>CAMZMU010000094.1:39088355-39597471 GCA_947311845.1 Poa pratensis
GTCAGCACTTGGGGGCCTTCTCGTGGGTGCCGGACAGTGGCCGGACATGTCCGCCTTGGCTCACAGACATTCCGGTCCCGCGTGTCCTCCACACATAGGTCATGTCGCCTGTTTAATTACGGAGCAGCGTTGCGCCACCGGTGCTGTCATGCCAGCGCGGCGCACACGCGTCGCCGGCATTAAACCGGCACATCGTATGACCACCCACCCGCCGGTTCCCGCGCGCGCCACCGTTTCCCGCCTTGCTTTCCCGCGCCCACGGCCCGCTATAAAGAAGCAGAGGAGCCCGAGCTAGAGGAGCAGCCAGAACCTCCGCTGTTGCCGGAGCAGGTCGCCGCGATGAAATCCATCGTCACCGCGCGGTCCGACGAGCTGTATCGCTAGGCGCACGCCATGTTTGCATGTGTCGGCCACGCGGCTGAGGCGCTCGTGCTGCAGCGGTCCCTAGAGTCTGCTGCCAACGAGGAGCATGCCCGCTCCTTCATCGCCGCCGAGAGGAATGCCCCGCGGGCGTCACGTTTGGCCCGCGACGCTTGCCGCTTCGATGTGATGGACGCCCACCGTCGCTGGGTGGAAGCAGCTTTCCAGCGGACCGCCGAAGCACGAGCGCTAGAGATGGCGCACCGGGAGACCGAGGCGCTGGAGATGGCGAATAGGCAGAGGAAGGCGGTGGCGGAGGAGGAGAAGTTGCATCTCCGCGCTTTGGGGAGTGCGGGCCGCCAGCAGAGGCGCATGCGTGCGCGCTACGCAACGGCGGAGGCGCACGCCATGATGGTGCGCGGCAGGTCGGAGAGGCGATGGCTGGCGCATGTCGCCGGCCGCAATGAGTCTGGCTCCCCTAGCCCCACTATTTCGCTGATGACGAGGCTAGCCCCTCTCACGCGGGATGGACGAGGACGATGCAGGCCCTGCTCCCGGCGTCTAGATTAGTTAGTTAGTTGAAGTTTTAGCTGTAGTTAAGTCTAGGTTAGCTGTAGTTTAAGTTTTAGTTTAAATTTTATTTGTAATGCATCTAATTTACAAAAATCGGTCAAATACGAGTTCTTGATCAGGGGTTGTCGGTGGGGAGCCGACCTGATAATGGTCGAACACGTGTCTAACATCACCCAAATGGTGTCCATTTTAGGTGCTCTGAGCGTCGGCCTTGCAGAGTAAGAATTGTAAGATGTCTATTTCTTCATCGCCCGTTTTATTTACGCGGTGCAGCAACAAGACCCACCGGCCACCGTTGTCGGATCCGGCAAGCATGGCAGACGAGAGCGACCAAAGAATGGGTGCGCAGCTCAGAGTCTCCCGGCCGGCCCCGACAGAGAAATGAAACTCCTCGATCGCGCCAATCCATGCGACACGCGCGCGATCATGACAACTGCGCGCTCGGAACACAAATTCCACATCTCCATGAATTTTCGTTTTCCAAGCGGAGGCCAGCAAAGATCGGTGTCCCCGGCCACAGGTTCGCCCAAAAGAGGCGATATAGAGAGAGAGAGACTGAACGAACGAAGAAGCGAGTCAGAGAGCGCGACCGGGAAGATGATGGAGAGGAGTGAGGACCTGCTGCAGTGCTGCATGCAGCAGAGCTCTGCTGCTGTACGCGGCAGGCGGGCAGTGTGCCTCCCTGTCCCTTGTGCATGGCTCTTCTTTTTCTCCACCACGTCACACGCTTCAGACTGTTCAGTCCTACTAGGCAAAATGACGTGACGTGTCGTTAAAATTTATATTTGGAATATTCACACTAAAAAAATTGTTTAGATTATAAAACTATCGTAATTCTAAAAAAAATTACATTTATTAATTGTTCAAATTTCAAAAATTTGGTAAAATTGGGAAGTTAGTTATATTTGAATTCTTTTGACGTTTGCAGAGTGCTTAGATTTGAAGGCATTTGTAAATTTGAAATATACACAATTTAGTAGTTTTTGAAAATTATTTAAATATCCTAAAACAATATCTATAAAGTGTTTAAATTATTTTGTTGGGTTTGTCGTATCGAGTAATATTACTAATATTTTTTTTTTTGAGTTCAAAAGGAAAATTATGAAATCCATATTTATATCAAATGGGCCTTTATGTATTATTTAAAATTATTAAGATTTAAAATAATTTTGAAAAGGTTTCAAAGTACTTGAAATGTGTATTTTGATTTTTACAATTTGTAAAAGAAAAGAAACAATTTGTCATTTTGAGTATCTTTAGATATTTAGCAAGTTGGGATGTTCAGATATGTTTGTATTTTTCCCGTAAATATTTATTTTAACTCTATAATTAGAGAGAATGCAATGTGTGAGCATTTATCAAATTTGATTCAATGTAATTAGGAAAAATACATTTAGATTGTTTTGATATATTGTAGAGTATTTCCATTTGTTTTTTTAGCAAATTGAAATGTTCAGTTGTGTTGCATGTATTTGTTGTGAGTATTTCGATATATTTTAGCGTAGTTCTAAATCTTTAGCAAATTGAAATGTGAGTATGCTGATTTTTTTAAGATCTGTCCAAAAAAAAAGTTTTCTTTAGCGATTTGAAATGTGCAAATTTGGTTATATATTTTTTCTGAGCAGTTCGATGTATTTTTTTCCGTATTTCAAAATATTTAGCAAATTGAAATGTGAGTACGCTAATATTTTTAAGATCTGTCCAAAAACAAATTCCTTTAGCAATTTGAAATGTCCAAATTTGGACATATATTTTTTTTCCCTGAATAGTTCGATGTTTTTTTTCCGTATTTCCAAATATTCAGTAAATTAAAATGTTCAAATGAATTTGTATTCAAAACTATTGATTTTATAAAATATGTCTCAATGTAATTAGGGGAAATAAATTTAGATTATCTTGATATATTTTAGAGTATATCCATTTAGCACGAACTGCGCCAAAGTAAGAAAGAAATTCATCTCTGCGCATCAATATATTATTAGGCTTACTATACTTTTCAAGTTTATTGCACTGCTCTTAATTGAATTTTGTACCGCGATCGCAGGGACCTCATCCTTTATATAAGCCAACAAAAGAAAAGCCCATGCATTCATTGTGCATTTTGGTATATTTTTATATTTTCTCGGCGGTTATTTATGAAAAGTTTTCCATCTCCTGGTTTTTTCTTAAAAAAAACTGCCAAGTGGGATCCGCCGTCATGTTGCTTACATTTTTTAAATGCTCGGATTTGAAAAATATTTGAAGTTCTAGAATACTGAAATATGGAATTTGATCAAACGGCATAAATAGCCAACGTTTTTTTTGTGGTTCTGTTGATACATTATGATTGAACTGTCGTCAGAAAAAGAAATACCGTCGTGTCGTTGTGAGAAATTGTAGTTTTGATTAAGTTTGAAATTGAAATAACATTTTACAGTTGCGACGTAAAATATTTTGGAAAGTCTCGAATAATACAGTCGTGAAAAGCTGAAAGAATATATTTACACTGAATTAGAATTCGTTGTTTTAAGTATATGCGAATGTTCAACAATTTGAATGTTTTTCCAGAAGCCGCGTAACTAATATGAAAAGTATTATTAATTCTTGTAATTCAAACTTTGTAAAGTTGTTTAAACATGCAGGAAAATGGGTTAGCTAAATTTTCTTTGGATTAAATTGTTGTTAGAAGAAAAAATATTGTTACATCCTTCTGAGAAATCGTTGCTTCGGTTAAGTTTTAAATCGAAATAATATTTTACAGGTTCACCATAAAATATATTTGGGAAAGACTCGAGTACTACATTCGGAGAAGACTGCAAGAATATACGTATACTAAATTAGTATTTGTTGTTTGGAATGTGCCCGAGTATTCAGCAATTTTACAAAGAAAATTCCCATAAGATGCATAATTAGTATTTGGAAGTTGTATTAGTTCTTGTAGTTATTTTTTGCTAAAGTTGTGTAAGCATGCAAGGAGATGTGTTAGTTGTAAAAACATTTTTTTTCTATGAATTTTGGTTTTTTTTTGCATTTTTTTGAATTACGGTTTGAAGTTATGAATTTTACAATTTTTTTTTTTTTAAACGTGCAGGCAGCAGCTGACAGGAGGGGCCGCGCTGACGTCGGCGTGTGACGTCAGCGTCGGGCTGCGGCGCGCGCGCGCCGGCCTGTGGCCGTGCGGAGCCGGCAGAGGAGATGGAGGGGAGCCGGAGGGGCGGCGTCCCGGACCATTTGGTCGCCGGAGCGACCGGCGGCGATCAAACCCGTGGCGGCGGACGGCGAGCACGGCGGCGAGAAATCCGGCGCGGATGCAGCGTCCCGGCCACTGATCTGCGGCGAGGAGGTGGAGGACGCGGCGGCGGAGCTCTCCGTGGCGCTCGATCTGACCGGGGAGGGGCGGAGGGACGGCGGGGCGCGTCGGCGTCGCCGGCGACGCCGTGGTCGCGCGGGAGAGAGAAGAGGAGGAGGGAGTTCTGCCGGCGTTTTTTCATGGAGGCCCCTGGCTTTTTCGGAATTTACGAATCGATCCTTGGCGGGGGGTTTCCTGCAAAACTACTGCACCAAAAATCGTGCGCACGGGGCGACCGGTTGGTCACTGGTTCCACCGGCGATGACCGGGTGACGTGGCGGCCGCTGGTTGGTGCGGGTGCGCGCGTACTGTTCCCAGAAACAGTACCGCGCGCGGTGGTCGACGTGGCTCGATCAGAGCCGTCCGTTCCTTTGATCCGACGGCCAGGGAAAAAAGGGTGACGTGGCGCGCTGGAGAGGGGGTGGAGATGTCCTCCCTTTATATAAGGTTATAGTACTAGCGCCAGCGCGACGACTCCTTTTTTTTCTTTCTCTCGTGGTCTTTTATTTCTTGCTTTTGTAATATGGACCCCTTCTCCTATTTTCACTTTCACTTTCTCTCTCACCTTTGTGTTCCTTTTCTCTTTCTCGCTATCTTTGCCTCCATGGCTTTTGTCAGGGACGAAGAAATGGAGATCATTTGTGGACGCATTTGGATCAACAATATGCTCTTTTCCCATAATTGCGTGGAAGCGTAATACTATGATTGTTGCAGCAGGGAGCGTGATAATAGTCGCCCTGTCCTGCCAAGAGTGCAAAGTACTGCTCTACTGGTAGTACCAGAATTCTGTTTGACCCGTTACTCCACGCGACTTTGAACCGTGTATCACTTCCATGTGTGCCCAAATATCGCGTGGGACCACATGTCATGAACCGAGGGGTGTCTGCCTTTTTTCTTTTCTTTTCCTGAGAGGGCCAGATCCGGGCTGACACCCGAATCAACACTGCTGATTTCCAATTCCATTGTCCCCTCCGCTAAAGAAACTGTGGGTTGGCCTACTGGAATCAGTACTACTCCATACTTGCAAGCTGGAAGGTGTTGTACAGTATACACAGCGACACGACATTATATATAGTTTGTTTATATTGGCGAATTACTCAGAAATCGCTCATATACTTGTTTCTTCTGTGCGGAAAACATTGACATACGGAGTATTTGCCTTGACACCATAAAAAATTCAAAAAGATCATTTTCTTTACAAAGGGGATATGTTAATGTCGCGAAGATACCAAATACAGCCAGTCCATTACAGATGCACACAGCCCCTACAACAAAAAGAGGAAGAAGAAAAAAAAACAAAAGATACCGCTATGGTGATCAAAACCTTGTAGCTGTAACACAAACCACTACCAAGATAACACCAGGAGTCCAAATTTTCCAAAAGAGACGCCTCCAAGAAGTAAACAATGCATAAGCGTCATAGCCGCCTAATTATTGATCTTAGCTTTTCAACCTGGAGAAAGTTGGCGCTCTCAAAACAATGCCTACAACAAGGCCATTGCTAGTCACAACCAATTAATGTCAGACCTTAGATTTTCACCTTGAAAGATAACTATGTACTTCTCCTGCGCTGCCGCCCCCGCTTGCCGATGTCGCGGCTACAAGTCAAGAAACACCAAGCAAAGTCCTCATAGCCACGAAGACTCAGTCCGCCATTACTAGACCTCAGACCTTAACCGCCATGACATTCTCCGCCACTGTCTTCGCCATAGAAATCGAAACACTTACATGTCCCATGATGGCAGACAGTGAAGCTTCGCGTCACTCCCTCCTGAAGCCGCGCGGCCAGAAAAATGGGTGCACACGACCGAATTCTATCAGATTCAGCAATCTACAGGCATCAGGCACCCAATGCAAGATCGCCGGCGGAGCCTTCCAGAACTCATCACCGGCTAAATCAATGAGGGCAGGCATCAGAACACCGTCTTGGCGCGAGAAGAACCCTAGGATCGCCTCCTTTATTAGGCAGATCGGCAGCCCCCCACGCCGCCGCCCGCCGACTCCAAACAGCAAGCCGGAGATCTCAGCGGGAACCACCTCCACCACCCGCACCACGCGGAGGGTTGAGTCGCACCGAGTTCCCCAAACTAGGCGCCATGCCGCCCTCGCGGCCACAACGGTTGCCAAGGTCGCCGAAAAAGACCGGGGCCACCGCCCCGCATCCATTTCCGCCGGACAAGCCGCGCTGTCCAGGGCCACCGCGAAACTCCGGCCGAAGATCCCGCCGCGCGAGAAGGAAGAGGCCGCTGCCAGTCGCGCTCGGGGATGAGAGCCCACCGCCATCGCCAGCCGCGTGGCCTTTGACTGGGGGCATCGGCGGCCCGGGGGGGGGGGGGCAGAGGAGGAGGAGGTGGCGGCTCTAGGGTTCCGCCCGAGCCGGCCCTCCTTGGATCGAGGTCATATAAGTAACGCAACCAAAAATAAGATATGCTATCCAAATACACAATGATCAATTGATTTACTCGCATATATTTCTGTAGTTCTTACAAGCTGGAGCATCAAGACTATCCGTGTAGTCCTCAAGCCTCACCGCCGTCCTAGATAACACCCCTTCGCATCAGACCCTGCCGCATCGACACAATCCCACGGCCGGTCACGTCGTGGAATTGAGTGTTGCGTGCTCATTCAATTCGCTCCAGACTAACTTTGTGTTACTGGCCACTGTGTCTTCCGTGTGTGAGAGGATCCGGAGTTAATGGCACCCGCAGTCACGCAACTCGTCACGTATGTGCACTTAAGTCACACTTCTCCAGAACGTGATTTTTTGGTCACACATCTGGACAAGTGGGTGCACGCAGGTCTCTGGGCCCACGTGTCAGTCCGTTTTGGACGGTAAATTTTTAGAAAACCCCCTGGAGTAATATAATTTTACAAAATGGTACAAAATTAGAAGGACAATTTTGTAAAATTAGGAGGACCATTTTGCGAAATATCTAAAAATACAGGGGGTTTTCTGCAAAATTACTTGTCCATGTCAGCACTCCCGCAACGGAAAACGGTCTGACACGTGGGCCCAGAGACCACCGTGCACCCATTTGTCCAGATGTGTGACCAAAAAATCACGTTCTGGAGAAGTGTGACTTAAGTGCACATACGTGACGAGTTGCGTGACTGCGGGTGCCATTAACTCGAGGATCCGCGACCTTACGTGCCAAACGGTAGCTCTCCACGCCGGATGGGGTCTCTCGTAGCTTGTAGCCATCTCTCCATAGCGTCGGCCACAGACACTCGCCGTCTAGTCGCGTGAGGAGGCCAACGGGTGTGTGAACTCGACTTTCACATCCTCATGTCGTACATGTAGCCTCACTGTTTGATCGCTTCGAGGAGCCCAACATGGCCTGAAGCAAGCTCTCCTCCTCCACCTCTACACACGACGTACCCACACATGACGCTCGCCTCCTGGGAGAGGTCACGCACCACACGACTTTGTGCCACGGTTTGCTCATCCCTCCCGTCATAGCGTGTTAACCTGCCATGTTCCCCTCACATGTATATTCGCCTCTCGGTGATCACTCAACTACATTCCATAAGCTTCTCTCCTCCCTACCTATGTCCTAGATTTGGTTGGCTCTGCCGCCTCAGAGACTCTCTTTCCCCTTCATATAAAGGATTCGTGTTCGTGCTATCTCGCAACGAGCAGGTCATCGACTAAATGGCCGGCTATGAGCTACTTCGCTTCCTCGACACCTACTCAGGCTACCATTAGGTTAAGATGGCTCTAGATGATTGGGAGAAGACCTCCTTCATCACGCCTTATGGCGCGCTCTACTATGTTTCGATGCCCTTTGGCTTGAAAAATGCCGGTGCAACGTGCCAGAGATGCGCACATGAATTTTTACACAAGCAGATAGGCCGTAATGTTGAAACCTATGTGGATGACATTGTGGTTAAGTCAAAGAAGAAGGGCGACTTAATCGCCAACTTAATGGAGATGTTCGCCAATCTTCGCATGTACAACATGAAGCTGAATCCCCAAAACTCAGGGTACTAGTCGGCAAATTGCTCGGGTTCATAATCTCCGAGCGTGGTATCGAGGCTAATCCTGAGAAGACAGGTGTGTTTGTCAACCTGGAGAAGCCAAATTGGCCTATAGCGACTCGCCGACTGTGTCGCCGCCCTGATTAATTTCGTATCTCGACCTGTGGAGAAGGTGATGCTGCTCTACCGACTCCTGAAGAAGTCGGATACCTTTGTTTTGCTTGGAACGCTGAGTCGGACGCTGCCTTAAAGGAATTGAAGAAGATGTTTTTTCTTTCCAAAAAAGACTCTGGCATTACAAGAAACACCGAACAATACAAAACACCTCAACAAAAACGAAAAATACAACGAGATCCTTTAGATGCCATTCGTCTTCAACCTCCAGACCGTGTCGACGGCGCGCCGCCGCTGCCGCTCCTCCCAGAGCCGGCCTGACGTTGTTGGTTGCGCATGGGAAGTCGCCGAATGGGTCAAGAAGATCATATCCGTCCCGGAGCCGAAGAAGAAGGATGAACCGCCAATGAAGCTCCACGACGAACCGAAGATCGCTAGCGTCAGAAAAAGTCCTCGAGAACCACACCACTCCCACAAGCTTCTCGACGTCGCCGCCGAGATGGGGCTGAAGCCGGGGAGACTTTATCAGAGCCTCACATCCAATGCAGCACTGAGATCATACAAATGAACCAATCTGAACTGAATGTACATCACAAGGTTTTACAAAAAATGCTTTGCATCCGTTAAAAAAAAAGGTTTACAAAAGCAGTATTGCAACGTGCATATGCCAGTTTACAGTCCCTTTCCCTTCACTCGATGACATGATCACCTCCACCACCACCACCCCTGCAACATGTTCTATCCACAAACTCGAGGCATCCTCCAGAGTAAGTAGCGATCATCACAAGTCCCATCCATGCAACACCACCAAGAAGGGAAAAAAAGAAGAATTATAAAGCTCTCAGCTCCCGAGACCCAACTACAAAGACTGGGAAAACATATAGGCCAATCAGCAGCATCCCTGCCCCCAGCTGTGAGCTTCCACAGCAAGATCATCGTTTTTCATTCCATCGAAATTTGAAAGATGCCATTGCCATGGCATGCAACAGCTCCTGACCATGAGACCACCCCCGTCACGTCACCCCACCCAGCCTTTTCTTTCACTCTCTCTTGCATGACACGAGAAAAAGCAGCAAAGCCACTCCGCGGTCTATGCCTCTGCTTCCCCTCCCACGCTTTTCTCCCCTCGGGCGCCTCTCACCTCCATCATTCCCCCCACCGCTCCAATGGCCGCCAGCCTCTCCCTCATCCCTCCTCCTCCTCCTCTGCGCCGCCCCCTTCCTCGTCTTCTCCTCCGAGCCCCTCAACGCCGAAGGTACGTTCTTCAAGCGCCCCCACCAAGAACTACAACACTCGGTTCATCGCGTTGCCGCTTCATGGCGTACGTGTGGTTGATTACTTGCTTACTTACCCGCGAGCTCGCCGCGTGCAGTGGTGGCGCTGATCGCCATTAGGCAGGGGCTGGTCGACCCGCACGGCGTGCTCAGCAACTGGGACGAGGACTCCGTCGACCCCTGCAGCTGGGCCATGATCACCTGCTCCCCGCGCAACCTCGTCATTGGCCTGTAAGCTAAGCTCCGTACTAGCTCCTCCCGTTTCATCTTCCTTATTACGGTTCCATAACGCGCGCGGACGTTTCAGGGGAGCGCCGAGCCAGGGCTTGTCGGGCACCCTCTCAGGAAGGATCGCCAACCTCACCAATCTTGAGCAAGTGTAAGTAATCAATTAAAGAACCCCACATTGCTTGCTCGCTTGTTAATTTATACTGTAGTAGTTTGCACTATATAGATACTTCATCTTGTGTTTGTGACAATGCCAGAAGAGTGGAGCACTTGCTTGCCGGTGATAATGATACGGTTTTCTCTTCAATTTCAGGCTGCTGCAGAACAACGACATCAAGGGCCGGCTGCCGCCGGAGCTGGGAGCGCTGCCGAGGCTCCAGACTCTGGACCTCTCCAACAACCGCTTCTCCGGCCGCGTGCCGGACACGCTGGGACGCCTGTCCACACTCCGATACCTGTAAGCCACCAAAACATTACACTCCTCTCCGAGTGGATAGATTGATCAGTTAGCTGAGTCTCTGCTTATGTTTTCCACTTGTGCTCTTCTTTTTTCGCCGTACGCAGGAGGCTCAACAACAACAGCTTGTCGGGGCCGTTCCCGGCGTCGCTGGCCAAGATCCCAGAGCTCTCCTTCCTGTAAGCGTCTGTCCTGCCGCCACAAATTAACTCCACCGTTTTGTTCCTTTTGTCTTTTATATATGGGTTGAATTGAATCCATGACCCGATCGTTCCGGTTGGTGCACAGGGACTTGTCCTACAACAACCTAACTGGCCCTGTTCCTGTCTTCCCCACAAGAACCTTCAAGTAAGTACGGACGCCTGTCTGTCACCCTGTTTCTTATTCAGTTCCAGTATATCTTGTGTTAATTAGTTCAAAGATCGGAACTAACTAATGCCAACTAAGCAGCATCGTGGGCAATCCAATGATCTGCGGGATCCACCCGGGCGGAGGGGAGTGCGCCGCCGCGGTGGCGCCGGCCACCGTACCATTCTCGCTGGAATCCACCACTCTGAGCAGCAGTGAGTACACACTACACTCTATCCGCTGCTCCTGTCCAGTCGTGGTCGCTGCTTTCTCGGAGTGCGTGGTCGAGTAGTGTTCTGTTCCTTTCCCTGTAGCAGAGCGATTGGGACTGTGCTCGTCGCACTAGAAAACAAGGCCGCGCCGTCTGGACGTGCCTTGGCGTGGCTAATGGCGTGCGGCACACCACCTGGGGATCGGCGCGGCTAATCTTGTTTCTGCTGGCTCGCTCTACAGGGACGACGACGAGGTCAAAGGCTGTGCCAATCGGCGTCGGGACGAGCCTGGGCGCCTCCTCCCTTGTGCTCCTCGCCGTGTCCTGTTTCCTTTGGAGGCGCAGGCGCCGGCAACGCTGCTGCTGCTTCAAGGGACCCTCCGTTCTCGGTACGTCCCCGTCACCGATAACCTCCATCGA
Source organism: Poa pratensis (assembly GCA_947311845.1). Classification (NCBI taxonomy): domain Eukaryota; kingdom Viridiplantae; phylum Streptophyta; class Magnoliopsida; order Poales; family Poaceae; genus Poa; species Poa pratensis. The sequence goes on from CAMZMU010000094.1 coordinate 39,099,647, forward strand.
TCAGAGTTTCTTCTACTAGTATTCGAGCTCTGTCATGCAGATGTATATGACTGTGAATTACGACTGCAGATGGTGTTTGCGATGTGGAGGCCGGCGTGGTGGGCAACGTGCGGCAGTTCGGGCTGCGGGAGCTGCAGGCGGCGACGGACGGGTTCAGCGCCAAGAACATCCTGGGGCGAGGCGGGTTCGGCGACGTGTACCGTGGCCGGCTGGGCGACGGCACGACGGTGGCGGTGAAGCGGCTCAAGGACCCCAGCGCGTCCGGGGAGGCCCAGTTCCGGACGGAGGTGGAGATGATCAGCCTCGCCGTGCACCGCCACCTGCTCCGTCTCCTGGGGTTCTGCGCCGACGCCGCCTCCGGCGAGCGCCTGCTCGTCTACCCCTACATGCCCAACGGCAGCGTCGCCGCCCGCCTACGAGGTACGTACGTGACACGCATGAAGGATACGTGAACTCGGCGGCTGGGTCCCGCCGGCGAGGGAGCACGCAGGAGTCATGGGAGGGAGTAGTCGTAGTCCGTCCCGTCGTGTCAGTGGCTCAGGCGTGGTCGCGCCGCGCGTGGCCCACGTAGGATGAGGCTCAGGCGAGTCGGACCACCCGCACTCACGTTTTGTCCGCATCCATGGCCGGCCGGGGGGGTGGGGTCGACGGAGGATTGCATGCCATCGCTGCCGCCTGCTCGCTCTGCCGGCTGCCGCCTACACCACGACACGGGACACAAGCACGCACCGCACCGCCACAGTGATCCTACTACGTAAACTTCCAGTAGCCAGCAGACACTGGGTTACGACTAGGGTATACTGGTTCAGGGCCGCTATGAAATGTGAATGCAGATTGCATAATATGCTTGCTTGATCAATTTGGGGACTGGCCTAGCTAAGCTACTACGTGGTCTGGATCTGGATGGCACTAGATGGTGAGCGGCGTGCGGCGCAGGGGTTTACGTTTTGTTTCCTGTTTCATTCCGGCAGCTCGCTCCAGCTGCGGCAGGCAGGGGCAGGGCTCACAGCACGAGCTGCTAGCTACGAGCTCATGTGTCTGGTCGCTGTTCGCAACTTGCAGCAGCACTCGGCATTATTTATTTATTAGCTACTGTAGCTGCGTACGTAGCCTCCTGGGGATTCAGCATTCCGATCAGTGGGCCTGTCAGATGCTGGTCCAAACATAGTACTACCATTGTGGTCTGTGCTGTGGGTGTACGTTTCAACGTAGGAGTACACTATGTATGTGTCTTTGGCATTATCTGGTACTGCTTATTTACCACGTACAGTAATTAACTTGAAGCGTCTTCTACTTTCAGGCAAGCCGGCGCTGGACTGGCAGACGCGGAAGCGGATCGCGGTGGGCACGGCGCGGGGGCTGCTGTACCTGCACGAGCAGTGCGACCCCAAGATCCTGCACCGGGACGTCAAGGCCGCCAACGTGCTCCTCGACGAGCACCACGAGGCCGTCGTGGGGGACTTCGGCCTCGCCAAGCTGCTCGACCACGGCGACTCGCACGTCACCACGGCGGTGCGCGGCACCGTCGGCACATCGCGCCAGAGTACCTCTCCACGGGCCAGTCCTCGGAGAAGACGGACGTCTTCGGCTTCGGGGTCCTGCTGCTCGAGCTCGTCACGGGACAGCGCGCGCTGCAGGTCGGCAACGGCAAGGGCGCCGCCGCCGAGGCCAACCTCAGCGGCAACAAGGGGGTCATGCTGGACTGGGTGAGGAAGGTGCACCAGGAGAGGATGTTCGACCTGCTGGTCGACCAGGACCTGGGCCGCACTACGACAGGATCGAGGTGGCCGAGATGGTGCAGGTGGCGCTGCTCTGCACCCAGTTCCTGCCGGCGCACCGGCCCAGGATGGCCGAGGTGGTCCGGATGCTCGAGGGCGACGGCCTCGCCGAGAAATGGGAGGCCACCAACCGGCCGCGCGCTCCACGTTGACGGCGGACTCGGCTACGACCACCCAGGGCAACGACTCCAACGGCTCCGTCTTCTTCAACGACTACCATGACAACGACAGCAGCCTTAGCAGCGACGAGGTGAGGTCCATCGACATGGTGGAGGAGATGGAGCTGTCAGGACCCAGGTAGCAGCACTGCACCGCGCATTCAGATACAACACAATCTGAGTACGTACTTCAAGAAAGAACAAATACATGGGGGCCGGAGAGGGGGGATTGGATTTGTTGCTAGCTAGCTAGCTAGTTTGAAAGTAGTAAGATCGATGCTTAGTTTTAGTAGACCACAATCACAATGTGTAGCTTCTGATTGATCAAGCTTTCCTTTTCCCAAGAAAGATGTAAAGAAAAAAAAGGAGTGGCTTCTCTTTTGCTTTATTTTTTACAGTCTCTTTCTTTTGCTATCAGCTGCTTTTTATTTCTGTTGATTTGGGGGCAAGGGCACATGCAGCGCTGCAGTCCTTTGGTTTGCATTCCCCTCCGATCTCTAGAGACGTCGCTTCTTTTTAGCGATCTTTTGCAGTGGCCCTTGTTTTGTTCATGGGGCCCTGAGCTTTGCTTTAGCTGTATGTAGGGGAGGGAGGTGTTGAGGCTTGAGAGACATGCAGTCATTTTGACTGCTTTCTGACCTGTAAAGATAAACAGCTGCTGGATTTCTTTTGGTGTGCTTTGACCGTAATGATATATTTCCGCTTGAGGCGTGTCTGTTTGCAGAGGACTTGAAATGTAAATGGTTTTCCTAGCTTCCTGTGGCGTTGCATTCTTTTTTAGGAAAACACAGCAAGTTGCTTGTCGTTGCAACCTGCCCACTATGGCACTACTGCTGTCTTTAACGCTGAAAGATAGCACATGAAACGCAGTGCTGCATACAGATTTCTGATGCCGATTGTGGTTTCTTTTGACAAAGCATAATATATTAATATCAATATGATACCAACTACAACCGGTCTTTGTAACAACACGATATCAGCAGCTAATACCCATCACCGATGCGCACTGTCCGAACGCCTTGCGCTACCATCTTAACTAATCACCACCCCTCCAAGCGATGCCGAGCAGCCCCGCCTCCCCTTCACTGACCTTCGTGAGGCTTCGTCCCGCATCATACTCTGGATGTGTCGAGGAGACGAAGGATATTGAAGGAGGGCGGCGGCGGGTGATCTAGGGTTAGCCCCCACATGTCTCTTGGAGGAGACGACTCGAGAGGCTCTCAACCATTAGGTTCCTCACATACCGGGAATTGATATTCTCCCCTTTTTGATACATCAGTCGAGACTCGCGATCCCCACGTCGTCCTCCTTGGCGACTCGGGAAGAGAAAATCCCTGGCAGCCCTCCCCCACACGCGCATCTTCCTTGTCGCCGCTGCCTTTGGCCAGGGTGGTGGCAGGCCTGGGTCCCAAAGGGACTGGAGACCTCGGGCCATTTCTGCAGCGGCGTAGATTGAACCCAGGTCAGCGGCACCGATTCGCATGTGGCAACATGACGTCCCTGGTGGTGGCATGTCGTCGCCCTCGGCAATGTTGTCAGCGCCTTCGCTGGATGGAAGCGGAGGCCCCTAGAGGTGCTGGGCTTGTGTGATGGTGACGACGTCGGTCTTCATCAAAGATGGGCATGTCTAGGTGACGTGTTTTCCCCGGGTGAGAACCTTGTTCCGGATTTTGGGCGGTGCCGACGATGGCGACGCCTTCGAGGGCTGTGTACCTTAGTAGAGGCATCATTTGGGCGGAGCTTCACTACGTCGTCCTGATTTGTGAGTCTCCGGGGAAACCCCGGATCCTACAGATCATTCAATGCTGGCACTCTGAGCGTCACTCACCTCAACGGAGGCATCGCCTAGGAGCTTCTATTGTTGTTGACTAGTCGTTGCAGTTCTCATCTCCTCGCTCGGGGTGCTCCGAGGGAAACTTTAGATCCGGGTCTCCTGAATCGGACGATGTCGACATCTGGTGTCACTCTTCTTCAGGAGAATCGTTTTTTGGAGTACGTGCGGGTTAGAGAGGTCCAGAGATGGTGCGGAATGGCGTCTACTGCGTTGACGACGACGGGTCTAAGTGGCATGATGCAGCGGAATCTTGTCATAGTAGATGCATTTTTGTCACGCAGGCCCTGAAAATGGGTCTGCAGTGGTGGTGGCTTCCTCGTGTGCAAGCGGTACACACCGAGGGTTTGGGGTCTCTCAATTACTTTCTAGGAATTGTGGTTGATGGCATTGATGATAATTACTATCTCTCTCAACATCGCTATACTCACGATTTGATCTCGCGCTCGGGTCTTATTGATACACGTACTGATGCTACACCCATGGAGTTCCAGCTACAATTGTGCCCCACTGATGATATTCCCCTTGAGGATCCCTCTCTCTATCGTCATCTCGCGTTGTTTGATGTATGCTTATGTATGCATCTTTTCGATTGATGGGCCAGGGTCTCAAGCTCCTTTTCGGAAAAAAAAAATCTCGGATGTACCCTAGGGCAGAAGACCATGAGCTGGCCTCCAAGTGGTTTTTTTTTAGAAAAGGAGGGTGCGAGTCCCCGGCCTCTGCATCGAGTGATGCACACAGCCATTCGCACTTATTAATTCCAACCAGATTTACAAAGTACAATGTTGAAAAACAAACTGAAGTCAACCTCTCGACAACAAGGGTCGCTACCACTATGATGGGGTGACTAACACCAACGCACATCATCTAAAACCTTCAGCTAAACACTCAACGCACACCGATGTGCACGCTTTAGTCGCTGCCGCCTTCTTCCACGAACCCATTTTCAGAAAGGATCAACACCATGATCTTGCAAAATCAGGTCTGCCGTCGGCATCGCCACGATGCCAGACAGCGCCACCATGTGCGAGTCCATCAACCCGAAATCGAGACCCCGCAGCGCCACGCCGCCGAGCCTTACCGACATCGACGTGGCAGATGAAACACCGCTCCGCCAGCTGACCCCCTCCAGGTAGTTCGTGTTCCAAAACGATGCCCTCAAGAGGGTGAACGACACCGAAGGTGACGCCATCGTCTGATCTGGAAAACCAGATCTGGGGTTTCCCCCGGAACAAACAGGTTGAGGGCGGAGCAACGATGCCTTCAACAAGGTGATGACGCCCGGGGGCGCCACCATCGTCGACTCCAAAACGGAGCCCGGTTCTCACCGGCCAGCCCGCCCCACCCGTCGTCGATCTACCCGAAGGAAGGTTCCATGTCGTCCGCCACGCCGTCGTCGAGGAGTCGAGGACGTCGCGCCGTGGTACCCGACAGTACCACGTCCAGGCCCTCGTAGCCGATCCGCCGCCGCCATCGCCGGCCTTAGATCCGCGTGGGAGGGAGCGAGGAGGCGAGGAGGGGCCCCGCCGCCGCCGGCGCCGGCCAGGCCTTGCCCAGCCGCACCCTTTGGCGCGGCGGAGGGAGGGAAGGTGGATGGAGGAGTTGGGTGGGCGGCGGCGGCTAGGGTTCCCCCGTCGCCCGCGAGGGGGCGGGAGGGGGAGGGGGAGGGGGAGGGGGAGGGCCTCCAAGTGGTGATGAAATGTACTCCCTACGTCCCATTTTAATTGACTCACATATATCTAGATATGGATGCATCTAGACACGTTTTAGTGTTAGGTACATCCATATCTAGATATATGTGAGTCAATTAAAATAGAACGGAAGGAGTAGGTTCCAGCCTACGCTATGATGATAATACCTCCGTTAATAAAAAAAAGACCAAGTTTATAGATAAAACAATAAAAAACTTTACCATGACAATGACAGTATGAGCAGCGCTGCTCATTGCTGACTCAGCTGGTGCCTGGTCAGTTCTACTCTGAACCAGACATGCCTGACCTTCAATCTATGACTCCACGTCCAGGCAAGCACCATTGTATATGCCCGTCATTTATAATTGCACCTAAATGTCGAGGTTGCAGTCTACTAATAGCCGGTTGTCCATGAATTCTGAACATTGAAACAATGCATATAAAGATATTAACCGTGTGGAATTCTAAAGCATGGCCATATGGATAACTTTCTGTCGAAAAGGGGCAAACCCCGACCTCTGCATATTCATATGGATAACTGAAAATAGCTAACCCATGGATAGCAAACAGCCAAACTTGGGTTACATTAGCGACACACAAACAATTCCAAGCATTATCAGGTGTTCATTATGTCCTACAAACACCTGAAATTAGTGGGAAACGAAGTACTGAAACAGTCTTCTCGTGAAATCTCAAGGAATCAAATCTAGGATAGGTTAAACCATAGAAAGAAAATACAACTTTCCACTCACTGCACTGACTTCGTCAACAGATAAAAGCACAGAGATTCAACTGCGTGCTCCAGAATGTATGAACTGAAGTATTTGTGATAGAAAAGGCCCAACTAAACAGTTAGTGCATTCAACATCTGTGGGCATCTGTTGTATATTCACAATTTTACAGAGTGAAACCTGTACACTTGAAGAATAGTGGGTAGTTCAATCCTAAATCAGAAGGAGCACCGGAAGCTAAGCAAACACTATGCCTAAGATACATCCTACTGAAGAAAATGAATATCATTGACACTTGTTCTTCTGAAAAGCTGATGAAAGAGAGAAAGAAATTTACTGCTCAATACATCTTCGATGTACGTTCCATTTCCTGTTATCTACCACTGCTTTCAACCTACTGTTATGTCCTCTCCCTGGTCAATCTTTACGTATCACAGTTTCCCTCTGCAGTTTGCAGCCCCACAGAAACATTCTGTCTGTGGACCGAAATGTTGTTCGAACCTACAAATCGAGCAATATGAAACTATGATAATAGAGTACATCACAGAACATCTACCCCAAGATAACTGGTTTCTTTTATGGATTTTGAAGACAAACTTTCCAACTGATGCAATATAGGAAAGAATTTTTAGTGCTTACGGATGCTAAAATATTTTACTAAGGTTCCGATACTATTGTAATAGATATATTTGCCATTATGATATCAGCCCTAAGCTTTTGTCAATAAGTAATCAACCATTTTGTTAAGAAATGTTAAAATACAGACAATAACTCAAAACTATAGTTCAACAATGATGACTGCAATATACTTTGGGAGTATGAACATCGAGAAAATATTGGTGGTGCCACATGAAAATTGCTGCTATGTTGTGTTTATATTGCATCATAACAGATTAAGTCCATTCGGAAGATTTCAGAGGAGTTGAAACGCAGGGTTTTGGATCTAGTACTCTAGCAGTGCACCACCATTGCAGACATATCCATTCCAGGTAAACCTACTACTGTCGGTATGATTTTATTTTGTCATGAAGGGTTCACTTTTTATTGACCAATGTGAAGCCAGGGAAATAAATTGTGTGCTGAATGATAACGGGGGAGCACCAGAAAAAAAATGACAGGATAATTTAGTCAGTAACCTTGTTTACGATTTTATGGTGTCAGAAATGCATGCAGATTTACACCAAAAGTTAATTTGTATTACATGACGGACAACGGTATACAAATTCTGGCACTAAAATGGGGCACAAGGCCGATTGAGTCTTTATCATGTACCTGTAATTGTAGGTCAAGGGCTCCCCTACTTGTATAGCCTGTAAAGCAAACACTCCTAGCCTTGTCTTGCCGTTAACTTGCCTGGCGATAAGAATTAATAAACGAACAGCAAGTCACAAAATCAAAAAAATAATAGGTATCTAAGGTTCAGAGATCCACACGCCAAGCTTCTGCAAATAAGACATTTACCAATTCTCCAATTGGCAGTTAGGCAAGCAGCTGTGGTTAAGAAAGCGACAATCATTTCCTCTGAATGTTGCATCTATTACAAAGTTTTTGCTGACTTACACATGTAGAAATTTTGATCTCCTCGCCGTTTCATGTCCTCGAGCCTTTGTCGACACGTCACACCATCTACAACTGGAATGGGGTATTAAATAATAAAGTATATAAATGATTTAGAAAGTAAAACAAGATTTTTTAATATATTTTTAAACTAGCTTTTATTTTCAACACAGAGGCAAGGAACTTAAGTTAGCAGCAATATTTCAGCCCAATAGCAGAATAGCTTGTCAGAAAATCATTAGCAAGATAATCACAAGATCATTTTCTCATGTACAAACTATAAGCATGGAAACTGGATATGACGCTCAAGAATTTTCAATATGTTGGGTGGACTGTGTACGTGGTTCATATAAATGAAATGATACGGACATATTTTACATATTCGCAAAAAAAAAGAACATCATAATAATACTAGAACTTACACTACCAGCATTTTCTTAAGAAGGTATACCTTGGCATTTGAATTAGGGCATATTGATGTGCAAAAATGAGTGTTTTCCTAGAAATAAATTTCAAAGTAGTCGAAAATAGGATTACCATTTTCTAGAAATTAACTTAAAACAGCTCATGTTGAAAACACAATCAGATATTCAGATGTAAGTAATATTTTGGACATCAATTACAAGAACCAGTGAAATAGGCTAATCAGGAAAGTTAACAGGTAAGGAAAGGAAACACCTATTGTTGACCTACTAATTAAAGAATTGGTCATCATTAATAAACAATAAGTTCATTTTCTAAGTTCTTTCAATCATTCTGCAGTAACTTAAGATATAGTAATGCGATAAGTGCATTAGAAGTAGGGGTTTAAACAACCTACATCAGATTATAAAGCAAACCAAAGTATGAATCTCAAATACCTTCCCCAACAAACTCTTTCACAAAATCACCTTTCTCAATCGCTTCCACTGCTATAGCACCCCATCCACAATGCTGAGTCTGCAGAAGAATTCCATCAGGAAGTTATTTGCCACACTAAAACTTCTTAATCATAGGTATATTACCAAACTAAGTTATTAATTGTGCTAAATCAAATAAAACATAAATATCTATATTGTTGGAGCAGTAGGTCAAGTTTAGTTATGAAGTACAACATGCGCTTTGGGGGAAAAATAATTAGGCATAAAAATCCAAGTTGAAAAAAAAAGTTTACAGAAACAGGAGAATGAAGAGCACTAGCAGTCATGAAATGAAATAGTATGTTAACATGTGAAAAATATTCAAGGTCATGCAAGTTAAAACCTTCAATTACCTCTTGTCTTTTTCAGAGCACAAACAGAAGAGCCCTCAAAAAATAAAAGCCACAAACAAAAGAAGAGCCCACTGAAATCCTTACCTTAACAATCTCTATCCGTTTCTCTCTACGAAATGGTCTATTACAGCACTTCTTTGAACATTTGCAGGCCTGAGAGCAGCTAATGAACACAGACCTGTAGGAATTAGTAACTTTCTGTCAACGAAAACATGCATTTATATTTAATGCATTTTCTAGAATACAAACCAAAATTCTAGGATACAGCACTACAGTAGAAATCGGACAAAAAATGTTAAAATGGAGCATAATAAAAAATAGTGAAAAAGCAAAAGCTTTGTGTTTCGATGCATTGATAGAAAATGGAGCATAATAATCTGGAGGATCATTCTCTGATTATATTCACTTTAAGTTCTGTTGAGAGATATACATAGAGAATAAGTAGATCTCCCACAAGCATGCACAGAAGAAATAAATTGGCTTGTACCTGCATGAGCAACTTATTTGACAGGTCAAAAGAGGGTCACAATCAGTGCATTTTGCTTCAAAGACATCACCATCACATTTCTTCTTGACAAAATAAACATCTTAGCAAATTAAGGTAATTCAAGATTCCGAAATTGAAAGATAAAAAATGAAAAAGTATAAAAGGGAAACTGGTCAACTAATTCAACTTCCAGTCACATAAAGGATGTTCAACAAGGACGGGGTCATCGCAAAGAAAAAGAGCTAGAGGTGAGTGAGCCTACGACCACCAATTGCTTATCTCCTATTACCGCAGCAGGATACTATGTTTCAAATGTACATATGGAGGTGCAGTTGTCGGACTTTCCATCTCCTCTTTCTTAATAGGGTGGATATTGAACTCTTTGTCAGCATACGGGAGAGGTAATCGCTGGAAGGCTTCCTGTAAATGAATCAATTCTCAACAACAATACATATCAAAGAACTGTAAAAAACATTGAGCTGCAGAATTAAGGAAATCAATTATATTTTGTTTTTCCTTCAGTACGTTGCCACAAAACAGCTCATCCCAGATAAAGACAAGGCATGGATGAATATCCGCAATAAATAAATAGAAGTGTAAGAGCCTAACGGGTTGACCGTGTTGTAAGTCCAACGAAATCACTTTTTATGAAGGTAATGCAACAGAGAACAAAAATTAAGAATCTCTGTGTTCAACATTAGAGAAAATCAAATATATATGAGAACACCATCTATTAATCCCCTTTGTCAATAAATAATAACAGGCTGTATTTTGTTGCTAAAATAAAAATAAAATTGAACTGCTAACCACCTTAATGTCATATGCAGGACCAGCACCCTGTAAAAAGTACAGTTCACTGTATCAGCAAAATTAACAAGAAACAAGAACCAGAGATTACAATTAAGTAATGAAACAAAATGCATTTGACTATAATAAAACAAATGGCATGTAATAAAGTGCTGAATGTTCTACAAATATTGATCATTTAAGGCAAACTAGTCAACAGAGAATATTTTGGCATGCATATTCGAGGTATTTAAAGTTGGTGAATGTCCTTTCGCAAACCAAGTTCTTAGATGAGGCCCTCCTTTACTGTCAATACATTAACAGTTAAAAAACCTTAAGCATAGTAAAAAATCATCTAGCTGATGTTTCAGAATAAGACCTTCAAAGTTGATGCAATGAAATATGCACATATGCTTGATATGGTAAAAAGACTATAAGTATGTGTGCATACAAGCTTATAGCTTGATGCTGCCTGCTTTATGATCTATATTTCCTCAGCCAATATTTAACTATCATATCAACCCAGTATTAAATGGGTAACGTGTAAATATAAGTCATACGTCTACACTAGCTGTAATTCTTATCTAGAAGCAAACTGTGGTTCTCAGTTGCTAATATCTAAGAGTAAATGGCCTGATACTGGTTAAAAACCCAACAATACCCCCTCTGCTATGTTTTTGTAGGCACTGGACTTACAAATTGTATAAGAAACTAATAGCAGAGAACCAAATAGGGCAATAGCATCAACCTCACTCGTTGATGGCCAAATACTCCAACTTATCATTATATTTGAAGGGTCAACAGACTTGACCATTCTGTTTTCATGCAGAGAGCATTGTGTACATGCAGGCATTACATGTTTCAGACGGTGCAAAGTTGTTCTCTTTTTGCAGTAAAAACATATCTGCACAGTCGACAAAAATATGAGGGGATGAATCATCATCAATTACCGAGGGATAACAAATACTAATATCAATTTTAATTAGACGCACAGATAGGAAATTTTACATTAGTACCAACAAACATATATGTAGTACTCCCTCCGTTCGGAAATAGATGTCTTCTATTTGTCCAAATTCGAATGTATGTGTACACTAAAACATGTCTACATACATCCGAATCTAGACAAATGTAAGACATCTATTTCCGAACGGAGGGAGTATATCATTATTAGTAATCTAGGGAAAAAAATGAAAAAACAAGTTAGATCTATAGCTTTGTTTCAAGAACTTACATGTCGAGGACAGAGTCCATCACTATTTTTAAAGCAAACCTTATGCAAGGTTACTTCACAGTGATGACCTGAACATTGCGTCCTTTCATGAGGCATGACACTCTTCGAGCAAATCAGGCACTCAACCTAAATCCAAATGATTTAAAAAGTCTCTGTTTCAGTATATCAGTAGGAAATCACACTAGCTTATACTCCATTTAAAAGCAGGCTAGTAAAATCCGGAGTACACATCCAAACAATACTGTGTAGATACAATCACTTGGTATCAGTATCCTATATGTGGAAGCTTTCAAGTGGATCAGAATACTATAGTAAGTTTACTTGGCATCCATCCTTCGCTTCTTGACCAAGCTTTCACCTATTCTTGTACTAATAGCTAATAAGAGACTGACTCAATTTCCACGCTGAAGATCCCATGCCATGATCACCTTGATGTCCCCTATAACAAGATTTATATCCAGGATTGTGTTTCCTTATTTACCAGCAACCAGAGCTACAGACAATAACTAAAAGCAATGCGACGACACTTCTCTTTAACCAAACTCTCAACATTACAGCCGTCTTCTGTCAGTTCTATCAGAGCCTGTGATCACGTATGCAGCAATTGTTTATACAGGTTGTCAAGTCATCATTGTGCAAAGAACATTCCAGGAACATATACATAAGAGTTTGCATGGGAGGCACCGGAAAAATATCAGCCTCTTCAAATAGTTCTGTTTAATCAGGTTGACTACAGATCAATACTTTGCTCTTCTAGGCACTTAGATGCTGTCAGTTGTGTTTACGATTTCGACTCCCATCTCCCACCTCAACTAAAAAGAAGAATGGTTCCATTGCGCTCTAGATTTTTTTCTTGCATTAGAGCTAAACTCTCCCATCATGCTCTGCAGATATAACTTCATTTGCCAATAACTGTCCACTCCATATGTTTTATGCTATAGAACTCCATTTGTTCTTCTTTTCAGCTTTCCAATTTTCCAGAGCTCTGATTTAGCAGGTTTTACCTTTAGCTTGTAAGCCCAGCGCCATCTTGGCACTTTATTCTAATACAAAATGATGCGCATTTAAGTGCGTGTTCTAGGAAAAAAATAACTCGACTTAACATTTTGTGTCATGTTTCCAAAATATTCCATGTTATTTATCCATGAGCAACTCTTGGAAACAGAGTTTGTGCCTTCAGTCCAATTGTCCTACAAAAAGGAAGTTTTTCGACTCGCATCTTCTGATATGACGATGACCCTAAATAGATATACCTCCTTATCGCGGTGCCTGTTTCCTCTCCAATTTATGTGTGATATCCAAATCCATCTACTGTATCCATTTCTTCTCACTGTGGAGCTTATGAATATAAAAGGATAATAATAACCATACTGAAGTTCAATGTTCTTTGTTCCAAACACTTGTTTTTTTCCTTTTCTGCCTGTATCTTTAGTTCCGTGCCACCAGGCAATCACCCCCATTTATCAGTTCATCCTGTTTCTACCACATAATATTTTGGTTGTTTAATCCCTGCACGAAACAAGACAGTAACTGATGCATATGGACAGTTACTGCATACAGTGTTGCAAACACTACTTCCAACATGTGTTTTATTGGCTGGTCTGTATACAAAGAGATATAGAAAGTGTTAATAAGTTGAATATGCGCATGTAAAATGATTCTACAAACGTTTATATATGCAGAAATGCGTTGGGATCTGGTAGGTTTCCGAAACAATTTAATAAACCAGTGTTATATATCTTCTAATGGATAGAATACTATTTGTTGTTCTAACAAAACATTCAATGCAGCAGTGTTAGCAAATAATATAAGGTCACTAAGATTTATTCTTTGCGCAATAGTAAATGCAAGCAGCATATTGTGGCCATGGAAAAGGGTTTTTTTTGCGGGTAATGGAAAAGAGTTTGTTGCAGGAACTGATCCCCTCGAACTGTAGTTTATGTTTTAGACATAAAGTTAACAGTGAAACTATTCATTTTTAAAACAAATACCGACAACAGCAGAAAACAATATCCCATATCCGTAAACAACCGAAAGAGTAGACTTTTTTTTTTGCGCAGACCGAAAGAGTAGACATAAAAAGACCATAGTAAAATCAAAGGGAGTCTAGCCCGACAGAGGAGATCCTTGGGAAAACAATGAAATAGCTCATGAGTGGAGTATTCTTTTTTTCTTAAAGAAACAAAAAAAGAGCGTATGAACACCACATTACTAGACCTTAGATTGGTGTTGCTCTTTTGTTTATCATTCCAACTCTGATGGAAGGTTTGACACTGTTTAGCCACGGCTTGTGTAAAAGAGAGAGAAGAAGGGGGCTTCCATTCATGTCTTAGAAATATCACATCAACCCAGAATCGGTCCTACACAACAAGTGCAACTCGTATTTACAAGACAAAATCATCTACTCCTGACGCCCGTACAGATAATTGGACCCCGCAAATTTGGTAACAGAGGAATTATCTGGTGACGCTACACCACAATACGACAACACAGTCCTCCGTAAGAAAAATCAAACCCACAATGTAGCAATAAGTCGGAACTCTCATAGTCTCGAGGAGCAAATTCAACCCAAGGACGTTGCAGCGGAAGCCCATCAATATGATCTTTACATCAGGCCCGATCGAACCCAGAACCGAGATAACACAAATCGATCAAGAGCTACGAAATCATTTGCCAAAATTGCCATTACTGCAGGCCGCGAAGGTACGTACACGTACGTACCTTCCTTGGAGCGCCTTTCTGGAGGAAAGGGAGTGAGCAGTCCTCCTCCGGGGCACCCGACGCGGCCTTTCCTTTCCCCCACTCCTCCGCGCATTCCTGTACCGACCGCCGCCGGGGCGCCGCGGCGGCCTCGCGCCGTATCCGCGAGGACGAGGGCGCCGCCGAGGGGAGGCCACGGACGCGGGGGCGGAGGCGGATGGGTACCAAGCGTCGGGGCTCCTTTATGCCCGGGAATCCTCCGCAGGCGGCGTCGACGGTGGCGGTGGCGGGGAGGGAGCTGATGATCGCCACCACGGGGGAGGGGGCCGAGGCGCGCAGAGCGGCGTGCGGGCGCGGATGATCGGGAGCGGGAGGCGGGCGCGGGGGCAGGAGGCCCCACCATTGGCTCCGAGACGGCGATCGACGGGACCAGGGCTAGGGTTTGGTGCGACGCGCGGCGCGGGGTTGGAGAATTTGGGAGGCTGCGTGGTGGGAGAGGAGCGGAGTTGAGGAGAGGAGAGGGGGAAAGGCGGGAGGAAGAATGGGAAGTGCGGGTGCGGTTTTGGTTTGTTACAGGCGGAGCGGAGTGGGGGTCGTGTGAGGCCTCTCTTGTTTGCGGTTTGGTCGAGCCGGGCCGCGGAAACCGCACCGCCATCCGGTGATTTTTTTAAACTGCTCTTTTTTTCTTTTCATTTTGCTAGTTTTTTGCTAACTTTATTTTGTAATCGATGTATGACTGTAAAAAAAATTATCCTACATGGCAACGCTAAGATATAACCATTGTATATGCCTTAAGAATGGCGTAAAACACAATCGATGTTTGATTTAGTCGCAACGAAAAAATTGATGTTTGATTTATGACCCATATTAATTATACCCAATATGAAGAACAGTTGTGCTTTCAGCCAGGCCATATTTGCAAATCCACTAAGAAATGTATTCAATGTTCAGTCCTTGGCCATTGAACGTGACGCTTAGGGTTGTTGCACCATTGATAGCTCAAAATTCAGATTAGGTAATTTAATGTTCACTCAGATCCACTAAAAGCAAGAAGATAAACTGCAAACAGCAAGCGAGCTTTACATCCCAAGTGAGGCACCCAATCGATTGGGTTAATCCAAACAAATTGATCCAAGACCAGGTCCGCAGCTCGCAACCATCACAACACATCTCCATCTCCACTACTAATAAACGACCGAACTGGAGTTCGGCTACAGACACCCCAACACCGATCGATAGCAGTCCTGGTTTACCCCCACGAAACACCTTGTCCACCACTAAACTGGCCCCACATATCAGATCCCGTGTGCACTTAGCAATTTACAACGACGGAAAATACTTCACCCCAGCGAATCACCCCCACCGCAAGGAATCACCCCCACCGCAAGGAAAAAAAAAATTGACAGCTCAGGCAAATTTTGAACGCGCACGAGTGCACGACCCACGTTCGTAACCCCTGCTATCAGGCGAAAAGAAACTGATCGATCAGTCCCCAGCGAGGCTGCTTCGCCGAAGGCAACTCCCCGTCTGCCGTCGCCACTTCGACGGCGCGCTCGCTGCGTCGCGCCAGCGCAGCCGGGCACCGGCACCGTCGACGGCACGCCCGCCGCCCAGGAGCACTTGGTCTCCGTCGCGCCTACGAAGCCGGCACCGTCGACAGCACGCTCGCCGCCCGATAGCACTTGGTCTCCGTCCAGCCCACGCAGCCGGGCACCGGCACCTTCGACGGCATGCTCGCCGCCCGGGCCCTCGGTCTCCGTCCACGGCACCGGCACCTTCTTCGACGGCGCGCTCGCCCCAGGCAGCGGGAGAGGTCTCCGTCCTGGACGGCGCCGACGCAGGGGGCCACCACGGTCAGCTTGCTGGACGCCGCCCAACCCATCACCAACTTCCTTGACGGCGTCCTTACAACCCGCCAGCCACTTCATCTTGTTCAACGGCGCCCTCGACACCAGGCAACAGGAAGTGTCCTCGACGGAGCCCAAGCAGTCCGGCAGCACAGAACTCTTGCTGGACAGCACCATCACCGCCCTGCACCTTGCCGTCAAGTGGGCGGGCGTCAGCTCCTGAAAAAACGGTGACAAGTTACTTGCTCAATTGCTCTATAGCTATTCACAAAAAACTCATAATATTCTTGTATATTTCCGAAGAACAAGAATCAAAATTGGCAAGAGTGCATAATGCATTTACATACTTCCGTAAGAAATTAACATTTATTGCAACAGTAATCATCTCAGGAAAATATTTTAAACCATACCACAAACATTCATAACTGTGCTGATGATCCATTTCATAAATGCTGGTTCAGTCAAGCTATCTATCTCACCTACTGAAATCGACCTTCAGTTTTACTTTCTCAATGCAGCAGCTCCAAAAGCCTAAGCCCACATTATAGTTGGGAAAAGTATGCGTCCATCGTCTGCAGTATCTATGTACCCTTCACAGACCTGTAACATAAGATTTGCAAAAATAGACATCAGTATGGTGCTAAATCATACAATTATCATGATAATATAAAACCGAGTGTACCCCTGTCTCACATGTTAAGTTAGACACCCCAAATAGTGCTATAGAACCATATACACCGGTGATCTCTGCTCTTTTGCTTTTTTCCCTTTTTACCCACACTGATTGTTCACATGATTATTTAAATCTTACACAAGTTTAATATTTTGTTTTTTAACATTTTCTGACCCTAGCTGTTCACGTGAAGTCGACGACATGGCATCTCCCAATGGCGACGGCATGTCATCTCCATTTCAGGATATAAGTAACACCCACTCCTTAGGTAACTATCAAAAACCACTCCCTACTGTTTTGTGTTAAATATGAACAATGCTATTTCTCATTTGCTAAATTTCTGAATGTATCTATACAGACCCTAGCTATTCACAGGAAGGCGAAGGCACGTCATCTCCCAATGGCGTGGTTGCGCACACTCCATTTCATGATATGCGTAACACAAGCTCCTTGGGTAACTATCATAAATAATTACTCACTCCTGGTTTAGAGGAAACTGAAGAATGCTATTGTTGATGCGCTAACTTTTTGAATGTACCTACACAGACCCTAAAGAAATGAAGAGGCAGAGGGACAGAGAATATTATGCACGAAAAAAACATCGTCAAGCCAATGAAAACCAAATGGCCGTGTCCCAGGAAAATGAAACCCAAACACCCATGTCCATATCCATTGGTAATGATGATCAGAAGTACATACAGCCCTACTTCTTCATCCTAACTAGCGTATTCCATCTATGTAGACCCGAAAGAAAGAAGGAGGCAAAGGAACAGGGAGCGCTATGCACAAAATAAAGTTGCCATACTAAGCCAACAACGCCAATACCGTGAGCAGAAAAAAACAGCTACTGCCCTCCAGAACATCAGTAACACTGTGACACACACTTGGAAGCATCGATCAACAAAAGTATACATACTTGGAAGCATCGATCATAAGAGAGCAGTAAATAAATCTCAGATATAAACAAAGAATATAGTCCTTCTTTAATACATTTCCAGCGAGCATGTTGCATAATGGCATGGCACCGAGTCAACATTGCAATCTCCCAAGAAAGTAATTTCATTCGTCCAACCAAATTGTAAGGGAGGGCTGATTGAATCACTCATCTTGGATCCAAAAGGTAAGGAGCAGATAATCCGGCTCTGAATAGCCACAGCTGCTACCTCCTGCTAAAATATATTCATACATCAGGTGTACCACCAGTAAGATGAATGCTAATGTTCTGGTAAAATCAGAAGGAAGTGACTGGACATTTATATAGCTTATCCAACAGATAATTAATCCAATTGCTTTCCCCTGGTTAATGTGAGGTTATGCACTGTACTCCAGGGAATATAGGGATTCAAATGGTCTTAAGCTACGATTTCTAAGTACGGCCATGGCAACAAAAATAAAGTGCAGTGCAATCACCTTCCGTTGCTTCTCATCTGCCTTGGACCTGGACGGGTCCAGCTTAGCGATTTAGAAGCAGCAGCTCTGCGTGGTCTTATACAGCCATGAATTGGAGGCGCAGCCGGTGCTGGCGGCGGGTCACGGCAGGGCCTGGGGACGAAGGAGGGGCGGGCCAGGGGTGGACGCGGCAGGCGGCAGGCGGCAGGTGGGCAGTGGTGGACGGAGGCGGAGCAGGTGTTGGCTGCATTTCTTCCGTGTCCACAAAGGCGGGCCGGACACGGATCCAGGATGCCCGCGAGTATTGCCGAGCTCGAGTACCCCATCGGGCTGGTGAGAAGGTGCGGAGAAGCCCGCGAGCATTGCCGAGCTCGAGTGTCCTCGCGTCAACGGTGAGGTGGCAGGCGACCGGCGGCTTGACGAGATCGAGTGGGAGCTTGAGGCCTGGGGGAGGCATGGGAGGGCGAGGAGAGTCCTGTCGGCGGTGAGGAAGAGGATTCGAGAGAGGAAGATGAGAGTGGGGAGTGGCAAGCGGTGTCCGTGTTCGATGGATTTCCAAAGGGTTGTTTCCATCCTATTTTTTTGTAAGAGAGAGAGAGATTGAAAGTGGGACATGTCCGACTCTTTTTTTCCTTATGTGGGGAGTATTTCTGTATGTTTTATAGTTGAAAAAAATTGTCATGATGATTTTGAATATTTTTATGAGAGTATTAAGATTTTTGCACAAGTGTTTTTATTCAATATATTAAAAATTGTAATCATGCACGTCATCATGTGGTGTTTTTATGTTAAATTGTAATGTCTATGCAAATAGTGACCATTATTATGGGCTTTGTTTTTTTTTTTTGCGAGGAACTTCCAATCTATTCATCAACTGTCAAGTCAGTACAAAGAAATCTAGAAGCAACAAAAATTACATCCAGATCCGTAGACCACCTAGCGACGACTACAAGCACTAGAGCGAGCCGAAGGCGCGCCGTTGTCATCACCCCTCCATCACCAGAGCCGGGCAAACCTTGTTGTAGTAGACAGTCGGGAAGTCGTCGTGCTAAGGTCCCACAGGACCAGCGCACCAGAACAGCAACCGTCGCCGATGAAGAGAAGTATAGATCAGAAGGATCCAATTTATAGACACACGAACGAAGACGAACGAAGATCAGATCCAAACGGATCCACCAAACACAACCACCGACCGAATCCCGCAAGATCCGCCAGAGACACACCTCCACACGCCCTCCGACCATGCTAGAAGCATCGCCAGAACGGAGGCTAGGCGGGGAGGACCTTATTCCATCTTCAAGGAGTAGCCGCCGCCTTATCTCCTTGAGAACGAAGCCCTCCCGCCGGCAATTACCGAGATCCACCACGCCACCATGGCACTAAGGCCACGGAGACGAGATCGATCCACGGCGGCGCCGGCAGGGGGCGAGTTAAACCACGATCGCCTTTCTGCGAGCTGCAGCGCACGAAGAGGTACGCGATATTATTATGGGCTTTGTTAACTTTAAATGATGCAAGTGTATGTATTTTAGGTTGTTCGTACATCATTACATGTTTTAGTCATGAAATTATTATTGTGGTAACAAATAAATTCACTAAACTAGAAATAGCATTTACATTTTAAATACGTGCGTTGCACGTGCACTGCTACTAGTAGGGATAAATAAACAAACCAATATGAGAGAGCTAGAGCTTAGTGCAGTCCAGGGGGGCACCGTCCCCCTCCCTAGGATTTGCACATGCTTTCAGGATTGTTTTTAGAGTTTAGTTAGAGGGTTTTTGTGTGTTTTGCCCCCCATGAAATTAGATATTGTGGATTAGTATTTTGGCCACTGGGAGGGTGAGCCGTTGACGAATCTGTGCGGACGCAACCATAGTGGATCGCTAGGAAACATAAATGCTGGACCTACGAGCTCATGTTACGGAAACTGCTCTTAGAAAAAACGTGTACCCTCCTAATTTGCACCCCCTCCCCCCCCCCCCCCCCCCCCCCCCACGAATTTCACTAGATGGGCCCATCTGGCTCCATCAAAACATGACACATCACCCCGTAGACTCCCAATCCGTACATAGTGCTCGTAGATGTAGCATTACTCGCTAGGAAATGATGGTGGATCAAGAGGCGGCGAGCACATCGAATGTGGATCGTGGCGGCCCTTCATTTTTTTACCTCCACGCACGCCGTGGAAGCCATGGGACCTGTAATATATATCGTCCTCCAAGTCCCTGAGATAGAAGGCGGGATCCAGAATAGGAAGTGTGGGTGCGGTTTTGGTTGGTTTACAGCTTGCAGGCGAAGTGGGGGTCGTGAGTTGCGGTTTAATCGAACCGGGACGCGGAACCACACCGCGATCCGCCTTTTTTTAGAACTGACACGCCTTTTATCCAATTACTAACATCACAATGTTTATATTGTTAAACACAAAACATCAATGTTTAAATGCAAGTGATGCTAAAATCCATACATGACAACCCGCTAGCAGAAACGAAGTGAAACTTGTCAGCTTGTGGGGCTCACTGCTTGACTCCCTTCGTTCAGCTTTGTCAGGGTTTCGTATTTTTGGCTTCCCTCGTTCTGGAGAGGAATACATTATTGAACTCACGCAAAAACAAATACATTCAAAAGTTCGAATTGGTGGAAAGAGGCAGGCAATAAATGTCAACACTCCCCTCGTGTCTGGCCTATTTAATAGTTAGACGTGGGTTCAAACATAGGCTGCAAAAAAATACTGGTTGGGGTTTTAATTTGATATCTCTTGGCTCTGATATCATATATTATCACCTCTTTACTTGGATCTTTTCTTGATAATCTCTTGCAAGACATTGCCAAAGACACCTAGATGTTGCCCTTGCAAGCCTTAGACTACCTCAAGGCTATCTGACGACCCTTGGATCAAACAAATATTGAGGTAAGTCTATACCTTCCCGACACACCAACGTCTCCAGGATGATAGGATGGGTGTGAGTCCCTAGAACACCATTGCCGAGGCGTCCAGGTAAGCTCCATGCCTCGAGCAACAAACGACGCCAATTGATCTGTTTGATGCTGAATGTTCCATTGCCGCGTCCAAATTAATTTTTGTCCTCTCTAGATGTGTGATCCACCCAACTCGCACATCTCCTATACGTGTATTATCCATTACTTCTATTTCTTGATGCGTCGGTCCATCTCTACGTGCACTTCTCATTTCACACAGTCCCCTGTGCGCGAATCTGGTGTTGTACATGCATTCCCAAAGGATTGATCCGTCCATCGGACAAGGTTGCTCGAGACAATCATCAACTTGTTCTGTAGTTCATCAGACTATAGCTCTGTCCTTGCCGAACTCCAGTTATGTGCCAACATGGAATTAAACCCTTGTGATTTTCACACGTCGATTCATA
This sequence comes from Poa pratensis, assembly GCA_947311845.1. Taxonomy (NCBI): domain Eukaryota; kingdom Viridiplantae; phylum Streptophyta; class Magnoliopsida; order Poales; family Poaceae; genus Poa; species Poa pratensis. The sequence goes on from CAMZMU010000094.1 coordinate 39,121,145, forward strand.
TTTAAGCAATCGCTTAGATTGCTGATGGCTGGTGCCTCACTGAATGGGGCACACCTCAGCAATAGTGGAAGGTGACCCGTCGTGGCGACTGTCGCCAAAGCGTGCACTTCCACTGCCGGAACCACGCACACCATGGAGATGACGCCAGGACACAATCAATTCACCTACGACAATAAGTCTCCCTAGGGAAGTGCCTTTTTCTAGCCATTATGTTTGATAAAGATTTAAAATGACATCAAGTTTGTATCTCGCGACCTTGGAAGCTCGAATCCGTGTGACACCGCACGAACGGTCTAGATGGAGTTGTGCCAGAGCAAACGGGAAGACGTTCGTTCTCTATGATTGCCGTTCGTTTTTTGCTACTACCTCCGACTCATAATAAGTGTCGCGGTTTTGAACTAACCCTATTTTAAAACTGCGACTCTTATTTTGGATCGGAGAGAGTATGTTGGATCTCATTCATGTAACGGAATGGAACCGGTAGATCTCGGTGTTTTTCTAGAAACAGAAACATGTCGATTATCTTTCTACATTTTCTATGCGAACCTTTATCCCTTGAGATATTATCTCCATCCTACCTGAAACATAGGCTGCTGCTAGCTTAGTTTAGCCTAGCTATGAGTAACTGAGCCTTCTCTCCTTTCCTTTTTCAACTTCTATAAACTTAACACGTTGAGTTATTCAGGTCAAAACGTCCAGCTCGAACTGGAACATGGGAGCGGCGTACGCGCCCAAATCCCCGAACAAGAACGTGTCCACCTCCGCGTAGCCGCCCCCGCCGCCGTCCTGGTTCTCGCAGCCGAAGTACGTCTGCACGTCGTCCGGGAAGCTGCACCGCACCGATGAAGCGCCACTGCTATATTCCGGCTGCGGCGGCTCCTTGGTCAGCTCCAGCGGCGCCTGAGGCGAAGGAGAACACGAAGACGAAGGCGGCGAGCCGGTGCTGCTCTCGGCGGCCGCGGCACGCTCGATCATCTCCTTGAACCCGGGCGATTGCAGAAGCAGGCCGAGCGCCGCATGAGACGGCGGACTCCCCTGACGCGGTAGCAACTCATCGTCGCCATGGAGGGCGGCGACGGCCATGGCTTCGTCGAGATCGACGGTGGGGTGCGGGGTCATGTCAATGGGAAGTTGGCCTCGGACACCGGAGCGGCAGAGGTGGTGCCACTTGATGTAGCGGCTGACGTCGAAGTTGGTGACGGCGTTGAGACCGCGGTGCTCGATCGCGGCGATGTCGTACGCCATGGCTGCTTCCTCCTGCGTTGCTGCCAATGCCACACGCAAGAATAAGATGGTCATTTTGTCAGCGTTACAATACAAAAAAAACACCGTTTTTTCACAACGAAACGGCTATGAAATCCTAGATATATAACTCCAAATTTCCAGTATTTGCCAGAACGGCACGGTAGATCCTAGTTTCCGGGCAACTAACAAGTGTGAGGTTCCCAACGGGGAGGCATCGAGAGGGATTTGGCTGGGACGTTTTGGCGTGACCGCGTGTGGCGTGGCAAGCACATCTCTCTTGTCGCCATCTTTTGTTCGCTGCCTTCGAGGATAGCTGTGCTGATCGAGCTCGTGGTTGAGGAGGGATCCTCGAGCTCCCCTACCCTACCCTACCGCGCACAAGGAGGTGCTGCTGCCCTCTCGTCCTGTTTTAGGCGCGGGAGAGGCGACCGATGCTAGTAGGCAAGACCGAAAGAATGCAGATCACAGCACCCCAAAGAAAACAAGCACATGAATGCATGACATGACAGATGAAGAAGCAATCTTATTGTTGGGGCATCAAATCAGTTTGAAAGTAGTGTTGTACTAGTACTAGGTCACCAGTTTTTGGCAGCCACCGGGAATTAAACACCTGTTGGTTGGGAATTTATATGGCGGCCTTGCCGATTTATGGATGCCGAAATGTAGTTCGACGAAGTTTTTAAGATAGTGATGTAGTTAGATCGATGATGTAAGTGCAGATGCGTTGTTCCTGTAGTGTGTCGCAATTCTGTTTGCAGTTAACACGGGAAGGCTTCTGTCCTAATCACTACTATAACTGAGCCAAATCCATCTGCTTTGGCATTTAGCATGGGCGTTATACGGAATATTTCTGTGGCATTCAGAGGAACCGGGCCTACCATTATAGCACTGATCCAGGACACACTTGGCATGTGTTCCTTTTCTTGTGATACATCTTATCCGCAAAAGATTTTGGATTTGGCCTTACTCAATTCAAAAACTTGGCTAACTGAGTGGGCTCCACTCCTACATATTTCCAGGAAATACATTTTTTTTTTGAAAAGGGAAACCCAAGGAAATACAAATAACAAATAACAAGACCGGAGGGGGGATTCCACCCCGGCTTTGTCATTAAGATAGAAGTGAGGACTCGAACCCGAGACCTGGCCCTTATGCGCATATGCACGGCTACCACTAGTCCACGGAAGAGTTCTCACCCAAGGAAATACATATGTTCTTTCTCTTTCTTCCAAAATAAACATGTTTCTGAGATAGAATTATATTTGGGTATGGTTTTCAAGTTACTCAGTTTGAACATGGTGAAGACAATGTTTGATTTCGAACTCAGTGACATTCTTACACAAATTAATCAGCTGCATGATGATGCCCACGAATTAACCATTCTAAAGCCAGCAAAGTTCTAGAATGCGGGCAAAGTATTTCTGCACAAAAATAGAGTGAGTGCAAAGAGCATCCCTGCCTGGTTCTTTACTTTCTTTACGGCTCAACAGATAAATGACACCAATCTAATAACAACACGAGCACCTAGCTTTTGGTACCACGTGATGACTCGGGTAAGGAGAATATATCCCTCAAGAACACATCAGTTTACTCGACAATTCCTATCATATTCGTTTCATCCATAAAGAAGTTGTGCCATAAGAAAGGATCAGTAACTTACCATAAGTACCTAGGTAGAGATACTTATTGCCGAACACACGCCCAATCCTAGCTTCCCATTTTCCATTGTGATGATGCCTGAAGAAAATCAGATCTGAATTTGAATGACAGACTCTGAAAATGTTCAGTACAAATCTGGAGCCTGCAGTCTAGATCAGATCAGGACTACCTTGCGACACCTCTGTACTTGGACACCCCCCTTGAGAACCCAGTGCTTTTCCTGCTTAAAAGAATGTATAAAAACTTTTGCGGACGTGGCATTTGCCAAGCCGTGTGATCACAGGCAGAACCACTTGTAAAAATTTGGAGTTATTAGTGTACCTCCGGAGAGATCCGATGTACTCTTCCCTGGACTGCTCCTCCATTTCTTTGAACTCTTGGTCATAGTTAGACAGCTGTGAAAGGTTCCAGCAAAGGGAACCATGAACCAAGTAAGCAACGGAGTCTTTTTAAGAGTACTATCCGTGAGCCCATGCAATTCTTTTCGGGATTGTCAAAAGTACACGTTACATTTTGAAACGGAGAGGGTACTTTATTTTATCAGCGGACGTGGTTGTATTTGAAAATCCTACTCCCTCCGGTCCGAAATTATTGTCGCCGTCTCTTCACAGATTTCTTCTAGCGCAGCTTTCTTTCGGCGACAAGTAATTCGGATCCGAGGGAGTAGTAAACATTTGCATTTGTCTTACACAACTTTAACAAAGTTGTTTTCTTAAAAATAAAAAGTAAAACTTAAACAGTCGTACCAATGTAATCTGGACCCACCAACGTAAGATATAGCAAGTCAGGGAAGCTGCACTTTCTTGGCTAGCACTATCACAACGGCAGTGTAGGTGTGTTGAAAAAGTCCTAGGCATGGCCAACCTTCTGCTAGTTCTAGGCACGGCGCCGCATGAATGAATGTGATAAGGACTAATTTGGATGGGTACCGGAAGTTGAGGATGGTGTCGCGTCCCCAGTACTTCAATGCCGCCAGGTCGTAGGCGCGCGCCGCCGCTTCCTCGCCGCCGTACGCCCCTGCACCGCCGCACAACGTTGTCAGCAAACCAGTCAGTCCGATCGGCTGAGGCTTGAGATAGAGAGGGAGAGGGAGCTGACCGAGGTAAATTTGCCTGCCCTTCTTCTTCCTCTGCGGCTCGCTCCAGGTGTTCTTGTCCCACAGGTGCGCCTCGAACCGCCCCGTCCACCGGTGCCTGCACGCGGGCGTCAGTTCCTCTCCGGAGTCCGGATAAGAGATAACAGTAGCGAACGGCGTGTACCGTGTGACGCCGCGGTAGACGGAGGTGCGCTGGGAGGGGCACTCCCGCGGCACGCTCTTCCGCGTCCGCTTCGGCTTCGGCTTCAGCCTGGCGGCGGCGGCGGTGTCTCCGGCGCTGCTGCTGGCGCCGACGCTGCTCTTTCGTTGCTTGGCCATTGCAGGGGAGGGAAGAAAGAAAGAGAGACAGAGAGCGAGAGAGGGTGTCGGGGTCGTGTAGTGAGTGAGAGAAGTCAGAGAACGACTACTAGCTAGCTAGCTAATGGAACACCCAATTAAGCTGGCTGGCCAAAGATGGAAGGAAGGAAGAGAGATTTAAAGCGAAAGGACGCGCTATGTGTTGTAGAGAGGGACCGAGCGCCGGCGGCAAGCAAAATTAGTTGGATCCGGGAGATGGAGGTTAATGCGAGGCGGGCTGCCAAATGGGGCTGGGAAGATGACTAGCGTGAGAGGAGAGTGATTTTGAGGGAGGACGCGCTATGTGTTTGTTTCTCTCTCTGGATTTAGCTCTGCCCGGCGGCTCCGTCTCATCACTGCGATGCGAAGTCATGGACGCGTGGTGGCGGTGCCGACGTCGAGCCCCCAAATTCCATTGCTCGTGTGGCACCCAATAAGCTGCAAGTATGGGTATGGCCCCGTGTGGTTGAATCCAAGCTTTTCTTAAAGGAAAATGATGTGTTCCTGAGCACTCCGTTCGCTACGAGAATATAGAAGACTTATGTTGTCTCAACGCTTGGACCCAGTGGCGGACCCACCACTGGGGCAAGCTGGGCGACCGCCCCAGGTCGCCGGCGGCAAGCTGAATATAGATCGCTGCAGCCCCAAGTTGAAAATTAATGAAATTGATAAGGGAGCACGCGAAAAAAAGAGGAGGGGCAGCAAAGGAAAATGGGTCTCACAATTCAGGCCCAGTAGAGCACAGCAGTCAGAACTCAGAACGTACACGACCTAATCGATCGTTCACTCGTTTCTCAATCGACCAAAATTGCCCAATCACTCCAAATCCCTAGCGCCGCTCGACCCGCCCCTGCTGCTCCCGCCGCCGCGCCCGCCAAGACACCTCCGGCCTCCCCTTTCCTGCGCAGCACACTGCCCCTGCTTCTGCTTGGCACGCCTCCTCCCAGAGCCTCCTCCTTCTCTGCTTGGAGGCCGGAGCTCGGAGCTCGGTTGCTCCAATCAGCGGTCCGTCGGTCCGGCCACCGACGAGGCGACGATGGATTACGACAGTGACATGGACTCAGATGAATACAATGAATTGGTGGAGGCGGAGGCTGAGGAGGTTAGGCTGAACGCGGAGGCAGAGGCGGCGGCAAAAGACGGCGCAGGAACGTCGAGGAACCGCAAGCGGTCACGCGATTGCGGCAACAATCAGCAGGTATATTTCTCCACATTTGTAGATTAATTCATGTCTTGATGGAAATATGATATGCAAATGCAATAGCAGAAGTTATATGCATAGCACTCAATTTAGCTCAAATTTGATTTTGTAGGACATTTCGCAAGCACATGTTCCTGCTGTTTTTAATCTAGCTGATGTTGTTGCTGATTCTGGTGTTCGGAGACAAATTGATGATTATGATACCCCGCAAATCAGAAATGAAATGAGAAGAGCGTATTTGTCTAAAGGTCCAAACCGTTTGTTTGGTCATGTTTTTCCTCGCTCACAAATTAACGGGCGGAAATTCAGTGAAGCATGGTATAATGAGTATGATTGGCTAGAATATAGTGTAGAAAAAGATGTTGCCTATTGCTTCTATTGTTTTGTTTTCAAGCCTAGAAACTTTGGTGGAAAGTTTGGGTATGATGTCTTCATAAAAAGATGCACTGTTGCAAAAGCATCATGAGAATTTGGTATCACAATTGGAGAGTGGACAAATTGTTTCGGGAAGAGACCAACATCAAGCTACAGGTTTAGCAAGACCCGGGGATACACGTTGGGGGTCACACCTAAAAACTCTAATTCGGATCCATCAAATGTGGGATTCGGTTGTTCAAGTGCTACATGGCATTGCTCTTGATGGGACAGATGTGGATGACAGAGGTTTGGCATCAGGTTATTTGATCAACATGGAGAGCTTTGAATTTGTTTTCATCTTGCATTTGATGATTCGGGTGCTTGGTTTAACAAATGACTTGTCACAAGCTTTGCAACAAAAGGATCAGAACATAGTTACTGCTATGACTATGATTGTCTCGGTGAAAACTTTATTGCAGAAATTGAGAGATGATGGATGGGAGCCTCTCTTGCTAGCAACTGCCAAGTTTTGTGGTGCAAAAAATAATCAAGGTGGTCTAAGGAGTATTCTATTGCCAAGAATGGATGATAACATTTCAGCTAGGGGCTACCCAAGAAGCTCACGGAAAATGGTAACAAACTTCCACTGTTACAAGATACAAATATTCAATGAGGTGCTTGACAGAAATATAATTGAGATCAATCATCGGTTTAGCGAAACTTCTACACGCTTATTACAGTGCACAGCATGCCTTGATCCTAGAAAGTCATTTATCAGCTTTGATCACGAGAGGCTAATGGAGCTTGCAAGTATGTACTCTGTTGATTTCTCTTCACATGACCTCTATATCTTGGTTGATCAACTCAACATATATATTGATGTGATGAGAAGAAGTCCCGATTTCTTGACTTGTCAAAGTCTGAGTGTTCTTGCTATCAAATTGGTTCAAACTAGACAGCATTTGGCCTTTCCATTGGTTTACCGCCTCATTGAACTTGCATTGATATTACCGGTGGCAACGGCGCAAGTTGAGAGGGTTTTCTCGGCGATGAACATTATAAAGACAGATCTTCGGAATAAGATGTGTGATGATTGGCTCAATGATCTCATGATATACTTTGTTGAGCGAGAGATATTTGCAAAGTTAAGCGACAAGCAGATTATGTTACGTTTTCATGCCTTGAAGGATCGTTGAGGCCATCTACCTCGACAAGTTTGTGCTCCCGCTACTACGACAACTTAATTCTATGATGCAAGTGGGTGTAAAAGTCCATGTTATTTGGTTACTTGGTTCTAAGTTTATTTTTTTAGTAATGTTATTTTAACTTCCTAAACTTTGTAATAAAAGGTTGTGTGCATAGATTGGCCAGGGCTCACCCTCATTTAAAAGAGCAACCAACGGAAACGTTGTATTTTTATTAAGAGATTATCTATCACTAAATTGAATAATTGCACATTTTAACTTCCTAAACTTTGTAATAAAGGGTTGTGTGCATAGATTGATGCAGAGGCCAGGGCTCACCCTCATTTAAAAGAGCAACCAGCGGAAACATAGATCTTCCACTGTTACAAGATACAAATATTCAATGAGGTGCTTGACAGAAATATAATTGGGATCAATCATCGGTTTAGCGAAACTTCTACACGCTTATTACAGTGCACAGCATGCCTTGATCCTAGAAAGTCATTTATCAGCTTTGATCACGAGAGGCTAATGGAGCTTGCAAGTATGTACTCTGTTGATTTCTCTTCACATGACCTCTATATCTTGGTTGATCAACTCAACATATATATTGATGTGATGAGAAGAAGTCCCGATTTCTTGACTTGTCAAAGTCTGAGTGTTCTTGCTATCAAATTGGTTCAAACTAGACAGCATTTGGCCTTTCCATTGGTTTACCGCCTCATTGAACTTGCATTGATATTACCGGTGGCAACGGCGCAAGTTGAGAGGGTTTTCTCGGCGATGAACATTATAAAGACAGATCTTCGGAATAAAATGTGTGATGATTGGCTCAATGATCTCATGATATACTTTGTGAGCGAGAGATATTTGCAAAGTTAAGCGACAAGCAGATTATGTTACGTTTTCATGCCTTGAAGGATCGTTGAGGCCATCTACCTCGACAAGTTTGTGCTCCCGCTACTACGACAACTTAATTCTATGATGCAAGTGGGTGTTCAGGCAGTAAAAGTCCATGTTATTTGGTTACTTGGTTCTAAGTTTATTTTTTTAGTAATGTTATTTTAACTTCCTAAACTTTGTAATAAAAGGTTGTGTGCATAGATTGGCCAGGGCTCACCCTCATTTAAAAGAGCAACCAACGGAAACGTTGTATTTTTATTAAGAGATTATCTATCACTAAATTGAATAATTGCACATTTTAACTTCCTAAACTTTGTAATAAAAGGTTGTGTGCATAGATTGATGCAGAGGCCAGGGCTCACCCTCATTTAAAAGAGCAACAAGCGGAAACGTTGTATCTATACTACTATTAAAAGAGCAAACTGTGTAAGCGTTTTGGTTGGCTACCGAGATTGAACAAGCACGTGCCCCAGCTAGAGCGAACCGGTACGTTACGAAGGAAGGAAGAGCGAGGCGATCTTGGGCGATTGTGCTGCGTTGATACATTAAATCTATAGCGTGCAATATCTGATCAACAGCCTAGATCGTTTCAATGTTTGACAACTCAACATACCTTTTCGTTTTGTGAGAATTACAAGTATTGCCACCGCAAAAAGGTTTCGTATGGTATGATAATTTTCCCTATGAAGTAGCCAGGGCCTTGTACGGCGATTCTGCTGATCAGTTCTAATGGAATGCCAGCGTTCCATATCAAAAAAAAGAAAAGGTTTCGTACGTTTCTTATCCCGTATTTCCGTCATGTTTTTAGTTCGACCGCTACCCTCCCTAGAGTCCCGTCTCGATCGATGGCTACTTGATTTGTGAGGCTAGACCGTGTACAAGAAGGACTCGATCGACGAGACATCAAGCAACAATCGCAGCGACTACGACGGACGGAAGTCGACGAGGTCGTGGGTGCGCGCGAAGAGAAAGATGATCACGCTGGTCACCTACGACGGCGAGCAGGACGGGCGCGCGAAGACCGTAAATCTGTGGCGGTTCGGGGGCGCGGCCGTGCCCTGACGCGTCGGCGACGCCGTTGCACTCCATGGCGAGACGACGACCAGCGCTGTGGTTGTCCGCGACCGTTCTTGAACGCGGAGGCCGCGTTTGCGACACTGTGGGCCTGTGGCACTCCGTGGGGAGACGGCGGTTGGGCGCGACGACGGCGTGAAAGACGCCCAGCCAGGAGCCGAGCGCGGCAACCCCGCCGTGAGGGTGGTGAATCCTGCCGATCCGCGTGTGCGCCGCTGCAACCGTTGTCCGCGCCAACGGCGAGCGCCAGCACGGGGCGCACGCCTGTCGGCAGACGAGCACTGGCCGGTGCGAGCATCACCCGTGGCGGCGTGCACTCGACGGAATTGAAAATGACAAGGCGATGGCGAGTGCCACCTCGGTGCCGCGCGTGTGCTCTTCTATGCGTCTATGTCGTACAGGCGAGTTAGCTCGATTTCTTGTGCTTGACTGCAGTGAGGTTCAGGTGCACTGTACAACAGTACAGACGTGTTGTCTACTGGTCCAAATTAAAATTCCTAGGGAGAGTGAGAGATAGAGAGAGGCAAGGTTAATTAGGTAGAATCACTACTCTGATTTTTACATAGCCTTGCCGAAGTTCAATTCTACTTGGAGCCTGATCATGCAATCAATTTGTTCAGATATGAGTCTGTGATCCCTGATTTTTCTGGCGCTTCAAAGTTAAAAAGGTATATTTTTCGTGGATTTTGCATAGGTCGCTGGTAAGAGCTGATCACCCCATAAGTTATAAGTTGCGTTCTAAATCTGTTTCCCTACCAGGTAAAATACAGTGATGTTTTTGCTAATGCGATCTGGAAAGATTTATCAATCTGGTTAGAATTTGAATGTGTTTTGCCTTGTGCGCCAGTGTAGTTGAGGCAAATCTTCAGTTTTTGTTCGACTTGGAGCCTGATCGTGCCATCAATTTGTTCAGATATGAGTCTCTGATCCCTGATTTTTCTGGCACTTCAAAGTTAAAAAGGTATATTTTTCATGGATTTTGCATAGGTCGCTGGTAAAATACAGTGATGTTTTTGTTAATGCGATCTGGAAAGATTTATCAACCTGGTTAGAATTTGAATGTGTAATATTTACAGTACTAGGTAGTGCGTGTTAATTAATCCGCTCATATTTTTTTTCATGTGTAATATTTACAGTTTTCATTTCAAATCTCAAATGTTGTATTTTGCAGATTTTGTTTAAATATTGTATGAATAAAGATATTTCTAAGATTAGACGTGCTTGGCACGTGCACGTCTACTAGTTTTTATTAAGAGATTAAGAGAAAAACAAACATGTGTACCGAGGGGGCATATTTTTATACGGAAACCTATGTTGAAACTCACGAAAACACAAACACCCACGCAAAAAGAATAATCATAAACGAATGTCATAGTAGTGACGACATATTAGATTAGATTTTGGTGACATATGTTGCATAGAAAGGCCTAAGTAGAGCTGCTTCCCGTATGCAAGATGCGTTGTAGTCTAGTCCTATAACGGAGCCGACAAAACAATATGTTGATGTCAAAACATGGGTTCGCTGATCCCGTTCCCTTTGTCTACATCCTTCTCCCAGAAAGCTGAGGCAAGCTAAGATAGATGAACTGGCTCGAGAGGGGATCTGCAAAGAGGGTCTAAGGAAGACATTGTTAATTGTTTCCGTCCTTTGTTCCCAAGGCAATAAGAAATTTCTTTGGTCGCTACGGGAATATATAAGACATATGTTGTCTCAATGCTTGGACCATACAAGTCATAAGAATCAGTGATATCCATGAGAGAGATACATAGCACATAAACAACGGCGAAACAAAGAAAGTGTCACCACGTTTAGCATGCAGGTCAGCCTTAGGCTGACGAAGTTAACCTTGATTTTTATCTAACATTAAAGGAATAATTGCACATTTTAGATAGTATATTAAAAAAAATTAGAGCAACATGAGGAAATGTTGTATTTTTATTAAGAGATTAAGCGAAATGCAAAGATGTATACCGAGGGGCATATTTTTATAGGGAAACATGCGGAAACCCACAAAAACACAAACACCGAGACAAAAAGAATAATCATCCAACAACGGGATTTCCTGAGTGTGGGTGTTAAAAAGTGTTTGGCGCAGCGTGACCGAATGTCATAGTGGTGACAATATATTAGATTAGATTTCAGTGGCATATGTTGCACAAAATAGCCGAGCTGAGCAGCTTCCTATATGCAAGATGTATTGGAGTTCAGTCCTATAACAGAGCTAGCGAAACAATATCTTGATGTCAAAACGGGTCGGCTACTCGTTCCCTATGAGACAGATGAACTGGTTCTAGAGGGGATCCATAAAAAGGGTCTTGGGAAGAAATTGTTAATTATTTCCGCCATTTGTTCCTAAGGCAATAAGAAATTTCTTTGCAAGTTAAAAAGTTCAGATTTATTGGTCTATGTTATGAATGAAATTATAATTGTCATAATTCCGCTATTAATAAAATGAAAAATGCTCATTGCAATTGGCTGTGAACCAAAAAAAATTGTTGCATATACGAATAATGCACACAGTTATCAAGAGATGTCCGCTACCGATGAGGTCATATTGGAGCTTCTAACTCTCCGTCAATGTCTCTTCGGCAACATGTTCGAAACCCTTATTGATGTGACTTTCACATCAGCGACAGACTCATGGCGACGGAGCCATTCTTCGTTGTTGATGAGGGTTTTGACTATGTCTAGGCATTGGCAACACGGTCCGATGACCCAGCACGTACCCAACCCGAAAAACCTGGGTCGGGCCATGTTGGGCTTGTGCTCAGGTCGGGTTCAGGTCTGGTATTTTAGCCCATTATGTATTTCGGGTCGGGTTCGAGCTTGGCAAATTAGGCAATTTACACATAGGCCTAGCCAAAGATTGCTCTTTTTGTGTATTCGGACCAAGCTGGGGCAAAATATTTTGGTTTTTCATTCGGGCCTAGCTTTTGCATACCGAGCTCGGACAAAGATTGCTCTTTTTGTGCTTTAGCTTGACCTAGCCTGGCCCAACGAATGCCCTAGGCTTAATTTTAACATGTATCCATAGTATCACTCTGTACTAGTGTAAAATTGTCCTCTTCATTTTTAACAACTCTACTTATCAACAATGCACCTCTGTTGAACTAATTTACTACTCTCTCTTTCTAAAATTAACCCGCGTTTTATATTGGTAAAGTCAAACTTAGAAAAGTTTGACCAAGTAACTAGAAATAATAACAAACTCCATAATACAAAATGTATAAAATAAAAATATATTCCACAATGTTTCTAATAATATTCTGTTTGTATTATGGATATTTCTATTTTTCTATGTATTTAGTCAGATTTTTGTAAATTTGACTTTGACTAAATCTAAAACATAGTGTAATTTGAGATAAAGGGAGTGGGTAATTGTATTAACGGTTGCTATATGCTATGTTGTAGAATTCATAGATTAAAATCGAGTAGGTTAGGGTTCTTGTCTCTAGAATACGTGACTAATATCCATATTTTTTGTACTACATTTTTTCCAAATACAATGAGTCTCATGAGTGAGAACTGGCGCGCACACCCGCTACCTGGCGCGTCAACTGTGGATAATTTTCACAATCCTACGGCAATCTCACTTCCGAGAATCAGATAGACTTTATTTGTTCGGCAGGCGGCACGGGTCAATAGGTTTGAGTCGTATACGATGTAGATGAAGATTTGTCAACTTTATTCATGGCGTGGCTACAAGATGCATACAAGATTGATCTCGGCGAGATTATAGATGCACTCGGTCATACAGGTTTTTGAGTATCTAGGCTTTAAGGCTATGGCGATAAGGATGATGTCGGAATTTGTGTCAATTGGGTGTAGGTCGAGCGTGTTCGTCTTGATAAGTCTCTTTAGTATGTATATTTCTTGGTGAGCGTCCATGTCTTGTACGCTTACGGTTTCCCTCTGTCTTATACGCCAAGCCTTAATCTCGTACCCTTACTTCAATGTAGTCTGGGATGAGATAATCTTTTTGGAAGCCTTGATATAGCACGACAGGTTTAAATCGGTGAATGAACTTGTAGAGACGGCCACCGGCTGATTGAGTCTTTGCACGTTGTTGGGCAAAAGAGGTGCAAATACATAGGGTCATGACCTAAACCCACTCAACTCACGGGCCGCATAAATCACGATACTCTGATTCAAATGAGAATTAGCAAAACCATTTTAATTAAATTCATGGTGGTATGCACCCGAGAATTCAAGGCTAGTTGTAGCCAGGCCTCCTATATTGGTACCAGAACATTTGAAGTACGGTACCTAGAAATTATAAAAATTACTTGGTCAAGCAAGAAATGCGAGACCAATTACTGCCTGCTGCTCATGCTCACAACGATGTGAGACCAATTACTGTCTTCGGATCGAGTGGTACCTCAGGTGTTTTCCATCTTTTATGTACGGCTGTATGTAATTCTCTCCACTAATTCTCCACTAACCACTTATGACGAGTGAGAACAACCCCCAACAGGTTTTTGCCGTCAGGTGCAGTATTCAGTACTGCAATTCAGCAAGACAGTAACGAATTCCTAACTTGCAAGTTGCCACATATGACCATGCTGCTGGACTGCTGGTATATATAAGCCACGGTGCCAGAGATCTGTGTGGCTGGTTTACTTCCGATTCTTTCGGTACAGCCAACAGATTTTGACATGGGAGAGACAGTCGCCCTCCCTGGACCGGTTCAAAATTTCAGGTACCAAACAACACAGCGTCGTACATCGCACGGCTCCAAGTCTGCAACAGCAACAAATGGGCAGATACTGCTGGTGTGACTCAATCAATTCAAGCTTGTGTACCACAATATGACAACAATGAACATGACTATGCAAAGGAAAGATGGAAATCAGATAAATTGGTCTTCATTTCCAGCGCTTCCGCAAAAAATGCCCTGGATGGCATGGAGCTGTCACCCGAAATATGAGTCTGACACTCACCAGGCAACTGCTGAACCGCATGGGATGTTACACGGGAAGAGTTTGACCCAAACCAACCGACCAACTGAACCAACGAGAATTCCATCTCTGCTGAATTGTACTCCCTCCTATCCATATTATTTGTGCTATATCTGCGACAATTAATATGAATCGGAGGGAGTCTATCTGAACCATTGCAGCAGCCAACAAACGATGGCTTTAGTTGCTTTCTTCATGAGAACGCAAAAAAGAACCAACTGGAGTCTGAAAGGGAAAAGAACTCAAGAACGAGCTGGATGAATGACAAAAAACAAACATTTTCCATGCCCATAAGAAGTTTGGCCTGCATTTTTTTCGCTCCTAATGAGGTCAAGAGGCGGTGCCAAAAGAGAATAAGAAATACCAGTATCAAACAAATCTATCATAGTTTCGTTGTCTTAGCCAAGTTACTGATTCTACTATTCCATAATATACACATTGAAGGTTCCTGCAGGTCCACAATGCACATTGAAGGCTCCACTACTCGATACCTTGAGATGCTATCACGCGCACCTTGGCCCTTTTGGTTCCTTTAAAACACGAGTTTCTCTGGAATTTAACAAGCAACAATGCTGGTTTTCACAAGTTATACAAGTTCTACATGATTCTCTTCCGCCAGCGCATGATCAGAGGCCTCTTGTTGCTTGGGCCGCGTCCTCATTTAATCCAAGGATCCTAGAAAGCTAAAATGTCCAAAACAATACACCTGACCACTGGGTCAGCAGGACTCAATGCCCACATTTCTTCAAATAGCATTAATACAAATCGAGTTTGCGCTGAACTTCTTCAGATTACACCTTGCTGCATTGCTGATTTGGTGTGACGGAGGAGATGAGATACCTAAAAAACAAAAGTTGCCTTTGCTCCGTGATCGGCTTGAAAGGCAAGCATGCCCAATTACCTTAAGAGGCTTATACCTTCAGGCTACAGCAGAACTTGAATTGCTGGAGATGGCCTGTCAGTTTGCTTCACATGGCTGAAGCCGAGATGGACTATATGGAGAAGGACAGAGCCGCCTGTTGAAAATAGTCATGGTTACAGAAGGCAAACTTTATACGCGAAAAGATGATGGTCACCAGTGTTTATAGAATAAAAAAGATAATGGTCACAAATGTGTAGAATAAAAAGGCAAACTTCATACACGAAAAGATAATGGTCATCAGTGTGTGGACTGTGGAGCCATAATTCTCTCTTGTCTGATACTCACTGGAATTGTTCACACTCGCATTTTTGTTCTATATTTTCTTTAAGGAATATTTTGTGTCCTGTATCGCCCAGAACAAGTTGGTAACTAACAGTGAATCCTATATACTTAAGTCAGGATCAAATTGTGCCAATTCTATTATTCGACAAAAAAATTAGCAGTAAAGATACAGTTTAGAGTCTGTCAAAAGTTATGCAAAGGAATGCAGGCTGCAGGGATCACTCAGATCATTGTACCATAAAAAGACTGATGGTAGTCGTTAGATTTACTGACAACTGAACCACTGGTTGCTTTTTATTTTTCCTCAAGATAAAGAGGAACAATTTAGTTCATGTAGTTAATCCAGACTGTATCACCGAAACTAGACCTGAATAATGCAATATTTTATGGAAATTAAGACACAAAAATGTACAAAATTAAATTTGAAATCCAGGAAAAGAAGTACCTCCATGACAGAATCCAACGACTGGTCATTTTCAGGGGTCTCCTGTGAACCGGAAGGTCTCATGTGTGCTTCTATCATATTGAGCTGCTCGTATACCTCCTTCAGCATTATGATTTGCTCCTTGCTTTTCTTAGGTTCATTTAGCTCAATCCTCTTTTCACTCTGAACACGCTTCAGCCTTGATCTGGTTCTCTCGATTCCAGCTCGTGGTGTAGAACTCCCCACGCTTACACGGACATGTCTGTCGACGTTATTCATGGAGCCAACTTTTCTTGTTGCTTGAAGCTTGGAAAGAACATGGGATCCTTTATCTTTTGGAACAACCATAGGAGACAGTACAGATTCCTCTGTGTTGATGATATCTTTAGTACATGCGGATTTTGCTGGCCCCTTCCTTAGTTCTGGATCTTTGAGTGTATCCATATCACCTGTACGATGAGCTACAGTTTTTTCCATTTCATTGCCCGGACAAGAAGGCCCGAGTGGATCAGGATGTAGCGTGTCTTCCGCGTCTTTTCCAACATGTGCTGCTCTTGGAGTGCGTATATCGGTCTGATGACTCACCATTAAGAACGGGGAAAAACGTGAAGCCTGTTCTGATGGATAAGAGTGTTCCAAAATACTGTTACTAAGAAGTTTTGGTTCTTCCCCATGCTTAACAGTACTGTCCATATCTGTTGACAAGCTTTCCTTGGGCTCTACACCTTTCAGGTCGTTGCTAACGCTGGAAACTTGCTCCGGTTCATTCTCACTAGAATTCTTCTGCATGTAAACACCTAGCCTGCTCCTGGCTGATCGAAGCGATCCATGGTTTTTGTTGATGTCCATTTCAGTAAAATGTTTATCCAACTGCAAAATTGGCAGAGAGAAATTCCTTTTGATGGTATGACAAAGATTCTCTACATCTCTGCTTTCAAAGAAAGGTATATTTTTTGTTATCGTCTCATCTGCAATATCACAGTCATCAACACCAACATCCAATAACCTTTGTTTATACACCTGAAGCTGGTTCCTGAGATAATAGATCTCCAGTTCCTTCTGCTGCATGACTTCCTTCACAATCTCCAGCGCTTTGTCATTATGATTCATCCTTTCTTCAGCTATTCTTCTGTACTGCCATGCTTCCATCCTCTCCGCCTCTTTTTCTTTCTGAAGTTTTCTAATCATAGACAAGGCTGCGCTTGCAGCACTTGCTGAAGCTTCTCTTTCCTCTTCTAGCTCCATGAATAACTTCTTCATCATAATATACTGGGCAAATATTGCTCTCTCTAGCTGAGAAGTCTCATTCTCTGCCATCTTGGTGAAAGGTTCCATTAGTATTTATGGTTTAGTATTCGCCACAGAATAGTCTTAATTCATCTGTTCAACCTGCACGATTTAGCAAAACTAATATATTATTTTCTGAAAGATGGACTGGCCCCATGTTTGTCGGATAGTTTATGCACTTTTTGTAAGGACTTCACTAAATAAAAACATTCTTTATGGTCAGGATTCGGGTAGTTTGATTTGATTATCATATACTTAGAAGATAATAATGAAAATGTGTTATAGTGATCACCAAGTAACACCTGAACAGGATGCGTAGATCATGGATTCTCCAGGAAATTCTGCCATTTCATAGATAACAGATGCATGACTGATTGTCAATGGTAGCTGGAAGTGTTTTTATTAACTCCACCCGGAATGCCAGATTGTATGCATCAGCAAACAACTAATAGTAAATCCTCCACAAAATTTTGACTTATTTATATGTCTTGCCAATGGTCCAGAGAAATATGTTGGTAGAAAAGTTATTGGATTTTGTAAGTGCATTATTGAATTATGTGACTCAAGTGCCTTTGATAATGCCACATATATAATTTGGAATGCCCAATTAAGTGATTTTAAAGAGGCAACAGAAGGGGGCAGAGTATCCACCAAGAGCCATGTCATTCAGGAAAACGTTAAAAACAAAGATTTTGGATAAAAAGGCTAAAATTTGAGGTAATATATTGACTGGATATCAACCAATACAATGCAGGTTTAATAATAAAAAGTACTCCCTCGGATCCGAATTAACTGTCGTGGAAAGAAAGCAACGCTAGTACAAGGCAGCGACAATAATTCTGGATCGGAGGAGTAGTTAGAACATAAATGTCCAAGTAATAGAGAAAATCGGAAGGCATGCACCAAACTTTTGAAACGAGTGACCTAAAGAAAGATGCAAGGAATCAAGAATTAATATCTGACTGAGGATTGTGATACATTTATGGCTGTCAAAATCGTCCATTGTTACACAAGAGTTCATACGCCTTCTTCAGGCGTTGAGAGATTTTCTGGTGACAATTAACGATAATTGCTGAGCTAAAAACTTCAGGTAAGAGATAGCTTGATTACTGGAAAAAGAACACAAGCATTGAAAAACCAAGAAAAAATTAGAATGCCTGAAGTCATGGACAAACTCACCAAAATCTGACACCCGATGAGGTAAAGATGGTCCTCTGGCCAAACTCCAATGGCTCCACCATTCCTTCCTGCGTGGAAGAACTGCAGGTGACCAGCATAACGTCTAATAATAGGAGAACAATTGGAGGCCTCCTCTTAAGAGGGAGAAAGACGAGACGATGTGCTTTATTTTTGGGATGTGGGTTTGGAGGCTATCTGAGTCCTGAACATACACCATTCTGCCTCCGTAGCAGTCCATCTAGATTTTTTCTATATTTTTTTCGGCCCAGCATAAACTGCCATTTTAGAACTTCGAAACTCGAACCCGGGACCTCCTGGCTACAGGCGGTAAGACTCTACCGCTGCACCAGGCCCGCCCTTCATTAGACAACCAGACGTCCTATAAAATTAAATATATGGAATTTTTTTCAGTGTATAACCAGAAAAGCAAACTACAGTTCTTCCTCACATATGCAGTCATGCGGATACCCTCCATGTGAGATCAAAACGACTGACATGCACGGTGGCTCTGCAGGGTGCAACAGTTCCAGCTTATGTTTTTTGTCTTCGCAGACTAAGCACTTAACTTTTTTTACTTTTTCAGCAGATATTAACACTTAAAGGGCATCACTTCGCATCTGTGGAAATTGCTGGGCAAATTTGGAGCGAACTTTACAGTGGAAAGTGCTAACAGTACCTGGAAGAGCACAGGAGGCATAAATAAGAGGAAACAGACACACACAGTCTATGTAAAGAGGTTAATTAAAACACCAAAACAATAAGTACATATGCTTCCTTAATTACAGCTGCACTCATGATATGGAGTAGAAGGATCCAAATAGTCTAGCGGCTTAAGCTGGCATAAATTGACATATATGCCGGGAGCAGCACACAATACAAGTACTTCTTAGTCGATAGGAACTTCAACTTCCATCTTCACATCAGAATTGCCAAGGACCTGAAAAAAGAAAAAGAAAAATAGGGAGTTAAGAAGGTCATCTTTCCAGATAAAATGGTGCATTGGTAACTCTCGTGCATAGTTTGAAGTGAGTACAAGAGAATTTCCACTACAATAATGAAAACAAAGATATTTGTCTTATGAAAAATTATAATAGTAACAAGTTTAGGAGTAGAATATAATAATATGGGGTGGGAAGTATGTTCCTCTTTCACAATAAGCCTTGTCACTTCTTAGCTGTTTAATTAGTTGGTTGATTTTTTACACTCACCTGTGTAGTGCTACCAATATTTCACAAAAGGGTATTGACAATGTTTCATATGCATATTGTCACAACTGGGCTACTGGTATCATAGCTTCACAGATGACAAGACTGCGCACCGTACGTAAATCTGGTTATATATAGATATGTTGATGGCATGTGGCATAACAAAAGCATTTCATCACCTATTTCTTTGTCTACCACTGGAAACAACTGGTAAGTTTCATTCAACCAACACTTGCGACCGTGTTGATCTGTATAAACTATCATTTAAATCATTATATGCCAACAAAAAGTCAATAGAATCTACTCCCTCCGTTTTTAAATATAAGATGTTTTAGATGTTTCACGTATTGTCTAAATGCATACTAAAATGAGTGAACATGTACACTAAAATGTGTCTAGATACATTTGTATGCATATGAATGTGGACAAAGCTTAAAACATCTTATATTTAAAAACGGGGGGAGTAGTCCAGAAGAATTAAAAGCTACAATTACATTGCCAACCAAGCAGATGGCGGCACAGTTAAGATTTCAATTTTAGACCACCATCAACATATGGACAGGAATTTTTGGCTCTCAGCCCCGGGCGCCCCTGATATCTGCATGACTTTAAGATGTGTGGACAAAGTAGCGTTGGATAAGAGCTATTATTACCAATAAAAAGTATACGTACTAGAATCCAAAATTCACGAGGCCTACGCATGGAATTGGGTCGTGGCCTGCGTCACCGGCATAGGCCGAGACAGGAGAAAAATTAGCTGTGCCTTTATTCTTTGGCTCGCTGTAGTGTCATCTTCAATCTACAGCCAAGATTTCTGTGGAGGAAATTTCCTGCTTATCTAGGGGTCGCACTGCTGGCAATGAGAACGATGCTTGCCATGATGTAGAGAAGGGGAGAGAACAGCGGTGAATGCTGCAGGTACGTGCGGCTCAGCATGAGCTTTGCAAATTTTGAGCTATAGATCTGTGTTTTTGTACTCAAATCTGAAGCTCTCGAGAATCGGTCAATCGATGCATATTTAATTTTAGTCTCTTTGCAAAACAAACAGAAAAGGTGCCATCATAGGGTTAGCATCAAGGAGGCTTGATATGGTGCATGCAGTTCCCAAGAGAGAGACAATGGATGATTGGCTTGCTGGCCAGAGAGAGTGAAAAAGTTATGCTCAAGAAGTGGGTAGCAGAAGCGGGTCACAGGTAGCACCATGGATTGGCACAAAAAGACTATTCAGATCAAAGAAGAAAATGGGAGGAGAGACTCTTGAGTTGTTGTGAAGGAATCTAATCTGGTGTAGGGGAACATGATGCACTGTAAGACTCGATTGGGAGTCCTTGGGGGCTCCTTTCTCGAAAAAAAAACATGAACAGTGCAGGCGTTGTGGGTTAATTAGCACGGCCAGCACAGGTTCAACCGTAAGATAATTATCATGAAAATTGACTATGGAAAGGCATTGGATGGAGCTTAATATTCTGCTAGTTTGAAGATCAAGCATCACAAGGGTTTCAATGCTAAGTGGGCCAGTTGGGTCAAAGTCTCAAAGAGATTCTGGAATCTGGGTATTCCTCAATCCTTCTCAATGGCGTCCCTGGTAAACAACTGAAATGCAAATAATGGGGGGGGGGGGGGGGGGGGGGGCACAAGGTGACCCTATGTTCCCACTGCCATTTGGCCAACCTACTTCACAGTTCAACGTCGAGGATCTTTATCCCTACCTGTGCTGCAGCTCACCGGCCAAGATTACCCATAGTTCAATATGGGAAAGACACCCTGCTTATCATGCAAGTAGTTGCTGATGATCTGGTCATGTTAAAGAGGAGAATGATCCACATTTAGGTCTTGGCAGGCTGTGCTTTCAAGGCTGAAATCACCATGCTTGTGCACTAGATGAACCAAAAACATGTAGCCCTCCTTGTATCATGGCTTAGCAACTTTCCCTACCTCAGGTAGGATCCTTTTAGCTCTGTTGTACTCCCTCCGTTCTACCTTTTTCTGAATCGCATGTATGTAGACGCATTTTAGTGTGTCTGTCACTCATTTCAGTCTATATGTGGTCACATTATCTAAAACATCTTATAATTCGGAACAGAGGGAGTACATACTTAGGCTTGTAAGCTTTTTGTTAGTTTAATGAATGTGCTGCAAGGGCCTCCCTTACTGCTTTACGTCAAATTCAATGTATGTTCTTCAAACAACATTTTATTCTTTAAGAAAAATCTGATCCCTGAGTACGAATAATGTGCATGCTGGTAATACTATGGTGCAGAATAAATTCCCATACATTGGTTTCAGACAGATTCAACAAAAAAAGGTAGACTGGAGCTTACCTTCATAAAGTCTGGCAGAGTGAAATTCGAATCTCTTGCATAACCAGCTTCTTCTAAAACATGAGTCAAAACTTTCTGACAATCGTACCAAATGTTTCGCGTCAGTATAGCAGAAATAAAGTACAGTAGGGAAACTTAATGTGATAACTAAAATTACAGTCTATTCTAAACCTGAACTGCCTATTGTACTGGTCGGTTAGAAGCATGGATAGCTAGACATATTGTTCATAGATATGGCAGGTCGAATCATCCTAGCTTAATGACTCTGGGACATTACATCATGGCATCATATAGGATGGGCATGTATGAAGCATAAAATGTATAGAAACAAATGGTGAATTCAAATGGGAATAAATTTTTTGCTGGACAGAGCCATAGCTAAAAGCTTAATATTTCTCAGAAGCGCTCTGAGATGAAAGTCCATTATAGCTCTACGATTTACTGGAATTAACTCCCAGGTAGAATTCTAAGTAAATTACAACCAAGCTGCCAGTCTACAATTGTATGGCACTACAACCTCTACTGACGTAAATGAACATTTAGAAGGAATGTCTTGGAATTATCACGAGATGGAAACAAAGTGGGGTCACTATAATGAGAGTGGTCTCAAGGAGAAACAAGGCATCAATTTTAATTGAGGTAGAGCTACAGGTTACCCAGGCTAGCTAGCCCACCATTCATGGTGCTAGCCAGTAAGCCCCTGGGCGACTTTTTGGGGTCGCTGTAACTAATCAGACAGCAAAGTGTAACAGTTCAAGTCTCTACATTATTTGATGATATGATCTAGACATTTCCTATCATGTGAAGGCATCAGAATTCCTGAACACAAACCTGCCTCTGTTGCTCAGTCATGAAAGAACCCGTCAGATCTCGCAATATGTTCAAGATATCATCAAATGCAACCTTCCCATTGCAGTCAGTGTCATAGACCCTGAAAATAACTATATAGCAGAAAGTATTGGGTCAAGCTTAAACAAAATTACGAGAGTTAAATAGTAGAGACTATAGACGAAAAGCTAGCGGAGAAGTTTAAAAAGAAACGAGCACCCACATTCAATCTTCTGTTGCAGGCTTGTGTGGGGACTGAACGCTGACAAGAATGCCACATACTCCTTGAAGTTGAGTCCATCCAGCATCCTCAGGAGCCTCTGTGAGAGAGGACATTGCAAATTGCATCTAATCAAACAGCATTCTAAGTTTTATTCAATCGTCCTCGAGCCTTCTCCTTAAATCACATGACTCAGTTCTTTTAGCCAAATCTAACTCAACAAAACATGATATGAACATAGATAACAACCGGCCCTATGATAGGCAAAACCGTGAGAAGTGAATGAAATGGATCAATACCATAAACCGGTCAACCGGCCCTATGTGGTGCTGGGGGGGGAGGCTAACCTGGGAAAGAGGGTTGACGGCGAACTCGGGGACGGTCATAAACTCTTCGGCGGAGACGAAGCCGCCGCCGTTGCGGTCGAGCTGGCAGAAGCGGTGGTACAGCGACACGATCTCCTGCTGCGAGACTAGCGCCGACCATCGCGAAGCAGCAGATCGGATTAGGGAGCAACCGCATCAGCACCGACGGGTAGGGAATAAGATTGTGAGACGTAATCAGCAGCGAACTCACATGCGTGGCTGCAGTGGTCCTGGACCTCCTCGATGTCGTACTGGGTGAGCATGGAGGAGGTGCTCCCCATCTCGGCCGGGTCGCGGAGGAGGAGTTCGCCGGGAAATGCAGCGGCTGTGCCGGGGAGAGGGCGACGGCGGCGCTAGGGCTGCTGGTGCTGCGGATGGGCTGGCTCAATTTGGGGGCGGAGCTGGGCATAACAAATCTGCATCGGCAGCAGGCCGAGCTCTCTCGCGCAAATCAGGGCCGTCCGGACTATCGTACGCTGTGGGTGTGAATATTTGTACGGTGAGATATGGTTCTTCTCGATGTTGAGGTGTGTTTCTTGTGAATTTTGTCCTCTGGTCTTCTTGCTTATGTTGGATATAGTTTGCTTTCCTGTTATTATACTACACACTGCTTGTTTTCCTTATCAGGGGAATCACATATATGCAGAAATTTCAGATAAGTCCATTGACCGGTTTATGGTATTGATCCATGAAGGAAAAATCTATATATTTGAAAGTTGTTTCTCTTGCAAAGAAGTATATATCTTTCGTCTAGTGGAAGGACATGTTAGAGTGAAATGCATCTATAGTCCTCAAAGTTACCGGTCATGTCTAAAACAGTCCCAGAACTCAGGATTTGCATCATTGCAATCCTAAAACTTGCTCTGAATGTCCATCTATGATACTAAATACAAATGGCTAGTGTATAGCACTGACGTGGCAATGAAGTAGGCATCCTCGAAGTTACCAGCGATGTCCAAAGCAGTCCTAAAACTTAGTATGTCCACCTTTAAAAAAACAAGGCAAAATATATTTAAAAACCAGAGAAATTCGGTTGAACCGTGGTTTTGTTCAGAACCGAGGAAAAGCAAGACTGGTCCAAACAGGGAAAAGGTATTAAATTCTCCGCGGAGCAAATTCAATTTGCAAGCATGGGAGTTGAATACTTGAACAGGGGATGAGCCATCAGGTCCATGACTGATTCGTGATATGATAAGGAAGTGGCGCTACTTGACGTCTTGGTTTCTTTGTTGTATTATTAAAATAAAAAATTCATTAATTATGGGTCCAGACATTGAACTAATGAACTTAAAGTATCACATCCCTTGCAAATATATAGTTTGGGTACAAGTTCCGACAGTTGATGTTGTCCAGACCCACTTACGGGGAGAGAGCTCCGAGCAAGTCCTAGGTTTTTCCTCTGTTCTGAACAAAACCGTGGTTCAATCAAATTTCTTTGGTTTTAAATAATCTTTTGAAAGGATCGGTATGGCCACCTGGAGGGGGGGGGGGGGGGGTGAATAGGTGCTACTCAATTTTTAGCTCTTTTTCGAATTTAGGCTTGACACAAAAGGTAAATTCTCTAGATATGCAACTACGGTGAATTTACCTATATGTCAAGTTAACACTAGACTAGGCACGATACAAGAAGAGCTAGCGAGTAAGGAGTAACCGAACGGGGAGCACGCGGAGACAAGGATGTATTCCCGAGTTCCTCTTTTTTAGGGGTGTACGTCTCGTTTGAGGGGTGTGAGTTTCAAACTCAAACGCCACAAATGGCCTCACCCTATTCTCCGATAAACCTTGCCCAAAAGCTCGGTTCACCTTCCACTATCGGAATCCTTCAAGGCGGAATCCGGAGCCCATACAACAAACTTGAGGCTCAACCCACAAAAGGATTGGGGGCTCCCAAGCACCACAACACCTGCTACACAAAAGTAACAAGCAAGTAAGTACAACAAGATGTCTAAGTTTTCCTAGTGGAAACCCTAGGCTCGAACCACTCAAGTGAATGAGGGGGAAATGAAGAACGCTTTGGTGAAGTAGTAGATCCGGGCCTTCTCCTTCAATCCTCCAAAGATCAACGAGTTTGGGTGGAGGGATTGGGAGATCTAAATGTTTCTTGAGCTTACAATAATGGTGTCTTCAAGTTTGGGCGAGCTGCCTGTCCCAAGGTAGGTGGAGGAGCATAGGCCGACCTCATGCACTGCTGCAGAGTTCCCAGAGAAGCCGGCCTGGAGGCTGGCTGCCCAGCCGAGCCAGCCGGCCTGGTGCCCGGCCTGGCCAGCCTGGGGGCCGGTTGCCCAGCCGAGCCAGCTGGCCTGGAGCCCGGCCTGGGGGCTGGCTTCTCAGGGTTTCACCACCACGGCGATCTCGGACGATTTCTTTCTTCTTTTTGTATAGAGAGATAAACGCTTTCATATTTTAACACAAAACCTGAGATTTCCTGTAAGCACTTAGCGAAGGGTTAAACACTCCAAGTGTTGTGATCAAACATCAAAACAAGATTAGCGGACTATGTCCTTTCAATCTCCCCTTTTTTGATGTTTGATGACAACATATGGATTTGCAAAAAAAATATCTAATTTGAGCATAGGCAAAGTTTTAATTGAAACTCCCCCTTGCTTTTATAAGCCAACCATACAACTAGTGCTAGCAAACTAAAAGGATAGACAAGATACAATAAGCAAGCACTAGCACGAGATAAACAACTTGGCATAAACAAGTAATAGTAAGGCATGTAATCACAAAAGTTCTATGTGAGTAAAGGGTAGAAAATTTTAGCTCACCATAGACTTCTCCATATGGATAGATAACCGAGAATAATAGATCAATGTAGACTTCTCCATATGGAAAGATAACCGAGAGTAACATAGCCTTACAATAATCAATGATAATAAGGTTCCTTGATACAATAACTTAGGTAGCCAAGTTCCACAAGCATAAACCAAATAGAGTTCAACAAAAAAATGATTGCAATGCAAATAAAACACAAATGTATGCAATACATGAATGCAAATCCCCGGATATCTCTCTCCCCCTTTGGCATCACGACACCAAAAAGGAGAAAGTAAAATGAAAGCCCAGGAGATCACTCGTCTTCATACTCGTCCTCATCATCTTCACCATCAACATCCGCATTGGTGCCACCAAAAGCTTGACCGGAGCTTGATGCACCATGAGTGTCCGGCCAATAGGGAGCAAGAGAGGAAGCATCATCACCGAACCAATAGGTGTAGTTGGAATTGTAAGTATTCTCCGAGATCTCGGCTGAGCTTGAGCAAGAAGGCAAGGGAAAATCAAGTTTCTTCATAATCTCTCTTTGATTGCGGTTATAAGACTTTTCCTTGCGATATGCCTTGAAGTCCTTGGCTTGCTTGTCCGCAAAGAAGCAATTCATTTTCTTGAAAACATCCATTATGCTTGCTTCTTCTTGGAGACCTCAACATGAGCTTCAGGAGCGACTGTTCTAGCACGCTTCTCTTGAGTAGGGATGACCGCATCCGGGGGGCGAGATGGCAAAGCATGCAGTGAAGGCGCAATCAAAGTTGTGACATAGGCATTGAGCGAGACCGTAGCCAACTTGAGTTCAAAGAGCTTCTGAAGGTATGGACCATAAATTGGAACCTTGGACTCAAGAACCAAGGATTGCATCTCTTGCCACATGTAATCAAGAACATCTATTTTCTTCTTCCTCTCCTTGGTCGTAACAATGTGGTGAAGAAGATTGACCATGTACATGTGAGCCAAACCCTTTTCCCCAAACTTCACAGCAATAGTGTTCCAGAGGATGAAATAAGTGGCTTTCCAAAAAGGAGTCATATAAGAGCTCTTGGGGATCTTTTCAATAGTGCCCGACTCGGAAGGATAGCATTGATGGATCTCGGGAGTGGCTTTCATGAGGTTTTGCATGTGAATGCAAACATAAGCCATGGGACAAAGAGGTAGCTCCTCTATGCCAAAGAGAACACCAAATTCAGCAAGAGAAGCTTCGCATTTGATACCGGCACTCATCCATGTCATAGTCCTCTTTCCTTCCCTCGAGAAATAAACTGTGGCATAGAATTCTTGAAGCAACTCAGGAGCATAAGGGGTATTCACTGGCATGAGATTAGTAATATTATGAAAATCCATAACCTCCATCACCTCCGGCCATAATTCCCTTGCACTATCCACATTGAAGTAAAAAGTGGGAACATGAGAGTTCTTCAAAGGACTAATTAGCTGTTCAAACACTTGTTGATGCATCTTGCAATAGAAACGGCTATCATTCGTGCAAGTGGGCTTGCCTAAAGCATATGGATTGAAAATCAAGCGGTCATTCTCAAACTCATCACTAGGCACTTTGATCCAAGTTGAACGTACCGGTTCCTCCGGATTGAACGGGGAGGCCCTCGGAGGAAGAGGAGTAAGAGGACTCCCGAAGATGTTCCTTGCCCTTGAACCTTGAGAGAGGGGAATCATCTAGGTCTTCAAGGCCATCATAAGTCGAATCACCATCCATCTTGCTTGATATTCACCGAGAAAAATCCAATCTTGAGAGGGCACCAATCAATGGAGGAGAACTCCCCCAATCTTCCACCAATAGAGAAATTTTGTGGATGGGTAGGTGGATCTTGAGGGGGGGCTTGCAGATCTGAGGGAGGAGGAGATGTGGGAGCGGCTCTAATGGCAGGGGCGGTGGAGGAGGAGCTCGGGAGGGGCAGCCATGGTGTTGGAGGTCATGGGGGAGAGGAGGAAGAAGTGAGGGAACTGCTCGGTTCGATCCCCTCCCCCCCCCCCCCCCGATCTAGATGGCCCCGAGAGCCCGGCCTGGGAGCCGGCCGGGTAGCGACCCGAGACCGCTGGCCTGGGAGCCGGCCTGGCAGCCGGCCTGGGCCGGGTACCCGCCCGATGGAGCCAGCCTCTGGCCCGGCCTGGGAGCCGGCCAGACTGGCTTTTCCCCTTTTTGCTGAAAAACTTCTCACCTTTTTCTGAAATTCTTGCTTAAACCAAAATTCTTGAAAATCTTCCGGACTTCTTTGCTGAGAACCATCTTCAAGAGTGACCATGGAGCAACGTTGAGTGACACGGGGAGATGCAAACATGATGGTTTCTTCACACTTCCAATGGAGATAAAACCAAGAAAACCCAAATAACAACATTGGAAGTGATTCGAAAGCGGGTAGAAACAACAAGTATGCAATAAAATCTCCAATAAGACCCAACTCTTCAAAAAGAAGAGGGCGGTGGCCTAGGCCACCATGTATGAGTGTGTGGTGTGACACCGCAAAGATATATCTTGGGTTCACGGCCACAACTCGTCATTTAAGCTCTCAATTCAACAAATGAACATAGAAAAGCAAAATGAGTTCTTACTATCGGCATAATGGGGGAGGGATAGTCCAATGGATTAGGACCGCACTCCCCCTATGTCCATGCCTACACCTAAACACAATAGATAGTTAAGACATAGGTGTGTATGCAAAATAGTCAAGCCAAGCTCCTTGAATCCACGATATTTAGCTCATTCCTCAAATAGGTGAATCTTGCTTCATCAAGAGGCTTCGTGAATATATCGGCAAGTTGGTCTCTTGTGGGAACATGGCTTAGCTCAATATCACCACGGGCAACATGATCTCGAATGAAATGATGACGAATCTCAATATGCTTGGTTCTTGAATGTTGCACCGGGTTGTGGGCAATCTCGATAGCACTTGTATTGTCACATAAAAGAGGCACTTTGTCACAATTGACACCGTATTCCTTTAAAGTTTGCCTCATCCATAACAATTGGGTGCATGCACTTGCGGCCGCCACATACTCGGCTTCGGCGGTGGAGAGAGATATACAATTTTGCTTCTTGGAAGACCAACTCACCAAGGAACCACCAAGAAATTGGCAAGCCCCGGAAGTTGACTTCCTATCATCTTGATCACCGGCCCAATCCGAGTCCGTGTACCCACAAAGAGAGAAAACCTTGTCCTTAGGGTACCACAAACCAAACTTTGGGGTATGAATCAAATATCGTAGGATTCTTTTGACCGCCACCATGTGGCTTTCTTTAGGAGCGGCTTGGTACCTTGCACACACCCCTACACTCAACACAATATCGGGTCTAGATGCACAAAGATAGAGCAAAGAACCAATCATGGAACGGTATACCTTTTGATCGACATCTATACCCTTTGGGTTAAGTTGTAGATGAACCTTTGTGTCCATTGGTGTGCGCTTCTCCTTGACACCAATCATATCAAACTTCTTGAGCATGTCTTGGATATATTTAGTTTGAGAGATGAAAGTCCCTCCCCTCAATTGCTTGATCTCAAAACCAAGGAAGAACTTCAACTCTCCCATCATGGACATCTCAAACCTATCGGTCATAAGCTTTGAAAATTCATCATTGAAAGCTTTGTTAGTTGAGCCAAAGATAATATCGTCCACATAGACTTGGCATATGAAAAGCTCCCCTTTTACTCTCTTGGTAAAGAGAGTGGGATCGATTTGCCCAACCTCAAATCCACGGTCTACTAGAAGCTCTCTAAGGTGCTCATACCACGCACGTGGAGCTTGTTTAAGTCCATAGAGCGCCTTATCGAGCTTGTAGACATGGTTAGGGAGTTTGGGATCCTCAAAACCCGGTGGTTGCTTAACATATACTAATTCTTTAAGTGGACCATTTAGAAAAGCACTTTTCACATCCATTTGTTGCAAGATAAAATTATGATGAGATGCATATGCAAGGAGGATACGGATGGACTCAAGGCGAGCCACGGGAGCATAGGTCTCTCCAAAATCAATGCCTTCAACTTGAGAGTACCCTTGAGCCACCAATCTTGCCTTGTTCCTCACCACCATGCCATGTTCATCTTGCTTGTTCTTGAATATCCATTTAGTGCCTATAACATTGCGGCACTCCTTTGGCTTCTCAACTAGCTTCCACACCTTGTTGCGCTTGAAGTTATTGAGCTCTTCATGCATTGCATTCAACCAATCCGGATCTTCAATAGCTTCAAAGACTTTCTTTGGTTCCACCATGGATATGTGCGCTTGATGTTCACTAAAGTTTGCACATTGTCTTCTAGTCACAACCTTGCCTTCAAATCACCAATAATATTTCCAAGTGTTGTCTTCTTAACATGGTCTTGACATTTCTTGCATGACGACGGGTGTCGATCTCCTCACGAGAGCTAGGAGGAATCTCTTGATCATCTTGATCATTTGTGTCCCCGTCTTGACCGGAATGATGACCTTGGTCTTCAATGTGCACACCTTCATCACTAGAAGGGAGGATGGACCTTGGTCTTGATCATGGCTAGCATCAATGATTGGAGAACTTGGTTCTTGTGTAGCAACTTGAGAGGGTCTTGAACTTGTTGTTGGCTTGGTGCATCATTTGCTCCATCGGATGGTGCGGTTCCACTTGTGATGATGAATGCTCCACATGGGTGGAGCTTGGTCCTTCTTGAGGCCCTCATGGTGATCTCGATTGGGCGAAAGAATCCCACGCCCATTCGCCTTATTGCATCTTGAGGTTCCTCATCATCTACATCACGAACATGAAATTGCGCCACTTGGGAGCCGTCATTCTCATCGAACTCCACACTACAAGATTCTACAATGGTCCCGAAGGTCTTGTCGTAGATTCTATAAGTGTGGGATTCGGCACCGTAACCAACAAAAGTACCCTCTAAAGCCTTAGACTCAAATTTAGATAAGATAACCTTTGATCTTATAGAACACTTACAACCGAACACCCGGTAGTAGGAAATATTGGGCTTGTTGCCGGTAAGCATTTCATATGGAGTGAGTTTCTTGCCCGTGCGGAAGTAGAGGCGGTTTGATGAGTGACATGCCGTGGAGATGGCCTCGGCCCACAAGAAAAGTGGGGTCTTGAACTCCGCCAACATAGACCTTGCCATATCCATAAGGGTCCGGTTCTTCCTCTCGGCTACACCATTTTGTTGAGGGGTATACGCAGCGGAATATTGATGACGAATTCCCTCTTCACTAAGAAACTCATTTAGGGTGTAGTTCTTGAACTCGGAGCCATTGTCACTTCTAATGGCCAATATAGGGACATTGTGTTGACGTTGCACTTCATTGGAGAAGTCAATGACGGCTTGTTGGGTCTCACTCTTCGACTTGAAGAAATAAACCCATGTAAATCTTGAATAGTCATCGACAATCACCAAGCAATACTTCTTCCCACCAAGACTTGGTTGAGGCACGGCACCAAATAGATCAACATGAAGAAGTTCCAATATCCTCATGATGAAATGATGGTCTTGTGTGGGTGGGGAGAATCATGCATCTTTCCTTCAACACAAGCCCTACAAAGACGATCTCTAGAAAAAGAAACATTCTCTTTTAGTCCAAGAATGTGGCCACCCTTGTGAATGAAAGTGCATGTGTTGCCCCATGCGTGGTTTTGGTAATTAATGACAATCCTTATGGACTAATGTTTGCATTGAGATATTCTTGTAAATCTTGTCCATAGGAAAAGATTGGAGTTCATGTGTTGGACTGTAGAAGATTACATGATGGTCAATGCTCTATTCAAGGGTTTATATGAATAATGGTCATGTGAAAAGTTGAGCTTATTGCAAGAGTGGCTTGGAAAAGGAGATTGAGTGAACATTCATGTTTATCTCCAAGCCATCATATATGTCAAGAAAAGAAGATGAAGTGCAAGTGGATACATGAAGACGGAGCTAAGCAAGGCTCTCCCATAATGGAGTATGGGGGAGTATTTGAAGAAGTCTTCATCAAGCATGTGCTAGCAAGCACAATCAAGAAAGGATAGACGACGTACTATCAAGAGGGGCTCTTAAGTGAGTAACTTGATCGCATCTTTGTGGAGAGCTCAAATCTTTGCATACTTGGCATATCATCTTTCTTGGTTCTTATTTGGCTTTTATCCATGTGAGGATTTAGAGCTTGTGTTTATCTCCATACCAAGCTCTAGTTCATCAAAAACGGATTTCATGAATATCCTGTTGCGTTTTTTATGTTGGAGGTTTTACCGGTGCGTCTTTTCTAAGAGAGGTCAAACTCTCTCCTTATGGTCTCCTCCTCACATGATGGACTATGATGTTTTTATGCATGATCTTGTAAAGCTCTTCTTTGCGATTCCGACAAACCCAAGATCATCGAAATCGGAGTCCGGATGGAAAACTTGTTGTGTTTTTGTGTTGGAAATATTATCGGTTTATCCGTGAGGAAAGTTCCACACCTTCCTGTGTGTGTCAACTTAACTCTATTTATGGTTCTTAATATTTCCGTGAGGAAAGCTCTTGTCGTTACCTTTCCAACAAAATTGGTTTCACCTGATTTAGAGTTCGAACGAGAAAGTTGTTGCGTTTCAGGTTTTGCTGTTTTGCAACTTGTCTGGCTAGGCCGGAGTCTCCGGCCTCAGGGGTGCTCAGGGGCCGGAGTCTCCGGCCCATCAAGTTTTGGAGCGAAGAGCTCCACAAGTCGGCGCTCTCGGCCCTCGGTCCGGAGTGACCCCGGAGTCTCCGGCTGGGGCCGGAGTCTCCGCACCTTTGGGTCTGAAGTCTCCGCCCAGGCCGGAGTCTCCGCACCTCCGGGACCGGAGTCTCCGGTGTAAGTTTCCTACAACGGCTCTTTTTCTGGGGACCTATAAAAAGGCCCTCCTTCTTCCCCAAAGGGTTAGCTTTTGCCAAGCACATTTTTCTCTCTCTCCCACACCATTGTTGAACTTGAAAAGCTTGCCCCTCTCCCAATTCCTCCCATGATTCTTGCATATCTTTGAGGGATTCCACCTATCCATTTCTCCTCTAAGTGAGGGGAACCTAGTGGATCTAGATCTTGGAGTTCTTGTGTGGTTCTCTTCTTTGTTCTTCCTCTCTTCTCCCCCCACAAGCATTAGTTGCTTTTGGTGGGATTTGAGAGTGAAGGACTTGAGCACTTCTTGTGTTCTTGCCATTGCTTTTGTGCATCGGTTTGTGCTCTCTACGAGGATTCATGGAATTGAAAATTCGTGAGCTTGTTACTCTTGGGTCGTTGGATCCTAGACGCCTTTTGTGGCAGTTGAGGCCTTTTGTGGCCACTTGGGAGCTCCCAATCCTTTTGTGGGTTGTGCCTCAAGATTGTTGTACGGGACTCGATTTCCGTCCAAAAGGGAAATCAATAGTGGAAGGTAAACCGAGCTTTTGGGCAAGGTTTATCGGAGAATAGGGTGAGGCCATTTGTGGCGTCTTGAGTTTGAAACTCACACCCCTCCAACGAGACGTACTCCCCTAAAAAGGAGGAACTCGGGAATACATTCTCGTCTCCGCGTGCCTCGGTTATTTCTATACCCGAGCTCATTACTTATGCACTTTACATTGTGATAACCTTCATGCTTGAAGTATTTTATCTTGCTATCACTTTGCTGCTTGTCTTGCTTAGCATAAGTTGTTGGTGCACATAGGTGAGCCTAGTATATTTAGGTCGTTGGCTTGTTAATTTAAACGCCAAGTTTTATTCCGCAATTATCAAACCTAAACCGGAAAAGTTTTCAATTCGCCTATTCACCCCCCTCTAGGCGACATCCTTGTCCTTTCAGTGAAGACTTTGCAAAGTTCTCATGTTGACATGGGACAAGCGGCGATGCCACAACCACCCCACGTCGGCCTTTCCGAATAGGCACATTGCTTGAGTGTTGGTATACTCCGAAAAGTCCACCACAAACAACTCATGTTCAACATACCCAACGAAAGCGACCTTTAGAGTCTTGCTCCACATGAGTACCACAATATCAAGATCAAAATGGACGGCAAAGCCCATCTTGTTAAGTGCACGAACGAACATTAAATTGTAACCAAGGGACTCGACAAGCATGACGTTCACAAGGGTGATATCCCTTGCTACTACCACTGATGTAGGTTGGTCCCGATTTTCACGGATTTGTGCGGAGGGAACGATGAACACGAAGAACAAGTGATGAACACAAGAACAGAAAGAGGGGAAATCAACAAAACAAAGATAACTAGCAAGTAGCAACTCAGCAAGATTCAATTGGTAACAATTCCCCTAGGGCAGCCCCCAATTCTCCTCTCCCAAGCACACCTTACTCTTAGAATTGTTTGTCCAATTGGTCAATCCAACCAACCCAATCTAGCCACTCAATGAGGGAAGATTAGCAAGTAATCGCAACTACAAGCGGAAGCCTTGGTATCCACGCAGGATCTTCTCCTCAAGAGGAGGCCTTGGTTCATCTCCACAAGGGGAGGCCTTGATTCATCTCCATAGGAGGAAAGAGACACTTTGAGAAGAAGGAGCAATGCTCTACTTTAGTTCCCAAATCATAGTCTAACCCTAGATCTGGAGGGGAAGGGTCTATTTATAATCTAAGTCACGAGGTGGGTGAAATGGTGGGAGGTACAAGGCCATGCGGGCCCGTCAAGCGCGCAGGCTGAAATTATCAGGGAAACCGGCCTGGAGGCCGGCCGAGGCTGGCGTGGAGGCCGGCCCCCCGGCTTGGGGGGCCGGCTGGGAGGCCGGCTGCCTCGGGCTGGTGCCCGGTCCTGGGTCCGGCCTAGGCCGGCTGGAGGGCCGGCCGCGTCGGGTGGTGGACCGGCCTGTGGCCCGGCCTAGGCCGGTCTGGAGGCCGGCCTTGTCTGGAGGCCAACCGGCCCTGGAGCCGGCCCAGGCCGGCTGGGAGGCCGTCCCTTCAGTCTTCTCTGCTTCTTCTCCCTCGTCTTGCGTCACCTCTTGGCCATCTTCCTGGGTCTTCTCTTGGTCATCTTCTCCACTCCATTGTGGGTCGTCATCAAGGTGGTTCCTGAGTATGCACAAAGTATCCGAATGAAGTAGCAAACCATTCAAAGGAGTGTCGAGATCACACATAGATAGGAGTGAATTCACCTTATCACGGAGAGCTTTGACTCTTGCTCTTGTCATTGGGCCATTTGGTGATGTTGGTGTTGTGTGCCTAGGTTGCACTACATCATCTCCCCCCCCCCCCCTTGGAAAAGAGTCGTCCTCGACTCTTCGTCCTCATCATCACTTGGGTTTCCAAGGTAAGTGTAACATCCCAAAGTTATTAATCAGTATTATCATATAAAAAATGAGGGCCAACAAAAACTTTTGTTAATTTATATGTGTTGATTGCATATTGTTGCTTGTGATAATTATTTCTTGTTGCTTGTGATGTTGTTTGCTCTAATTAAAAACTTGAAGAAAAGAAAAGAAATAAAACAAAAGTGAAAACAATAAAATCAGGTGACAAGTGTCACACAATTTCTCCAAGTGTGAAATTGATTTTTCCTTCAAACAAAAATTCAGTGGAGTGATAGTAGTCACTCTCATTTTATTCTCACCACTTTTCCCTCTCAAATATTAATTTCAAAAATCTCAAATTAAAAATCAAAACCTTTCTTTATCTTATTCAAATCACAAAATGTGCTATGATGCACTTGCACAATAGTTTCCAAAACAGCACCACAAAAACTTGATAAACATATGTGAAGCAAATTATGAAAATAATTTGCAGAAAACTAATTTGAAAATTGGTTCTGGCATTTGGTCGAGCACATGGTGGGCATCACCATGTTCTTCCCCAAATCGGAGATCAATCCAATCAATTCGATCGATTTCGCGCGAGTTCGAGCAATCCACTGCACCCCCATCGCTCCCCTCACCTCACTGATCACCCTTGAGCACCCGAGAGCACAAGGGGGCGACCAATTTGACGGCGTTGATCATCGTCGCTAGGGAGCAGAAGCTCTGTAGCCATGCCGTGGTGTTACCCACTGTGGAGGGGACCAAGCAGCCGCCCAGCTAGCCCAGCGCCGCGCCCTGCCCTCTCCTCGCACCTCACCGCACCCGCTGGCCAAGGGCCGTGTCGCCGAAGCACCCACACCGTGCACCTCGCTCGCTCCCGTGCGCGCGTGCGCCATGGCAGAGCGCCACTGCCGGCCCGACAATCCACTGCGTCCCTCGCCCGCCCGTCGCCGCCCGGCAACTCCCCGTGTTCCCCGCAGCCTCTAGGACATGGTGGCACCGCCCCTAGACCTCTCCCACTCCCTGCACCTCTCCTGCACCGTGCCCACCATGGACCGGCCGCTGTCCTTAAAAGCTCTCCCGAGCCTCGCATTCTCCACACACCGCCCCACTGCCTCTCCCACTCACTCACCACTCTCTCGTGCACCGCCAGGAGGGCGCAGCCACAGCAGCGAGGCTGCTGCTGCCCGCGTCCCTCTGCAAGCTCGCCGTGCCCGAGGTAGACGAAGACCCTGCAGCCGTGCTGCTGCTGCCTCTTCTCTCCCTCCAATCCCTCTGCTTTGTTTTCCCAGCCCTCCGCACTCACTTGCCCCTCTCTCCCGTACCCAGGAACCCCCAGAGGAGCTTCGCCGTCGACGCACCGTGGCCGCGGAAGTGGAGCTGCTCGCCGCCGACGCTGCAGGCCGCCCCAGCAAGCTAGACTCCTCCAGCCAGCTTCCCCAGGCCACCGCAGTCTTTCTACATCATCCGCGCCATCTCCGGAGCCTCTAGGTGAGCGAATCGAGCCCCTCGCCGTCGCCGGCGCGGCAATGCCGCCGTTTTTAGGTCGTCGTTGATCGCGAGCTCCAGGAGCCGTTAGATCTTCGATCGACGGTAGCTTACCGCTTCGCTTAAGCATGACGCTGACAGGTGGACCCCACGGTCAGCGATTTAAACATTTCCGGCGCGCGAACCGTTTTCCGCTGAGTCGTTGACGGGTAGGACCCACCCGTCCGGGATTTAAACATTATCCAGTAGAGCGAATTTTTCTTAATTTAAATCCCTGTAAACATCAGTACTGGACCTAACTTAGAAATTCAATATCTCGAGATTTACAAATCCAAATAAATCGAATCCAAATGTTCTGGAAAGCTTATGAAATTGTTTAACCAACCCAAGTGGTCTCATTTCATTTACATAAATAATAAAAATGTATTATTAAAAATGCCACAGAAGGTTTAAAATCTAAACTTGTTTGTTTCTGATACTCTGTTAAGCCAAATAATTCCAAAACAATTTTTTTTTAGCTTAGTACTGTGATCTATTAGCTTCCCTAATTTTTGTAGAATTAATTGTGTAGTGATAATTGTTTAGTTTAAAGATGAAGTTAGAGAACCCTTCTGCACTAAAACAATTAAATATGTTTAATGGTTAACCCAAATGAGTTAGGACCAATTTTGTTAGATCACATTTAGTCATGGTTAGTTACCCCTAAAAGGATTTAATTTTAGGATCAACATAACTTATTTGGTAGCTAAAACTTGATTATTAAGTTACTGGATTAAAACATTTGTGTAGGGAGTTTGGTAACTCCAATTAATCCAAATCAAATTGTGTTGTCTTCTACACTTCAGTAGCTTTCTGTAGAATTTTATCTTGTATTTTTGTGACCACCAGAACTCAAGTTGTGTAATTAAACATGTTCAACAAGTTTCTGCCATATTTAAGACATAAATAAATAATGCTTAATTCAATTAATTTGAAACCAAATTGTATTGTTGGATGTGTGCAGTGGCTATTTATAGCATTTTAAGATTGAAATGTTGTGATGTTGATTGAGTAGATTAGTGATTGTTTGTATTTGCATGTTTATTAATTAGACGAGAACGCTGTCGGATTTATCGAGGAAGGGGAATTTGTTGAACCGGAAGATCAAGACCAAGGTCACTTTGTCGAGCAAGGCAAGATACCCTCTGAGCTTGCACCCCAAATATATGTATCTATTTTGATAACATGATTTACTCTTAAGGCAAAGATTTTTCTAAAAACCATTTCAAAAAGTATATGGAAATTATTTTGCCACCCTATGTAGAAGTATAAGATAGTTTATATAAAATTATAGGATGGGAAAAATAAATATTGTTTATTCAAAACTCCTTTGAAAATTCTTGTGTGGTTATGAAATGCTGAGATGTCAGTGTTGAAATGGAGTATGGAGATTGTTTATGAAAAATGCACAGTGTGTCCCTGTACTTACGTCAACCAACCGATATTCTGTGCAGCCACATTTAGCCACATATGGGAAAAGGGCGTAGTCATATAATTTGCTCATATTAGTATGGGATGCCTCATCGACGGAGATGACTCCGTTATGCATGAGGGGATGGTTTGGTGACCTACCCCTGACCTGGGTCCTCGCTCAAACTCTATGGAAAGATAAGGAGGAGGATTGAAGACTTCACCATGTGGTCGCCGGGAAAAACTATGAGTCCTCCCACTTAGATTCCGACGGGCTGGGTTAAATGTGGATGGAAAGTGTCATATGGGCAGGGTCCTATACTAGCATGAGCAAAGGACAGGCTATGGTCGGTGACTCAACTTCGCATACACCTTGTATGCCGGATGGATGCGGGAAAAGCATGCTACCTCTGCAGAGGGTTAAAACTATTCGAATAGCCGAGTCCTCGGATATGGACAGTTGGAAGGCCCTACTTTGACCTATGTGCAAGTTTTGAAAAGAGTTGAGTTTTGAAAAGAAAAATGAAGTGGAGAATGTTTTATACACCCATACCAACGGATCGGTATGAGGTTGTTGGAAGAAAGTGGACCATGACGGGCTATGGTCGGAAAAAGGAGGAGTTTTGGAGAAACAGATAAAAATGGTAATTTTATTCAAAGATAGTTATAAAATTCTTCTTATCTTTTTCAATAAAGATATAGAGATGTTTTAAATAAATAAAAGTCTAAAATTAGAATAAACTAGTGCATACTCATGTTGGGGTAGTTTGCGAGTACAATCAAATGTACTCATATTGGTTTCGTCCCTGGTTATTGTCTTAGCCAGACTTCGAGGAGCATTACGCCGAGGAGGAGTATGGCGACTTCTACGCGAACTAGGGATCTCCATAAGTCAGCTGCCTGTCGGGTCGTCGTTAGGATTCAATGCCTACTACACCGTAGCTTTCGCTGATTATTTTGGTTTGGCCCATGAAGGCACCTATGTAAGACTTGGTCTAAATGACCATTTATGTAAGACTTTTAATTCGGTACTGTAATGGATGTAAACTTTGGTATTCAGTTCGGATTATGTGCAATGACAGACTGATCACGGGATCATTGTGTTAAACATAATCGGGTATTTCGGACGGCTAGTCCGGGGTCCCCACAGTAAGGTGAGATGTCGGCGACGTTGAAGGTGTCATGGATGCCGTACTTGGACTTTGGTATGTCAATCTTGTAAGCATTGTCGTTGATGCGCTTGAGAACCTTGAAAGGGCCATCTCCTCTTGGCGCGAGCTTAGACTTCCTCTCATCGGGGAAGCGGTCTTTGCGTAGGTGTAGCCAAACAAGGTCTCCTTCTTCAAAGATCATGGGGCGCTTGTGCTTGTTCATCTTCGTAGCATGGTCTTCGTTGTGCTTCTCAAGCGTGGCCCTTGTGTCTTCATGTAGTTTCTTCATGTAAGCGGCGCGCTTGTCAAAGTCCATGTTGACTTGTTCTCGAAGTGGAAGTGGTATCATGTCGAGCGCGGTGTAGAGGTTGTAGCCATAGACGACCTCGAAGGGTGTTCTCTTTGTTGCGCGATGTAGTGCTCGATTGTAGGCGAACTCGGCGTGTGGGATGCACTCTTCCCAATTCTTCAAGTTAGGCTTGATCAACACGCGAAGGAGTGTGGAAAGGCTTCGGTTCACCACTTCGGTTTGGCTATCGGTTTGAGGGTGGTATGCGGTTGTCGGGGGGCTACCCGAGGTAGGGTCACGGTATGGTATAACTCATGTCCAAGAGTGGACCGAGGTACAGCAAAACCGAGATAAGCAGGCCCAGAAGGGGCCGGGACGTGATGTTGGTGCAAACCGACATATCCCGACCGACATATCCAGGCCCAGAAGGGGCCAGGGTATAATGTTAGTGCAAACCGACATATCAAACCGACATATCCATGCCGAGGTATCCGGATATCGGTATCCTCATATTTTCTCTTATGTGCAGGGAGGATAATCAAGGAAGGGGGATCCGGCATATACATGCCGGGTTAAAGAGAAGCGGCGTGTTATGCCGGTTGGAAGTCAATGCAGAGGTCACATCCCGCCTGACACGGGAGCATGGCAGGCGTCATGGCGCGGGTACGAGGTGACCGGTCACACCTACCGCTGACCACGGGCGTACCTGGGTACAGAGTGCGAGGCATGGGCAGGCCACGTCCTGTCCGTGGCAGAGGACACAATCATGACCGAGTTGCTGATGCAGAGGAGCGTGGCTACAGCGTAGCGTACGGCACCAATCCGGTGACCCGGGGTACCAGTATATAAGGTGCCCCAGGCCCTCCTGCGTGAGGGATGAAAAACGAGACATTGAGCTGCACTGAGAGAGACAGAGAGAGAAGTGTTGATAGATCTTTTCCCTCACAGCTTGATTCTTCTTCCTTGAGAGCTTCACCATAGTTGAGAGCATACAGCTCAAGGAGCACCTTTGTATTCATGATATCCTGATATACTGAGACAGACAGGCAGGAGTAGGGGTTTTACCTCCTCACGAGGGCCCTGAACCTGGGTAGATCGTGTGTGTGTGTGTTTGTGTCTTCCGTGTGCGCTCCTTAGCGCGCTATCCCTCCCCGGTTCCACCAGCGTCCATCGGCCCCAACTTAAGCCATCCTATGGCATCTGCCGTGATACCACCACGACATCGGTGGAGAATAGTTGCTTGATTCCCATCTTCGCCATCAAAGTCTTCCAAAAATAGCTCACGAACTTGACGTCACGATCCGATACAATGGTCTTGGGCACTCCATGAAGACGGATGATTTCCCTGAAAAACAAAGTAGCAATGTGTGAAGCATCGTCGGTCTTGTTGCATGGTATAAAGTGTGCCATTTTAGAGAATCGATCAATGACGACAAAGATGGAATCCTTGTTTGTTTTAGTGCGCGGAAGTCCTAAGACAAAATCCATAGCAATGTCGGACCATGGGTGATGTGGAATTGGCAAAGGTGTGTATAAGCCATGAGAGTTTAGAGTAGACTTAGCTTTGAGACATGTTGAACATCGTCGCACCAAGCGGTCCACATCCCGGTACATCCTTGGCCAATAGTAGTTTGTGGAGAGCATTGCAAAGGTCTTGTCACGTCCAAAGTGTCCCATTAAGACGCCTCCATGCGATTCCTTCAAAAGGACCAAACGAAGCGAAGACTCGGGTATGCATAGTTTGTTAGCCTTAAACAAGAAGCCTTGGTGCAAATAGAAATCACCAATTCCTTTGTGCTCCGAACATTGAGCGAAAATGTCTCCAAAGAAAACATCGGTAGCATACAACTCCTTTATCTCATCCAAACCCAAGACACTAATGTTAAGACGTGTAAGTAGGTTGGCCTTGCGGGATAGAGCATCCGCGACCACATTGTCTTTACCTTTCTTGTATTTGATTACAAAGGTAAAAGACTCAATGAACTCAACCCACTTAGCATGTCTTTTGTTCAAATTCGTTTGACTTTTCAAATATTTCAAGGATTCATGGTCGGAATGAATGACAAATTCCTTAGGACGAAGGTAATGTTGCCACACATCCAAAACACGAACCAAAGAAAATAACTCTTTGTCATAAATGGGGTAATTCAAGCGAGCTCCATCTAATTTCTCACTATGGTATGCGATGGGTCTACCATTTTGCATAAGCACTCCACCAATGCCCAATCCACTTGCATCGCATTCAATCTCAAATGTCTTAGAAAAATCCGGAAGGGCAAGGAGTGGTGCTTCGGTTAATAACCGTTTGAGCTCATTGAAAGCAAAATCATGTGCGTTGCCCCAAATGAAAGGTACATTCTTCTTTGTAAGTTCATGGAGGGGGCAAGCAATTGTGGAAAAATCCTTGATGAATCGGCGGTAAAATCCGGCAAAACCAAGAAAACATCTTAACTCTTCAAGTGACATCGGAAAAGGCCAAGTCCGAATTGCTTCTATCTTTGCTTCATCAACTTCTACTCCATCCGAAGAAACAACAAAACCCAAGAAAACAAGTTTGTTGGTGGCAAAAGTGCACTTAGAAAGATTTGCATAAAGCTTTTCATTGCGAAGAACCAACAAAACTTGAGCAACATGAGAAGTGTGCTCTTCCAATGATTTGCTATAGATGAGGATCTCGTCAAAGTATACCACAACAAATTTCCCAATGAAAGGACGCAAAACATGATTCATGAGACGCATAAAAGTAAAAGGTGCATTGGAAAGACCAAATGGCATGACAAGCCATTCATAAAGACCAAGCTTTGTTTTAAATGCGGTCTTCCATTCATCACCTTCACACATTCTTATTTGGTGATATCCACTTTTAAGATCGATTTTGGAGAATATAGCGGAACCACAAAGCTCATCAAGCATATCATCAAGTCGAGGAATAGGATGGCGATACCGAACGGTGATGGCGTTGATGGGGCGACAATCCATGCAAAGGCGAAGAGTGTTGTCGTGCTTGGGTACCAAGATGACGGGCATGGCGCACGGACTCAAACTCTCGCGGATATGTCCTATGGCAAGAAGTTCTTGTATTTGCCGCTCGATCTCCTTTATCTCCTCGGGGTTGGTGCGGTAAGGAGCGCGGTTTGGTAGCGGTGTGCCGGGAACAAGGTCGATGCGGTGCTCGATTCCGCGTAGAGGAGGTAGTCCCGGTGGCACTTCTTGAGGGAAGACATCTTCAAAGTCCTTCAAAAGAGACAACAAAGAAGGAGGAAGGTTTGTGAAAGGGTTAGTCATAGAAACTTCACCCTTGCATATGAGCACATAGTGGAGGGTGAATGGGTTCTCTCTCAACTCCCTCATCTCTCTCTTTGTGGCAAATAGTGTAAGTTTTGTGGGAACTCTCTTTGAAGTGTCACACTCATTTGGCTTGTGGCTCTCACTCACTTTATGGTGGGTCTCTCGCTCACCACTCATCTCACTTGACGAACGATCTTGTTGTGCCCTTGCAATAGTCTTGGCATTGTCGGCGATGACTTGACTTGGTGTCATGGGACGGAGGACGAAGGTCTTGTCGTTGTTCTTGAGGCTATAGTAGTTTGTCCTTCCATCATGCATAGCACCCTTATCAAATTGCCAAGGACGACCAAGAAGTAAGTGACAAACGGTCATAGGCACAACATCACAATCCACGGTATCTTCATAGGCTCCAATCTTGAAGGACACTTGCACCATGTGTTGAATCTTGAAGGCTCCGGTATCACTCAACCATTGCACATGGTAAGGATGTGGGTGCTTCTTGAACTTCAAGTTGAGCTTATCACAAAGTTCTTTGCTCGCTAAGTTGTGGCAACTTCCACCATCTATGATGACCTTGATGGAATTTCCATTGATTCCCGCTCTAGTTTGAAACAAGTTGCATCTTTGGTCTTCTTCCACTTGAACATTGGTGGTTAGAGCTCTTGCCACAACCAAGGAAGGATTTTTGTCGCTGATGCATGTAAAATGCATACATGAACTTTGCACTTTAATTGCTTATATTCCAATCATATTTGCATCATATAAGGGTTATATCAATGTTTTATCATGATTTTGGGAATACTTCATAGTTTTCCCATTTATTTGGAATTAACCCTGCACAGGCAGAAAACCCTAGTTTTGTATTTTAATGTTTCAGGGACCCAAACGTCAACGAAATCACCTGGAAATTTACGGGCGTCAATATTTGGAAGGAAGAAGGACTACGGAAAAAGGAAGCAAGCAAACGGAGGCCGAGGGCCAAACGAGCATGGCCCACGCGGCCAGGTACTGTGGCCGCGTGGGACCCACCCGTTTGGGCCTCGTGGCTCCGTTGCCGTCGATCTTCGCTCCACCGCCTTCGTCTTGACCTAAAAACGCCTATAAAAAAGGTCCCCCGTCGTTCTCTGGAAGGAGCGCCGCAGAAACACAGAAACACCGAAACGGAGATCAGGAGCTGCAGATTGGAGGGGGAAAACTCCGGCGGGGCGCTGCCGGCGTGGTCTCCACCTTCTCCATCGACTTCTCCACCGTCTCCATGATGAAGAGGGAGTAGTCCACCTCTGAACTATGGGTTTGTGGAAGTAACTTATGTATCTCTCCTCTCTTGAGCTTCACTAATTAGCACCGTATGAGCTGCTGAACATGATTACGGTCACCGTTGTAATACCTTTGTGGTGGATCTTTATGAGTTAATATATGTTTGAGATTGCAATGTTTGTTTCAGTTATGAGTATAGATGCATATTATGTACCCCGTTCTTGTCTACTTGGTTTGATCAAGCATGTTTATGAGAGCGTGTGAGGGGGAACGTGTGCATTAGTTGGAGTAACGGGGGGTGGCTAGTGCAGTGAACGTGAGAGAAAGTTCTGCGATCCACTTTGGTATCTTTACCTTACTTTGTTACCTCACTAGGGATAAACTAAAATACCATGCTACCGGGGATGTGGGCGTGACCATTGCCACTACTTCATGACTAGA
Organism: Poa pratensis; assembly: GCA_947311845.1. Lineage (NCBI taxonomy): Eukaryota > Viridiplantae > Streptophyta > Magnoliopsida > Poales > Poaceae > Poa > Poa pratensis. Next base: position 39,165,522 of record CAMZMU010000094.1, read on the forward strand.
TCTAGCATGTTCTTATTTTCACTTCATGTCATGATACTTATTGCTATACTCTGAGTTATCTTAATTACCGAGGTGTTATGATTTAGTTCGCATCTTGGTGGAGTATAAGAGAGGTTAATAACCAAAAGATCTCTATGTTAGGACGTGATGCTGTCGGAGACTAGTCCCAGGAACTAGGGGTGTCTCTCAAGTGCCAGGAAACGAGTAAGGGGCTGAACACAACGTCAAACAAATCCTCAACAACCTCGGCGACGGTGCTCGTCGAGCTCGGTGAGGAACATCACGACAGAGAGGTAACACGAGCCGCTACCCAGGTTCAGGCCCACCGTGAGGTGTAAAAGCCCTACGTCCTGCTAAGATGTATTGCACTGCTTGGAGAGGTTCACAGTACAAGTGTGCTTGCCGAGGGCACTGCTGTGGCTATGGTGGACTATGGTGGAATGAGCTCCGTCTTCTTCTCAGACGTAGCTCCTTGGTTGTGGAATGAGTTGTTACACTGGCTCCTTATATACTGGGCTTGGTCCTCTTCCCCGAAAACCTCCGGCGGGAAGGGATACCACAATGCCGCCGAATTGGAGCACAGCGCACAGCGTCGGGGGCGTCCATGGACACGGTCCATGGCAGGGAGCACGTCGTCTTGGCAGAAAAAGCCACCGTCCAACCAGGACGGTGGGCTGGCGCTGCAGAGCTTTGGGGCGCGCCCCACGTGACGTCGCAGTTGGAGCGTAGCGGCGGCCGGCCGCTTTATCACCAATTTGGCAAGTCTTGGAGTCCGCTTTGCTTGCCGCAGCTCCTTTGACCACTTTATACACGAGAATGGCAACTGCGGCGTCTTCGTCATCACGCGCAGGCGCGCGTCACTCTGCGGCGGGCGCAGAGCCCATGTGCGCTCTGCAGCGGCGCAGGAGCTTGCTTCCACTTGAAGGAACCCCGCGAGGCCTGAACCCTCGCCGAGGTTCTGTAGCCGTTGACTTCTCGCGAGGGAAAACCTCCCGAGGGTGGCGCGGAGACGCGCCAGGGCCTGAAGATCTTCTAGGAGAGGCCTTCTCGAGGCAGAGGTCCCTCTGAGGCCTCCAGGCCGATCGTTTGGTCCTTAGCAGAAATGCTCGGTCGAGCAATAAGCCCTCGCGAGGGAAAATGCCTCGCGAGGCTCGCCAGGCTGAACCTGGTCCTTAGCAGAAATTCCTGCGGAGCGTTCGAGGGCTGTGGCAGGCCGGCCCATGACACCCTGGTTTTCACTGGGCCGACAGTAGCCCCCGGGCCCGCGATGGGCACGTTGGAGCTCCTCAGGCGGAGGCGAATCGTCGTGGGCCCAAAGAAGCCTGCGAAGCCCGAGACACGTGGAGCGCTACGGCCGGGCACGATCCCACGATCTCCTCTGAAGTAACGGGCGTGGTGGTGGGTCCCGCCACGTCCCTGTAACGGCTCGATGAGCCGATATAAGGCGAAGAGCTCGGCGCAGGCGGCCATCTTCATTCGTTCCCCTTTCATCTCCTTCCTCCCAGCGCTCAATCCCCAATCTCCTCCTTCGCGACCTTGCTGCAATGGCGCCCAAGAAAGCCACCGCTGCTTCGAAGGGCAAGGCAGTGGCGCAGGGCGGCGAGTCCGCTGAGGCGCGCGGACGGCGACTTCGAGCCGGCTCTGAGCGGCTCCCGCTTCGAGACGGAGGCGCAGCTGGACAAGGTGCGCCACATGGCGGCTTCGAAGACCAACGAGCACGGCGCCACCGTGCTCAAGCGCGCGGGCAACTCCCACGGCAGCTTCTACCCCATCTTCATGCACTCTCTCTTCGCCGGGCTCGTTCCTCCCTTCTCCGATTTCTTCCTGGCGGTCCTGGAGCGCTACCAGATCCAGGTTCTCCATCTCACCCCAACTCCATCCTCGTCCTCGCCATCTTCGCCTACCTCTGCGAGGCGTACATCGGCATTCCGCCTTCGGTGGACCTCTTCCGCAGCTTCTACGCGCTCCGGTTCACGGCGAACAAGGAGCGGTCAGGGTGCGTGTCCTTCCGCATCACCGATGGCATGAAGGGCGTCTACATCCCCATCGCGCGAACGGCGAGAACATCGTGACCAGCGTGACGAAGAAGGTGGAGGACTTCCGCAAGCGCTGGTTCCTCATGCAGTTCGGGAGCCAGAGCGCCTTCTTCGAGCTGCCTGAAGCGCCTCCGACGAAGAGGGCGAGCTGGGCCTCCAAAGGGCTCAAGGGCGCGACGCTTGGCCCTGTGGTGAGGCGCTTGAGGGACCTCCGCGAGGCCGGCCTCACCGGGCAGATGGTGGCCAAGGACTTCGTGAGGCGCCGCATCGCTCCGCTCCAGAGGCACGCGGACGCGATGTGGCTGTACTCCAACCAGAGGGACAAGATGCGCCTGAGCGCTACCCTCTACACGAAGGAGGAATTGCACGCCCTCATGGAGACTCTCTTCACGTCTCCGGACATCCCCGTGCCCACTGACCAGACTGTGCCGCTTCATCGGATCGATCTCGGGCGCCGCGTCTCGCATGTGCAGGCGATGCCGAAGTTCGATCAGTGGGGCCTGGTGCCTAAGGGGCACGTTGGGCCTCGCGAGGACCCGGAGTCTGCGGCGCAGGGGGCGCCAGTTGAGGGCGACGAGGAGACGACGGAGACGCCCGCAGAGTCCGATGCGGGCGCGACCGGCGCCTCGGGAGACGCTGCTTCCTCGGCGGGGAATTCGAGCGCCTCGAAGAGTGCGGCGCCTGAAGCTGAGGTCCACGAGTCTCCTCAGGCAGCGGCGACGAGTTCGTGGTTGCCCCCTCGCGGCGTGTTGAGGGGAGGAGAGCGACGATGACGATGCTTCGTCGGGCCACTGCGAGCCTCGCTCCAAGGCGATCCACGACAGGAACGCCGGGGCCCAGGAGGAGACAGAGGCACGGACGAGCGCGGGCCCAGTGCTCCGCCCGCGAAGCGGAAGAAGAGGAAGTGGGTCGACACCGCGGCGTAAGTTTTTGTACTCCCTTTCCTGTTTGATGTTGTTCTTGGTGTATGCCTCTCGAGGGGTTTCTGAGTCTTTTCCTCTCCAGACGCACCGAGGAGCCAAAGAGGCGGAGGCTCCGGAGACTTGGAGAGATCTCCGGCTCTGCCGCGGCGTCCGCGACGCCCACAACTGAAGAGGTGCACCACGAGGCCACCGCTTCCTCTCCCGAGGCTGCGACGCCACCTCCTGGGGCGGAGGAGCGCCACGAGGAGAGGGAGGAGGAGGCTGAGGTGACGACGCCGCCGCCTTCGCGGCCTGACGCTTCTCCCGCGCAGCAAGAGAAGACGCCGGAGGTGGACGCGGCAAGGACCACGCCGCCGGCGAAGGAGGGCACGGCGGGAACAGCTGCGTCTGCAGAGACGCATGCTGACGTCGACATGGAGGACACCACGGTGCCGTCGCCTCCACCGAGCTCGGGCCTTGGAGGGCCTACGGTGGGCGCTGAGGCTGCCGCGGGGACGGCCTCAGCAGAGAAGGCCAACCCTGCTCCTGAGGAGGAGGAGAGTGCTCCCCAGGGGCAGGGAAATGGCGGAGCTGACGGTGGGGGCGCCTCGAGCCCCCAGAAGGCTCCCAGCGCAGAAGGCGAGGGGGGCTCTCGCCAGAGCCCCCAGAAGGCCCCTTGCACGGAAGAAGAGGGAGGCTCCCAGCAGAGCCCCCAGGCGCGCCTCGAGGTCACCCAGAGCCCAAGGCGCGATGCCCCGGAGTCCTCAGCAGGCGCTGGCGCTTCCAGGCCCTCTGGAGAATCGTGGGCCCTAGCCTTGCTGGGTCGGCGCCCTGTCGCGGCTCGCCGAGAGGCCGTCCTTCGCTCGGCGAGGGAGGTGCTCGATGGGCTCGAGGCCCAGCTCGCTGAGGAAGACCGCACCAGGGCGGAGGAGGTCGCCGAGCTTGCGCGGGGCTGGGCTTGCCTCCAGGAGACCGTGGAGCGCTGCCGCCGGAAGGACGAGGCAGCCCAGGCGCAACGCGAGGCGGCGCTGCGCTCTGCTGAAGAGATCCGCCTCAGCGTGGTCCGCGAGGTCGAGGAGACCCTTGCGGTCCTGAGCGCTAAGCGCGAGGCTCTCGAGGCGGAGACGGAGGCCAAGCATCAGGAGCTGGCGGCGCGCGAGGCGGCGGTCTCCACCAAGCACAAGGAGCTCCTAGACCGCGAGGCGGGAATCATTGCCGAGTCGGAGACCGTGCGGCAAGGCCTGGAGAAGCTCCGCGAGGACCTGCGTGTCCGTGAGAACCAGATGGTGCAGCGCGGGGCAGAACTTGATGCCCGCGAGACCGAGCTGCGCAAGCGCGAGGAACAGGTCGAACAGATCGAGAAGGATCAGTCCGCGCAGCGGGAGCACCTGGAGTCTCGCGAGAGCAAAGTCACTCAAGACGAGGCGTTCTACCAGAAGCGCCTCGCGCTGACCAACGAGAACCTCCGCAAGAAGGAGGAGCAGCTGGCGGCGGAGTCCGCGACCAAGGAGCAGCTCTTCCGCGACAATTGCAGGAAGGACTTCGCGGACAAGGCCAAGAAGCAGGAGGCGCGCTTCACGAAGAGACGCAACGAGCTCGAGGCCCGCATCAGGGAGCTTGAGGCTCAGAAGCAGCGATTCGACTCCCGCCTTCATGACGCTGTGGAGGCTCGGAAGCACGCGGAGCAGGACCTTGCCTCCTTGACGCAGGACATGAACGAGATGCAGCAGCAGGTGGGGCCTGTTGTGGAACTCGTCGAGGAAGCTCGGCGGAGCGCTCTGACTGCGCAGGTCTTGTCGCGCCAGCGGGAGCGCATGTTTGCTTCCTTGGTGAGGCGCGCGCGCGCGTCGCGGGCCGCCTGGGGACCGAAGCCCCCAGGCTCTCTGTCGAGGGGAACCAGGACGTCGCCGTCTACCTTGGCTTCTTCGAGCAGCTCCTCACCAAGTTTGAAGAGGTCGTGACGAACCTCGACGACTTGGTCGACACCGAGAGCCGCGAGCTCCTTGGCGTCGCGATCGGCCAAGTCTTCGCCAACCTTGCACACCTCCACCCCGGCTTCGATTTCGCGTCTGTGATGGAGCCTCTGGAGAAGGAGCTCGCCGAGAAGCTGGACGCCTCGGTGTGGGACGACGTGGAGAAGTACACTCAACGCTTCAAGAGGGTCGAGGTTGAGGAGAGCGACGACGAGGCTGGTGCTGAGGAGGTGGACGACGAGGACGTCGACGGCGACGACGACAACCCCGCTGCTTAGGTTGCCCCTGTAGAGAGATGTGCCAAGGGCACCAGTTATCTTAAGACTTGTCGCTTTTATTTCGTGCTGGTTTGTAAAGACACTTTAATTTGTGCAAGTGTGAGTGCCCCTCGGGAGGCCTTTTATCTGTTCCCTCATGTCTTTTTCGCTCTACGTCGTTAGGACCCTGCTCTTAGCGCAAATAGCACCGCCGCTTCGGTATGCCGGAGTCAGGGCTCGACAAGGCCGGGGGGTGCGTAAGGCTTAGAGAGGTAAGAGCCCTCGAGGCGCGATGCTCAGGGGCTCCCCTTTGACGTGCAAGCAGCCCATGAGGCGTAAGAGAGAAAAGAGAGGCTCGAGGGGCGACAAAACCAGCGAGAGGGAAAAAGAGCTCATGAGGCGTAAGTTCTGGACTTAGCTCTGGCGAGACGCCTGCTTTGTAGAGGGTGTTGTGTTCCTGGTGAGGTGTTCTCCCTCTCGAGGCTGCCTGAGACTGGCTTGGAGCTTTTGGAGCCCTGCAAGGCGTCTTGTTCCCTGTGTTGGAGAGAGAGAGAGAGAGGCGAACCCACAAGCAAAGCATAGTTGTACAACTCATGCGCGCTCATAGATTTCCTCATGGGTATCTCACGAGGAGAATAAGCACCAAGGTCCTTGGTGAGGTGACGTGCATGGGAGCTAACCCACGAGTCAGAGCTCTTTGGTGAGATAACGGTCGTGGGCGGAGAGCCACGAGTTAGAGCTCGGATCCTTTGGATTTTACGATGCTGCTGGGATGCTCCCGAGACACAGGCACCGTGCTCAGCCCCCGCTCGCGAGGTGCGCATGGGGAAAAATGTGAGCGCGAATGAAATGTAAGAAACAAACTCACCAAGCAATATTACATAACGGCGCCGAAGCGCAATAGGTTCATGATGACCTGAAATTGTTCATTACACTTGGCGAGGCCAAGACAAAGTCCGCCATGTCTGGGCATGGGGTTCCACATGGAGTGGCTGAGGCTTCCCGCGGCCCGTGGCACGCGTTGTAGGAAACTCTCAGTGGAGATGGCCCTCGTGAAGGGAAAGCTTGGTGAAGCTGGGAGGTGAAGACGCGTGCTTCCCTCTTGAGACAAAAAATGCCTGCCGCGACGTGATCACGGGTAGAACTTGCGTAGGTGCTCGATGTTCCATGGATTTTTGATCGGATCGCCGTCTTCCGTCTCGAGCCGCACCGCGCCAGGCCTGGCGATGTGCGCGACCCTGTAGGGGCCTTCCCACATGGGTGAGAGCTTGTGGAGGCCTTCTCTGGAGAGGATCCTCCTGAGGACGAGATCGCCTGTCTCGAGGGTGCGCGGCCGTATGTGGCGGCTGGCGTAGGTCTTGCTGGTACTTTGCCGCTCGGAGGGCGGCACGGCGGCGTAGTCCATCGAGCAGCAGCAAGTCGTCGTTGTGGAGCTCCTCTTGGTTGTCCTCGTTGAAAGCAAGGATCCGTGGGGACCCATGCTTGATCTCGGTGGGGAGGACTGCTTCAGCGCCATAGACGAGAGCGAACGGCGTTTCTCCAGTGGGCTTCGTGGCGGTGGTGCGGATGGACCAGAGCACGGAGGGGAGCTCTTCGATCCAGTTCTTGCCGTGGGCCTTGAGGCGATTGAAGCTTCTTGTCTTGAGGCCTTGAGCACTTCTGCGTTCGCCCGCTCAGCCTGCCCGTTGCTTCGTGGATGAGCCACCGAGGCGAAGCAGAGCCGTGTGCCGAGACTCTCGCAGTAGGCCCTGAAGATGCCGCTGGTGAACTGCGAGCCGTTGTCGGTGATGATGCGATTTGGCACGCCGAAGCGACAGGCCAGGCCTCTGATGAATTTCACCGCTGATCTCGCCGGGATGGTGCGCACCGCTTCAACCTCCGCCCATTTGGTGAACTTGTCGATGGCGACGTAGAGGTAGCGGTAGCCCCCGCTGGAGCGTGGGAAAGGTCCCAGGATGTCCAGCCCCCAGACCGCAAAGGGCCAGGAGAGGGGATGGTCTGGAGCCCCAGCGGGCTGGTGGACTTGCTTGGCGTGGAACTGGCATGCCTCGCAAGCTGGACAATGGTTGCATCTTGAAGCACTGAGGGCCAATAGAACCACTCCTGAAGACTTTCCCTGCGAGGGTGCGTGATGATGAGTGGTGGCCACATTCTCCACTGTGTATGTCCTTGATCAGCTGGCGGCCTTCTTCAGGGGGGACGCATTTTAGTGCAACTCCATTTGGACGCTTGCGGTACAGGTCTCCCTCGTGAAGGCAGTATGACTTGGCCTGGCGAGCAACTCTCTCTGCTTCTGCGTCCTCTTCAGGGAGGACTCCGTCCCTGAGGTACTCCTTGAGCTCATCGATCCAGCCCGTCTCTTGGTGTGTCATGGCCAGCAGCAGGCGTTCCCCTGTGGGTGGACCGCAGCCTGGTGCTCCAGATGTTGGTGGTGGTGGGAGCTCTTCGTCCATGTTCATTTCAACGGCTTCTTTTGGCTGTTTCACCGATGCCCTGGTGAGCCTCTCCTCGAACACGCCCGCCTGCTGGGCTTCTCTGCGTGATGCTCGCCTGGCGATGTCGTCGGCCTCCTGGTTCTCCCTTCGTGGGATGTGCCTGAGCTCCATCCCCTTGAAGTGTTTCTCGAGCTTGCGGACCTCCTCGAGGTAAGCGGCCATATGGCCGTCCTTAGGCGTGTAGCTCTTGTTGGAGAAGTTGACGAGGAGCTGGGAGTCGCCCTTGATGAGTAAGCGCTTGATGCCGAGGGCGATTGCGGCTCTGAGCCCGGCGAGGAGGCCCTCGTACTCGGCGATGTTGTTGGAGACCTTGTCTGTCGTGAAGCACAGCTGGACGGCGTAGTAGAGCTTGTCGCCCTTGGGTGAGGTCAGGACGACGCCAGCCCCAGCGTTCTGGCATGCGAATGCTCCGTCGAAGTGCATGGTCCAGTGGCTTGGCGCCGTGTCTCCTGCTGGCGTGGATTCTGCCTCATGAGGCTCTTCTTGCTGCGTGTCTGTCCACTCGGCGACGAAGTCAGCCAATGCTCTCCCCTTGATGACCCTGGTGGTGTCGAAGCGCAGGCCAAAAGGTTGCAGCTCAATGTTCCACCCTGCGACGCGGTCAGTGGCGTTTGGATTGCGCAGGATCTGCTCCAGAGGGAATGATGTGACCACCGTGATGGGGTGGCCCTGGAAGTAGTGGCGCAGCTTCCTGGAAGCGATGAGGAGCGCGAGGAGGAGCTTCTGCTGCATAGTGTACCGCTCGCGAGCATCTCGCAGCACAGTGCTGACGAAGTAGACGGGATGCTCGACGAGGGTGTCGATGGTGACGCAGCGCTGGGTTCCTCGGGAGCCTTGTCGAGCCTCTCGAGAGGTGGACCCTCGACGAGGGTGCCTTCTGGTTGCGCGGGCTCGGCATGGGGCTCAGGGCCTGAAGAGGATGTTTCCTTGTCGGGGGGATCTGGGCTTGGCGTGGCGGTGTCCTTCTTGGCGAGGACTGGCTCTTCCCTTTCTGCCACCAAGGCTGCGCTCACTGTTTGTGGAGTGGCTGATAGGTACAGCTTCAGATGCTCGCCGGGCCTTGGGGCAACCATGACAGGTGGGCTAGCCAAGTACTTCTTCAGGTCTTCAAATGCCTTGTCCGCCTCAGGCGTCCACTTGAACGTGCCAGACCGCTTCATGAGCTTGAAAAATGGCAGCGCCCTCTCGCCGAACTTGGAGATGAAACGGCCGAGGCTGGCCATGCATCCCGCGAGGCGCTGCATGTCCTTAAGGCGACGAGGTGGCTGCATCTCTTCTATGGCTTTGATCTTGTCAGGATTCGCTTCTATGCCGCGGTGAGACACTAGGAACCCGAGGAGTTTGCCTGACGGTACCCCGAAGACGCACTTGGCGGGGTTCAGCTTGATGCTTACTTTGCGCAGGCTGGCAAAGGTCTCCTCGAGGTCCTCCATGAGGGTGTGCTCTTCGCGAGTCTTGACCACGATGTCGTCGACGTAGGCTTCTGCATTTCTTCCCATCTGAGCCCCCAAGGCCTTCCTCATGAGCCTCTGGAAGGTGGCGCCGGCGTTCTTCAGGCCAAAGGGCATGCAGACGTAGCAATACACACCACAAGGGGTGAGGAATGCTGTCTTCTCCTCATCCTCCTTCGCCATCTTGATCTGGTGGTAGCCTGAGAAGGCATCCAGAAAACAGAGGAGGTCGCAGCCGGCGGTGGAGTCCACGATCTGGTCTATCCGAGGCATGGGGTACGGGTCCTTGGGGCAGGCCTTGTTGAGGTCGGTGTAGTCGATGCAGAGCCTGCCGCCCCCGGTGTGCTTGGGAACGACCACCGTGTTGGAGAGCCATGTGGGGTGTGGAACTTCTCTGATGATGTGCGCTTCTTTTAACTTCTCTACTTCCTTGATGATGAACTCTTGCTTCTCTGGCGCCTGGCGCCGTGCTTTCTGCTTCACGGGGCGTGCGTTTGGACACACGGCTAAGTGGTGCTCGATCACCTCCCTCGGTACTCCGGACATCTCTGACGGTGTCCATGCGAACATGTCAGAGTTTGCCCTGAGGAAGGCGACGAGCGCGCTTTCCTATTTGGGAGGCAAGCCAGCGCCTATGGTGACGCTAGCCCCCGAGCCGCTGGCGTCCAGTGACACCTTCTTCGTGGCTGCCTGCTCCTGTGAGAACAGCTGCTTCTTCTTCGCGGGCCTCTCGAGGGGCTCCATGTCCTCATCAGCGGGGAATGCCACGGCAGCGGCCTTGTAGGCGGTCTCGACAGAGCGCATTGCGTCCTGGACTTGACCGTGGATGGCGATGGTGCCGCCGCTGCCTGGAAGCTTGACGATGTTGTAGGCATGGTGAGTGACAGCCATGAACTTCGCGAGGGCGGGGTAGCCGAGGATGGCGTTGTAGGGCAGGCCAATGTGCGCGACGTCGAAGTCGATCTGCTCGGTGCGGTAGTTCTGCGGCGTGCCGAAGGTGACCGCGAGCCTCACCTGCCCCAGAGGTGTGGTAGAGCCACTTGTCACCCCGTGAAGGGCCTAGAGGGCATGAGCCACTCGTAGGGCACTTGAAGCTGCTCGAAGGTCTCGACAGAGATGACGTTCAAGCCCGCACCCCCATCTATAAGCGTCTTGGCGACGGCGATGTTGTTGATGATGGGGGTGCACACCAGTGGGATGGTGCCTACTGCCTTGGTCGACTTGGGGTGGTCCTTGGAGTCGAAGGCGATGGTGTACTGTGACCACTTGAGGGGCTGGGAAGCCTCAAGCCCTGGAAGCGCTGCGCTGACCTCGCGAGAGAATTGCTTGAAGTGGTTGTTGGACTTGGGCGCTGGGACCCGCCGAGGATGCAGGCTATTGCCCCCTGAGGGGCCTGGTAGCCCCCAGGGTTCTCGTCGGGGAGGTTGCCGTTTTGCCCAGCGTTGTTCCCCCGAGCCTGTGCTGGAAGTTGTGGCGTCCACCTCCGCGGCCACCACGGCCTCCGCCGCGGCCGCCGCGGCCCTGGTTCTTCTCCCGCTCCTTGCTGAGCTGCTTGAGCTCCCAGCAGTCTTCAGTGGCGTGGTTGTGCCTGTTGTGGTAGATGCAGTATGGGCGATTGTCCGCCTTTTTCTCTTCAGCCGCCGGAGAGGCCTCGCGAGGCTGTTTGCGTCAGGCTCTGCCGCGAGGATGGCGGTGGTCTTGCGCTTCTCTGCAGGCTTCTTCTTGCTCCTGGACCCCTCTGGAGGGTCCTCCTCCACTTCCTTCTTGACGAAGAGGAGGCCCTCTTCAGCCTTGGCGCACTTGTCAGCCAGATCAAAGAGCTTCACCACAGAGGAGAGGTGTCGTGGATGCCGAGCTTCTCGAGCATCCTGTGGTTCGTGACGCCCTCCCTGAAGGCGGAGATGACGTGCGAGTCCGGGATGTTCGGAATCTTGTTGCGGACCTGGCTGAAGCGCTGGATGTATCTGCGGAGGGTCTCGTCAGGCTTCTGGCGCACCGCGCGAAGGTCGTTGTAGGTGAGCGCGCGTTCGTAGGTGCCCTTGAAGTTGGCGACGAAGACCTTGCAGAGGTCCTCCCACGTGTCGATGGTGTTCTCGGGGAGGTTCATGAGCCACGAGAGCGCGGAGTCCTTGAGCGCCATGGAGAGCCAGTTGGCCATCACCTTGTCGTCGCCTCCTGCAGCTGGATGGAGACGGTGTAGAGCTGCAGGAACTCCAGAGGGTTGGTCCTGCCGTCGTAGCGTGGAGGGAGGTCTGGCTTGAACTTCACAGGCCAGACGACACGGCGCAGGTTGCGGGTGAAGGCGGTGCAGCCCGTGGCGTACGTCACGGCGCCACCAGCGAGTACGCCGCGGTTCTGGCGACCTGCAGCGGCGATCTCCTGCACGACGCGGTTGTGGCGGTCCCTCTGGCGCTCGATCTCCACGCGGGCGTCCGCCGGAGTCCGCTGCACGATCTGGCAGTCGTGCGGCGAGGATGCGTGCGACGCGGCGCGGTGGTTTGCTGCCGGAGCTGCAGCTGGAGGAGGTGGCGGAGGCGGAGGGGGAGGAGGAGCGCCGTGCGCTATGTTCCCCTCGCGTCCGGAGTGGCGCACCAGCGAGCGGGAGGGTGCTGGTGCTGCAGTGGTGGCGGCAGGAACGGCGGCGGCGTTGATGAGCTCCTCGAGACGCCCAGCCAGTTGTCATGGCCCGCCTGCGTGGGACGGTAGCGCAGCAGCTCTGCGCCATCAGCAGCGCGGTGGCTGGACTGGGCGCTGCTCGGCCCATCGTGGAGGCGCTCTCGCGCCTGGATGGGTGCAAGGAGGAAGCTCCCTCGTCCTCGCCGTCGATGCCGCCGTCGTTGCCGCTGCCGTTGCCGCCGTCGTCCTCAGGGTGCTCGACGCGCGGCTCGGCGTTGCGCTCTGAAGCGCGGTTGGCGCGTGGGCGACCACGCGGGTTGTGGTTGGCGGCGGGCTCGGTGTTGGCCCTGCCGGACGTCCGTCGCGCGAGACGCGCAGCTCGCGTGTCAGTCATGGCGCGGAGAGGTTGAAGAAGTTGAAGACGCGCCTCAGCCCCCTACCTGGCGCGCCAAATGTCGGAGACTAGTCCCAGGAACTAGGGGTGTCTCTCAAGTGCCAGGAAACGAGTAAGGGGCTGAACACAACGTCAAACAAATCCTCAACAACCTCGGCGACGGTGCTCGTCGAGCTCGGTGAGGAACATCACGACAGAGAGGTAACACGAGCCGCTACCCAGGTTCAGGCCCACCGTGAGGTGTAAAAGCCCTACGTCCTGCTAAGATGTATTGCACTGCTTGGAGAGGTTCACAGTACAAGTGTGCTTGCCGAGGGCACTGCTGTGGCTATGGTGGACTATGGTGGAATGAGCTCCGTCTTCTTCTCAGACGTAGCTCCTTGGTTGTGGAATGAGTTGTGAATGCGGGATCCCCCTCCTAGGTCGTACACTGGCTCCTTATATACTGGGCTTGGTCCTCTTCCCCGAAAACCTCCGGCGGGAAGGGATACCACAATGCCGCCGAATTGGAGCACAGCGCACAGCGTCGGGGGCGTCCATGGACACGGTCCATGGCAGGGAGCACGTCGTCTTGGCAGAAAAAGCCACCGTCCAACCAGGACGGTGGGCTGGCGCTGCAGAGCTTTGGGGCGCGCCCCACGGTGACGTCGCAGTTGGAGCGTAGCGGCGGCCGGCCGCTTTATCACCAATTTGGCAAGTCTTGGAGTCCGCTTTGCTTGCCGCAGCTCCTTTGACCACTTTATACACGAGAATGGCAACTGCGGCGTCTTCGTCATCACGCGCAGGCGCGCGCGTCACTCTGCGGCGGGCGCAGAGCCCATGTGCGCTCTGCAGCGGCGCAGGAGCTTGCTTCCACTTGAAGGAACCCCGCGAGGCCTGAACCCTCGCCGAGGTTCTGTAGCCGTTGACTTCTCGCGAGGGAAAACCTCCCGAGGGTGGCGCGGAGACGCGCCAGGGCCTGAAGATCTTCTAGGAGAGGCCTTCCGAGGCAGAGGTCCCTCTCGAGGCCTCCAGGCCGATCGTCTTGGTCCTTAGCAGAAATGCTCGGTCGAGCAAGTAAGCCCTCGCGAGGGAAAATGCCTCGCGAGGCTCGCCAGGCTGAACGTCTGGTCCTTAGCAGAAAATTCCTGCGGAGCGTTCGAGGGCTGTGGCAGGCCGGCCCATGACACCCTGGTTTTCACTGGGCCGACAGATGCCCATATATCTAAGTAACTTGTTATCAAACCCTGTGTTGCAATCTCATATGTTAACTTTGTGTGTTCCATTGTCTACCACCTTATAAAGAGAGAGTGCATTTGTGAAACCATGAACCCCAGTCCATTTTTAATCATAAGAAACACCTTTCCAACACCATATACCACTTTTATATTTTCAGCCATCATTAAAATCCGAAAATACAAAAATACTTTTCATCTTGCATACATCATTTAAAAACCCAAAAATATAATTTACCATTGCATCCACCATCATTGCATATTTATTTCCTGTTTGCATTGCATAACTATCCTGATATCATTCTTACACCTTGTGCTTGACAACCACAGGTGAGGTTGAGGACCAAAACATCTAACCTTGTTTTGTAGGTAACCAAAAGAAGGATAAGAAGATAAATCTACCACTGCAGATTCCCCGAGAGTTCGATATTAAACCCTCGAGTCACCCCTCGTGGGGAAAACTGTCTTCCACTATACTATACACTCTGCACTTGGAGTCTCAACCTAAATCCCGTTATTTGTGCAGGCATCAAGACTTGCTCTTCGGGATCATCAAGACGTTTTCTGGCGCCGTTGCCGGGGAATCGTAGCTGAGAGATTTATCCAAGGGTGTGCATCATCGCATTCATCTCACAACAAAGTCAACGTCACCAACTTGTGCTAACACCTAAGCTTGGGGAGGTTGCACCTACGTGAGTACAATCTTATCCATCTTTACTTACAAACCAATTTATTTGTTTTGTTAGTGTCATTGCATATCATTTCATATTTATTTTCAGTTTTGCATAAAAATCTAAAAACACATAAAAACTTGCTAAAATGGGAGAAAAGCCCATTGCCACACCTGAGAGAAAAGTCAAAAATTATTGATGCTTCGACTATGGCTTTTATGAATCATGCACCGCTGCACCTTGCTTTATATGAAAGTGCTTATGCCACTACTGCTAAAGTGGTTGAAACTACTGTGTCTGAGGTACCTAAAGTGGGATATAAAATTCCCATTGGCCATGTTAAAAGAGTTATGAAAAATCAATTTACAGGGGATGGAACTAAGTCTGCATGTGAACACATAGAAACAATTGATGAATATGTGGTTTTTTTAGGCTTCCTGGTATTTCTGATGATCAAATAAAAGGAAGCTATTATATTTGTCTTTATCTGGTAATGCTCGTGATTGGTACATGTCTTTGGATGAAGAAGTGAAAACTGATTGGAGTATTTTGATGGAGGTTTTTCTTAAATATTTTACTCCCCAAGAAAGTACTAATATTTTGCAGGAAAAAGAAGATGAACAACTGGAGAATGATGAGTTGGATCTCCCAACTTCACCTTCAACAAATGATAGTAACACTCAAACTAAAAAATCCTTTGTTATATATGATAACCCATGCTATTATGATGAAACTAATAATGCTACTAGTAAACTCATTGATGATAATGAGGAGTGTTGCTTAAATGAGCTATATGATAATGCTTTAGATGATGGTCCTATGCCTATTGATAATCCTACATGTTTGGAAGTTGTTACTTCTCTATGTGAGGATAAAAATGATATACTTGATGTTTGTGACAATACTCTCACCCATGAGAGTCCCAGTTGTTCTTGAATTCTCCAAATAACACCATAGAGGAGAAATTTGCTTATGTTGAGAAATACTTATGTGGTTTGCAATTATCTCTAGTTCCAAATCTTTGTTGCAACCATGATATTAAACTTGATATTGATCTCAACAACTATTTTGAAAGAGGGAAGCATGCTAATGAATTCCAAAATAAATTTAATGATCCTCATAATGTTCCCAAATTATCTAAGTTGGAAGCTTCTATTGGTTATATGGTTGAATACACTTTTACTACTTGCAACTATTATGAAAGAGGAGGTGATAAGAATCCTCCTTATGCCACTAATAATAATGGGCTGCAAGTGACTATTGTTAATATGCATTGGAAAACTTCTATTCATTGTGATTCATTCATATACAAAATACCAATGCATAGGAAGAAAGTTAGACTTCGTTGTTATTACTTTTGTGTCTTGTGTTTCTCTCAAATAGGTTTCAACTTGACTATTATTTTGATCGGTTTGAGAGCACCATGGGACCCTGGTATAATGCATCGAACACTTCCCAAGGAAGAGGGGAACAACATTCAAGCTCCCTCATGAGCTTCATCTTCAATAAACAACAAGTTCTGGAGTTTTTAATAAAGTGCCAGTTTTACCCTTTTTGGTTTGAAAAGTTGCTTATAGCGTTCGGAGATTTTATTCCTGCACAAGTCAGTGCACGGTATGATTTTTAATTCTTATTCTGTAACTCCGATGAGCTCATATTTGAACTGTAGTTGCAACTTTTCATCCTCTGTATGCACGAATTTTTTCGGAATTTTTCGAGAAAGTTTGGTAGGGTAGAAAAATACGTTTTGCTGCTACTGTTTTTCTGGACAGATTCTGTCCCATTTTGTTTGATGCTGCTTTGAGCTTTTAAGTTGAATATTTTTGATCCAATTGAGTTTATGAGTAGGCATACAACATTATATACTTTCTGAACATTTCATATGAATTTTTGTTCAAGGATTATATGCAGCAAGAAACATATTTGTTTATCACTATTAATGCACCCCACAGAAAAGAGATGGAGAAAACGGTGTTTTGAAGTTTTTTCACAGGGATTGGAGGAGATGCACCAAGAGCTATCCAAGGACGGTGAAGACCATAAGCTTGGGGATGTGAAGACAACCCCACTGGACCTACACACTCTCGGTTTGCGCACGTCCAACTTCTGTTTTTCGATCGAAACACCTTATCGCATAAACTTGGAGCGTCGTTTTTTGTTTTTGTTTGAGTCTTGAGAGACCACCACACTATCAATTATATATGAGAGAGCTACTGGAAATATGGGTTGAAATATGTTGGATGCTTTTATAAGATTGGGAAAAGGGATGTTTGATTTGATTTTTAATGATACCTATAGTTGCATGATTCATGAGCTTGTTTATGAGTAATAGTTTGCAAATTCTTTTTGTAGAGCTATCACTTATTCATGTTTTGGTGCTGATTGTTATTTTACTTGGTTTAACATGGATTAGTTAGTTCTATGGACACTCATGCATGCATCTAGATGGTCAACTTTCTCCCTTTTGCTAGCCCAAAAACTCCAACAAGCAAAAAAACTTGTTTCCAACACCTTCAACCAAAGTTATTCTAGTGAGTCCACCATATCTACCTATTGGCTTTATGCTATTCCGAGTATGTTCATCATGAAATTTGTGTTATCTATACCTCTGAATGAAAATGATTATGTTATTGATTGCCATGGGAAAAATTGGTTATATAGCTCTCACGAACTTGATGCACATTTTACTATCATTGCAATAAATAAAACATGACCCATTGTGATTAAGATTATGATGCTAGTGGCTTGATAAATGTTCGAGGTTGGAGTTAGCCCATATGTGCTGTCACATGCAAAGCTTTCAACATGCTCCTTCATCTCATTTAGTTGATATCATGTACTTTTGTTTATGGATGCCTATCATGGTGAAATGAGGTGGAAATAAAGTAGTTCAAATGAGTTTGTATAAATGGTTAGAGAGACGCCTGGGCCGCTAATCTAAGCCATGCATCATTCATGGTGGAAATTTACTTACATACTATGGTGAACCTTCTGTGATACACCTTGCAATAAAAACTATTCCAAATGGTAAATAAAAAGGGTGTTGAGATTGTTCATTTTGTTTGTTTGTCTTGTCATTTTGATATGGGCTTGTTCCATATCATGGGACAAGAGGTACCCCAGATGACGCTCTTGATGATACTATTATTACTTACAATGATATATAACTTGAACTTGCTTTGTTTCCTAAGTTGAGTAATCATGGTGTAGGTACTTGTATTCAAGGGGCATGAGACATCCAACCTTTACTTTGTCAAGCACACTACTCATATTTTCTTTCACTTTAAACCTTAATCATTCAAGATGCTATGATAGGGGCAATGAGAGCTTGACACCAATGAATACCTTATTGCAATCATTAACTTAAGTAGAAGAGTTTGGAAGTTGGATGAAACTTATGCATGCTTTACCTCTACTCACATATACATCTTTCCAAAGTGTACACCTATCGTATTCAGATTTTCATCTACACTCTATGACCATTGTAGGATGTTCTACTTATCATTATGCATACATGTGTTCCATATTACTTGCTACTATGTTACACTTTGTGAACTATCAATGAACACCCTTGTCTTGAATACTTGATATCACTTCATAAACTATTTGCATATTGCTACTCCTTTGAAGAATGAATCATTTGACTATATGTAGCAATAGTAATCATCTTTGATATCCATTGTTAACTATTAAATTGCAAAGTCCATGTTAGTTTTATCATCTTCATACTCGAGGACGAGCATGGATTAAGCTTGGGGATGTTGATGCATGTAAAATGCATACATGAACTTTGCACTTTAATTGCTTATATTCCAATCATATTTGCATCATATAAGGGTTATATCAATGTTTTATCATGATTTTGGGAATACTTCATAGTTTTCCCATTTATTTGGAATTAACCCTGCACAGGCAGAAAACCCTAGTTTTGTATTTTAATGTTTCAGGGACCCAAATGTCAACGAAATCACCTGGAAATTTACGGGCGTCAATATTTGGAAGGAAGAAGGACTACGGAAAAAGGAAGCAAGCAAACGGAGGCCGAGGGCCAAACGAGCATGGCCCACGCGGCCAGGTACTGTGGCCGCGTGGGACCCACCCGTTTGGGCCTCGTGGCTCCGTTGCCGTCGATCTTCGCTCCACCGCCTTCGTCTTGACCTAAAAACGCCTATAAAAAAGGTCCCTCGTCGTTCTCTGGAAGGAGCGCTGCTGAAACACAGAAAACACCGAAACGGAGATCAGGAGCTACAGATTGGAGGGGGAAAACTCCGGCGGGGCGCTGCCGGTGTGGTCTCCACCTTCTCCATCGACTTCTCCACCGTCTCCATGATGAAGAGGGAGTAGTCCACCTCTGGACTATGGGTTTGTGGAAGTAACTTATGTATCTCTCCTCTCTTGAGCTTCACTAATTAGCACCGTATGAGCTGTTGAACATGATTACGGTCACCGTTGTAATACCTTTGTGGTGGATCTTTATGAGTTAATATATGTTTGAGATTGCAATGTTTGTTTCAGTTATGAGTATAGATGCATATTATGTACCCCGTTCTTGTCTACTTGTTTTGATCAAGCATGTTTATGAGAGCGTGTGAGGGGGAACGTGTGCATTAGTTGGAGTAACGGGGGTGGCTAGTGCAGTGAACGTGAGAGAAAGTTCTGCGATCCACTTTGGTATCTTTACCTTACTTTGTTACCTCGCTAAGGATAAACTAAAATACCATGCTACCGGGGATGTGGGCGTGACCATTGCCACTACTCCATGACTAGATCTAGCATGTTCTTATTTTCACTTCATGTCATGATACTTATTCCTATACTCTGAGTTATCTTAATTACTGAGGTGTTATGATTTAGTTCGCATCTTGGTGGAGTATAAGAGAGGTTAATAACCAAAAGATCTCTATGTTAGGACGTGATGCCCATATATCTAAGTAACTTGTTATCAAACCCTGTGTTGCAATTCATATGTTAACTTTGTGTGTTCCATTGTCTACCACCTTATAAAGAGAGAGTGCATTTGTGAAACCATGAACCCCAGTCCATTTTTAATCATAAGAAAACACCTTTCCAACAGCATATACCACTTTTATATTTTCAGCCATCATTAAAATCCAAAAATACAAAAATACTTTTCATCTTGCATACATCATTTAAAAACCCAAAAATATAATTTACCATTGCATCCACCATCATTGCATATTTATTTCCTGTTTGCATTGCATAACTATCCTGATATCATTCTTACACCTTGTGCTTGACAACCACAGGTGAGGTTGAGGACCAAAACATCTAACCTTGTTTTGTAGGTAACCAAAAGAAGGATAAGAAGATAAATCTACCACTGCAGATTCCCCGAGAGTTCGATATTAAACCCTCGAGTCACCCCTCGTGGGGAAAACTGTCTTCCACTATACTATACACTCTGCACTTGGAGTCTCAACCTAAATCCCGTTATTTGTGCAGGCATCAAGACTTGCTCTTCGGGATCATCAGTCGCCATCACAATAGATCTCACTTTCTTCTTCTTGAGCACTTTGCATTGTGGCGACTTTGTTCAAAGCATTGTACTCATCTTCACTCATAGATTCATACTCTCCCATGTCATTGATGATCATGACCTTCTTGTTGGTGCACTCAAAAGATTTGTGCCCTTGTCTGCCGCACTTGTAGCATTGCAAGAGTCTTGTGCCGGACGAAGAACCTTGAGGCGCCTTGGTAGAGGGAGGTACTTTCTTGAAAGGTTGAGGCGCTTGAGGTGTCGATGTAGAGACTCTTGGAGGACCTCGTGTGTTCGCTTGAGGAAGAGCTTGTGAAGGTGTAGGCGTTGACGAAGACGGCTTGTTAGCGAAGAATGCCTTTGTCTTGAGGTATTTGAGCTCTTCAAGCACGTGGCGCTCGGCTTTGGAAGCTTGATGTACTAGCTCTACCAAAGAGGCATATGGTTGGAAGTCCACGATCTTCTTGATTGGATAGTTGAGGCCATTAATGAAACGAGCCATGGATTGCTCTTCGTACTCGTTGACATTGGCTCTCATCATGGAGATTTCCATCTCCTTGTAGTAGTCGTCAACCGACTTCAAACCTTGCTTCAACTCTTGCAACTTCTTGTATAAGTCTCTAGTGTAATGGCTTGGCACGAAGCGCTTATACATTGTTTCTTTCATTTCAACCCAAGTGTCAATTGGTTGTTGGTGGTTAGCGACGCGTGCATCTTGTAGTTGTTCCCACCACAAGAGGGCATACTCTTCAAACTCCATCGAGGCTAAGGCAACCTTCTTGTTGTCGGAGAAGCGTTGCACGCGGAAGATCTTGTCAACCTTGAGGACCCATGAGAAGTAAGCTTCTAGATCACTTGTGCCGTAGAACTTGGGTATGTCAAAGCGGACGTTGGTCAAGTCATCATAGTCGTCACGATGGCCACCACGTGGGAATGCACGTCCACGTCTCCTTCGATTGATTCCATCACCATTGTGTTGGCTTGACTCGTTATCACTTGACTCGGAACATTGGTGTTGGTGACGATCATGTGGGAGTTCTTGACGAGGACGAGGATCATGTGGCAATGGTTGCTCTTGTTGATGAACGGGTTGATCGTTATTGTTCGCATTGTCATGATTTTTATGACGTGGCCTTGGAGGATGACGTGGGTGACGTCCTTGTTCATCGAAGTCATTCGCACCGGGTACGCCATTGTCATTAGCCAATGGGTCATGACGATCACGTCGTTTGCGGTGGTGGTGACGGTATGCGTTCGTGACGTTCATCATTTTGGTGAGGTTGTTCTTGATGCGCATTGGCATTGTTCGCGTGAAGATCATGTGGTTGTTCAACGTTAGGAGGAGGTCGTTCATGGGCGTCGCGCCTTGGGTCATGTTGACGTTCTTGTCGAGGTTCATGACGTCCATGACGTGCTTGTGTCGACCTTGAGGTGCTTATTGTACGGCTTGAACGTGAAGAAGCTCGTTGTCGCACAAGGTTGTTGAGAGCTTCGGTCACCCGTTCCATAGATGCTCCTTGCGCATGCATGCGTTCGTTGAAGTTGGCCTCTTGAGCTTGAAGACGGCGCTCGTAGCGTCCTAGGCCATCACGAACAAGGTGTCGAAGACCAACAAACTCTGTTTGTGTGACATAGCCATGATCACCGCGAACTCCACCATGGATTTCATCATCCGAGCTTGAGCTTCCGTTTGTACTTCCCCTAAACATTTTCTCAAGAACAAGTGAGATGTGTGGTAAAGAAAATCAAGACAAACTATATCCCAAGTATAATGTGGCTTGAGAGGAGAAAATACGGTTCTAACACCCACACACACACTTATGAGGATTGGAAGGTATGAAGTGGCAACGGAAATCAAGCAAACTCGGCGAAAAGCATGTTGTCAAAGGTAGAGAAAATCCACAATGATCAAATTACCAAAGAAACTCCAACCACAAAGTATCAAGAAACACACACAAAAGCGAATGATGGGGTTGGGCGACCAAAGGGCGAGCACTCGAAGATAGACAACCTAGCGAAGACTACATGCTCAAATGTCACCCAACACAAGAGGGACGCTAGCGCAATTGCTTTTGGTGGGTAACGGATTTGCACAAGAGGTACACACTCACGCTCACTTTGGCGGTTCAAGCTTTGTCGCAACCTACAAGCGATGATACTTGGCACCACTTGATTCTTTTCTTTTCTCTTCCCTTTTTTTTTGACAATGATTCCTTCTCTTTTGCTAGTGCCAAGCTCTCTAACGATACACACTCGCCAATACTTGAAGACAAACACTCAACACGTGCAATGCCTCGCAATATCACCGAGCTAGTCGATAGGTCAAGTTACGCGAAAGGAAGAAGGGTTCACAACGGATTCCGACGACGGGGAAATGCCGAGTCCTTGGTGTCGTCTTCGCTTGGTGTTGATGATGCATTGTTGCATAAGCTTGTCGATGTTTTAGACGTTGCACACACCGAAAAAGGACTCAAACAACAAAGGAGAATTGCCAAAACGAACCGAGAAAAAAGCAGGAAGAGAAAAAAATTCTGGCAAACCGGCCCTGGGGCCGGCCTGGGCCGGCTGGGAGGCCGGACGCGTCGGGTGGCTGGCCGGCCTGGGCCGGCTGGGAGGCCGGCTCCGCTGGATCTCGAAAATCCGCAACTTTCGGGCGGAAAAACGACGCGAAAATCCTCGATTTCGTGGGAAATTGGCAAAATTAAGGCTAGGGAACGCAAACAAGGGTGGAGGGGGTCCTAAAGCAACAGATCCATGGATCAAAACTACCAAAAACTCATCAAATCGACCAAATCGCTCGAATCCCAAAATGGCTATTTTTGGTGGAAATTTTCGAATTTCTCAAAAACGAAGAAAATTGGGTGGATTTTGGTGGAAACACAAAACAAATCCGTGTCAACCTAGAGCTCTGATACCATATGATGTAGGTTGGTCCCGATTTTCACGGATTTATGCGGAGGGAACGATGAACACGAAGAACAAGTGATGAACACAAGAACACAAAGAGGGGAAATCAACAAAACAAAGATAACTAGCAAGTAGCAACTCAGCAAGATTCAATTGGTAGCAATTCCCCTAGGGCAGCCCCCAATTCTCCTCTCCCAAGCACACCTTACTCTTAGGATTGTTTGTCCAATTGGTCAATCCAACCAACCCAATCTAGCCACTCAAAGAGGGAAGATTAGCAAGTAATCGCAACTACAAGCGGAAGACTTGGTATCCACACAGGGATCTTCTCCTCAAGAGGAGGCCTTGGTTCATCTCCACAAGGGGAGGCCTTGATTCATCTCCATAGGAGGAAAGAGACACTTTGAGAAGAAGGAGCAAGGCTCTACTTTAGTTCCCAAATCATAGTCTAACCCTAGATCTGGAGGGGAAGGGTCTATTTATAGTCTAAGTCACGAGGTGGGTGAAAAGGTGGGAGGTACAAGGCCACGCGGGCCGTCAAGCGCGCAGGCTGAAATTATCAGGGAAACCGGCCTGGAGGCCGGCCGAGGCTGGCGTGGAGGCCGGCCTGGGGGCCGGCTTGGGGGCCGGCTGGGGGCTGGCCGAGGCTGGCAGGGAGGCCGGCTGCCTCGGTCTGGTGCCCGGTCCTGGGTCCGGCCTAGGCCGGCTGTAGGGCCGGTCGCGTCGGGTGGTGGACCGGCCTGTGGCCGGCCTAGGCCGGTCTGGAGGCCGGCCTTGTCTGGAGGCCAACCGGCCCTGGAGCCGGCCCAGGCCAGCTGGGAGGCCGGCCCTTCAGTCTTCTCTGCTTCTTCTCCCTCGTCTTGCGTCACCTCTTGGCCATCTTCTTGGGTCTTCTCTTGGTCATCTTCTCCACTCCATTGTGGGTCGTCATCAAGGTGGTTCCTGAGTATGCACAAAGTATCCGAATGAAGTAGCAAACCATTCAAAGGAGTGTCGAGATCACACATAGATAGGAGTGAATTCACCTTATCACGGAGAGCTTTGACTCTTGCTCTTGTCATTGGGCCATTTGGTGATATTGGTGTTGTGTGCCTAGGTTGCACTACATCAACCACCTTGCCGAGGCCCGATACCTTAGCTTTAGACTTGTCTCCATATGTGACGGTTGCATGATTATCATTTGGTATCATCTCCGTCATAAGCTCCTTGCTTCCGGTCATATGACTTGTACATCCACTATCAATCACCCATTTCGACCCACCGGAAGCATAGTCCTACAAGAAATCATTGCATGGTTTTAGGTACCCATCTTGCAATGGGTCCTCTTTTGTTAGCAACAAGGGTCTTAGGGACCCAAATAGAGTAAGCAATGAAACTATCATAAGGACCAACATACTTAGCACAAAAATTTCCATAACAACATAAAGAATATAGTTCGGGTTAGCATGTCTCGCAAAGTCACTACGAGGAGTGTTGCCCCTGGTGGCATCACCACTCGCAACGGTAGTATTCTTTGCTTGTGCGGTCTTGGCCTTCTTCTTGTTCTTCTTCTTCTTCTTCTTGTTGGCAACATAATCAAGACCCTCTTTTCCAATGTGTGGCTTTTGCATTTGCAAAAGATCATCAAGAGGCTTGCTTTGGGAAATAGAGGCCTTGGCAAGTTCGACCTTCAACCTAGCATTTTCCTCAATGACATTTATATGATCACAAGAAGTAGTAGAGGAACTAGGAACATTAGTTTTAGATGATTGAATTTGAAGTTGTTCAAAAGACTTGGTGAGAGTAGAGTGATCACCCTCCAAGGCCTTGTGAGCCTTGGCGAGCTTCTCTAGCTCCTCGGTTAGTCTATCATGACCAACACCAAAATCAACCTTTTCTTTCTTGTAAAGCTTATATTTTGCAATAGCA
Organism: Poa pratensis; assembly: GCA_947311845.1. Taxonomy (NCBI): domain Eukaryota; kingdom Viridiplantae; phylum Streptophyta; class Magnoliopsida; order Poales; family Poaceae; genus Poa; species Poa pratensis. The sequence continues at coordinate 39,189,843 of CAMZMU010000094.1, forward strand.
TGGTCACGTTCTTTAATGATTTGAGAAAAGATTGCATTTTGTGACTCATTGATGGCCCTTCACGTAGTTACCCCACAACGGCGCCAGAAAACGGTCTTGACGGCCCTTCGTGTGGTTACCTGCGTGAAAAGTAAATGGGTTAGGTTGAGACTCCAAGTGCAGAGTGTATGTAGTAGTGGAAGACAGTTTTCCCCACGAGGGGTGACTCGAGGGTTTAATATCGAACTCTCGGGGAACCAGTATTTCAGGTGTTATCTCCTTATCCTTCTCTTGAGAACCTGCAACAAAATAAATTGTTTTGTGCCCTCAACCTCACCAAGTGGTTGTCAAGCACAAGGTGTGAGAATGATAATAAAATAAATATGCAAACAGTAGTAAATATGCAATGATGGTAAAATAAATATGCAAGGATGATGGTAGTAATGATAAATGATATTTTTGGGTTTTTTATGATGAATGCAAGATGTAAAAGTGTTTTTGTATTTTCGAATTTAATAGTGGCAGCAAACAAAAGTGACGATAAAAGTGTTGGAAAGGTGTTTCTTATGATTAAAAATGGACCGAGGTTCAAGGTTTCACAAATGCACTCTCTCTTGATAACGTGGTAGACAATGGAACACTAAAATTAACATGTAAGATGGCAAGACATGGTTTGACAAATTATTAATAATATGGGCATCACGTCCTAACATAGAGATCTCAAGTATAAGTTGTTCTCTCTCTTATGCTCCACCAAGATGCGAACTAAATCATAACACCTTAGTAATTAAGATAAATCAGAGCATAGCAATAAGTTCAATGACATGAAATTAAAATAAGAACATGCTAGATCTAGTCATGGAGGTAGTGGCAAAGGTCACATCCACTCTCCGGTAGCATGGTATTTTTGTTTATCCCTAGTGAGGCAACAAAGTAAGGTAGAAAACCCAAGTGGATCGCAGAACTTTCTCTCACATTCACTGCACTAGCCACCCCCCGTTACTTCAACTAATGCACACGTTCCCCCTCACATGCTCTCATAAACATGCTTGATCATGACAAGTAAATAAGAACGGGGTACATAATATGCATCTACTTTCACAACTGAAACAAAACCATTGCAATCTCAAACATGTATTAACTCATAATAAAGATCCACCACAAAGGAATTACATAGATGACCGTAATCATGTTCAGCAGCTCATACGGTACTAATTAGTGAAGCTCATAGAGAGGAGAGATACATAAGTTACTTCCACAAACCCATAGTCCAGGGGTGGACTACTCCTCTTCATCATGGTGTCGGTGGAGATGTTGTTGGAGGGGAAGGAGACCACACCGGCAGCGCCTCGCCGGAGTTTTACCCCTCCAATCCTCAACTCCAGGTCTCTGTTTCGTGGTTTCTGTGTTTCGGCGGCGCCCCCTTTCGCGAAAGCCCTGGGGGGGTCTATATATAGTCGTTTTTAGGTCAAGACGAAGCTTCGGGAAGAAAGATCGACGGCAGCGGAGGCCCGAGGGCCAATTTGGTGGGTCCCACGCGGCCAGGGAATCTGGCCACGTGGGCCCACCCCTTTCGGCCTTCTAGTCTCCGTTTCTTCGATTCCTTTGCGCCTATGTTTCGTTCCTTCCAAAAAAGTGATCCCCGTAAAATCTCAGGTCATTTGGACGTCGTTTGGGTCCCTGAAACATCAAAATATAGAAAAAGGGGTTTTCTGACAGCGCAGGGTTAATTCCAGAAAAATGGGGGAATTGTGAATTATCCCCAAAACTCAATATAAATCATGAATATAACCCTTATATGATGCAAATAACATGGAATAAAATGTAAAGTTCATGTATGCATTTTACATGCATCACTCATCAAGATTTTCAAGTTTCTCTTCAAGAGAAACACGAAGCTCATGTTGTTCCTCAAGAGCCACGGTGACAGAAGCAATATCATTAGCATACTCTCTTTCAAGTCTCTCCTTCTCATCAAGCTCCTCTTGAATCCGCCCATAATCGCTCATGAGAGCATCAAAGCGTGTCTTGGCTTCACCTTGCAAGTTAGTCATGAAACGATCCAAAGCAACATTTTCTTCCTTTACTCTAAGACTTATAAGATCATCCATTTCATTTGTAGTCTTGGAGGGGGAAGGAGATGATACCTCGGTGGCCTTGGCCATGTGATAACCCCCAAGAGCAGGGGATCACTGTAGCACCTCTCAATGTGGAAGTAGGGTATCGATCCGCAGGAGCAAGAAGGAAAAGTTATTTATTCCCTACAACTAAAGTGTCACAAGTTTTAGTTGATTATGCACTAAACAGGTTTAAAGAACAAGATGGTTGATTTAATGGATGGAAGTTTAATGTAACAAAACAAAAATGTAAAAGTGTCCCAATCCTCTTCAATGCAAGAGAACAAGACAAAGGTTTTCTCTTATAGGAACAATGGACATGGGTTCATGGGTTCACTCAATCCTCTCTCCCATCTATGGTGATTATCATGTTATAGATAAAAAGTACACACAATCGTCATGCTTTAATGGTAAACTTCTATGACGGCTACAAGTCCTAAAACACATAGTTGAAAGAAAATAATCATTTGTGTTGCTAGGTCACCCTCGTAAGGCTAGCGTGGTTTGTTGTCACTCCCACATCGTACTTCTTCCTTTTTTCCCCAGATAAAGGATGTTGGGCTATATTGTGTCACTCAATACATATGCCGTTGTCACATCGGCCATCCCGTACCTACATACATCATACTTCATAATGGACAATATTCTAAACACTAGTGCAATGATTCATATTTCGTGTGCATGACCACATCTCTCTCATCTATCTACACTTGGTGGTGTCAATCACCTCATGACATGGATAAACAAGGCATTATGCATAAATCGAATCATCACATGCATCATAGAATATCTCCAAAGTATGACAAGTCATAAAAGATCCAACACAACGGTAAATGCATAACAAATATAATCTCATACCACAATATCCACCATAGGAATTACATAGATAGATCCATACTTATGCAAGGCACATCATATGGACTTCAACAATGATCATACATAGAGAGATTAGATCAAGCTACCACCACAAACCCAAAGTCCAGGGGGTGGACTACTCCCCCTTCATCATGGTGATGATGGTGGAGATGTTGGAGAAGATGGAGACCACCCCGGCGGCGCCCCGTCGGAGTTTTCCCCCTCCAATCTGCAGCTCCAGGTCTTCTGTTTCGTGGTTTTGTGTTTCTGCGGCGCTCCCTTCCGAAAGCCGTCGGGGGACTATTTTTATAGTCGTTTTTAGGTCAAGACGAAGGCACGAGGACGAAGATCGACGGCATCGGAGGCTCGAGGCCCAGGATAGGGGGTCCCACGCGGCCAAGGAATCTGGCCGCGTGGGCCCACCTCTTTTGGCCCTCGGGTTTCCATTTTTTTGCTTCCTTCGCTCCTACGCTTTGTTCCTTCCAAAAAATGATCCCCGCAAAATATTAGGTCATTTGGACGTCGTTTGGGTCCCTAAACATCAAAATATAGAAAATAGGGTTTTCTGCCAGTGCAGGGTTAATTCCAGAAAAATAGGGAAACTGCGAAATATTCCCAAAATCAATATAAAACAATGATATAACCCTTATATGATGCAAATATGATTGAAATATAAGTAATTGTAACATCCCAAGTTTTTTTCAAAAAGTTGAAAAATCAGAAAAATTTAAAACTTTTGAAAACTATTATGTATTTTGCCTTGAAAGGAAAAATCATGCATGCATTCATCATCATATAGCTTTGTTTGCATTTTGATATTTCAAAAGTGGGAATAATAATTCCACTTGAAAACATATTTAAGAAAATATATTAAAAGGACAATCTATGTCCAATATATTATTTTGAAGTATTGTGGTAAACTCCCTTGAGTTAAATGTTGGTTGTAAATTGTTTGTATGTTTTGGAAGTTATTCTATTACCTACCTATTCTCTGTTTTCAAAGTTCTATAGTTTTACTTTTGAAAGAAAATATTTATTTGGCTTTTAAATTGAATTTTGATTTTCATTTTAAATTATCAAACTCTTTATAGTCAAAATGATTTGGTGCAAAATTATCTTATTGAGTGATATGGGATCTTATTACCCTTATTTTGTTATGGATTTTAAATCTAAGTTCAAAAGAATTTTTATAAATCCTATTTATAAAATTTAACATAAAGATCTAATTAAACCTTTATGTAATATTTGAATTTCAAATTTTGAAAAGTTTGGAAAATAATTTTTGAAAGTTTTAATGGAAAGGTTTTGATTTTACAAAACTATAGAAATTGGTTTGATTCGATTCCGATTCCGAAATCAAAAATTATAAAGAAAACTGGAAAAAGAATAAAGAAAAAGAAGAAGAAAAAAAAAACGAAACGGGCCAACCGGCCGGCCCAACAGGACACCGAGCCAGCCCAGCCGGACCGAACCAACTCGGGTTCGAACACGATGGCAGGAAATTTCGGTTTTCCAAGTCTTTTCATTCAAACACGTTTATCTCAACAAATATAACTCCAAATCCGGATCCGTTTGATGCTACGCGTTCATAACTTCGAGCCCAAGCTATTCCACCGACCCTTGGCCTATATAAACACTGTAGCCGCCGGCATCTCTTTCCCCCTTTTCGTTCCACCGAAACCCTAACCAGCAAAATCGTATTTCATTTATTTACCCACCAAAACGATCTCGAATCGCACCGGAGGCTGAAGCAATATTGCAGATCTGTTCAATATCTTTCCATCCCGAGAGGCCTCAACTCTTTTCATCAAGCGTGGAGGAAGAATTTCGAATCGCCATCCTTCAGATCTGAAGTCGTATTTCTTAGATCTTTTCGCGCTCGGTTCTTCAAATCGAAATTCCTTTGGTGAGAAGTCAGATCTAACCCTTACCTACAACTTTGCTATTGCACTCTTTTGGTTTTGACGTACGGAATTCTCTGTACAATACAGTTTGCTTTTGACGATTTTCGGAGGAGAAAACAATCTCAAATCTTCGGGCCGTAGTTACGAAAGTTGTTCCCCTGATCAAGACCTTTCTTTTGCCCCAAGCCTCACCTCTTTTGGTCAAGCGAGCTAGGAGATTTTCGAGTTTAAAGTTTCGGATCAGAAAGATAATTTGCGATTTGTGGCCAATCTATTCATCCACTTATGGTATATTTGTGATAGTTAGAAAGAGCACGCAATTCTCTACAACTTTCATTAAGCATGTTTTTCGATCCGAGCAACTTTATTTTTGGTCAAAATTCGTAGTCAAAGCCCAGTCAGTCAGCGAGTCAACCGCCACGTCAGCGGTCAGAGTCAACAGTCAACCGAAGACCGGCAGTTTTGCAGAAAAACCCTAAATCTTAGATCTATCACTACTTTTTATTAGTTTGGCCAAATTTTACAAATAAAATATTTTTGGAAAGCTTATGACACGTAGAAACTTTTGGCATAGTTATTTTTAAGTTTTGACGAAATTAAATTAGTTAATTTTTAAAGGTGGTTTAATTAGTATTTTGACTATAAATTGAGTTTAAAATTAGATTTTTGAGCAAACTCTTTTGCTATAATTTTGTATGCCTAAGTATTGGCCGTAGGAATACTCTAGTATTTTTGTAAAATTATTTTTAATGATTTTTTTATTAAATATTGATTAAATGCTTTTTAGGTGTTATTTTAATAATAAAAAATTTATTAAAAATATTTTCTTCTTATTTTCGACTGATAAATGACTTAATCATATTTTGATGACCTTAGTTGATAACAAGTACTTAGAAATATTTGTCTCTCAAACAAAACTATTTCTTCCTTAGAAAATATTTCACAAGTATTTTGACAATACTTTTTCCTTAGAAAATTCTAGCACCTCTTAGTTTTGTTAACTTTTCCTTAGAAATTATTTTGACTTATTGTTGACCTTTGGTCCTTAGTCATTTTTGTCCATCTTGCTTGCCTTGCATTAGCTTAGAATAATTTCAGGGCATGGCATGCATCTCTAGTCCTTAGGATTAATTTGTACTTCTTACATGACTTCCTCCTTAGAAATTTTGAGGTTGCATGTTAGCTCTTTGATACCTCTAGTCAAAACCACTAAGTTAGAAGTTAGTGGAAACAATGAAGGACCAAAGAAGAACTTAGCATAAAGACAAGACTCCAGAAGCATCTCCAAGAAGAAAAGTACTTAGAAGAAATCAAGAGGAAGTTCATGAAGACCAACCATCCTACTTTTTCTAAGTCCTTCTTCCTTTCTCTTCCTGCTTCTCTTAAACTCCATGGTGGCTAAGTTACATTCAAGATCAACCTTCTGCCAACATCATCAAGTGTTCAGAATCAACAAGTCCACAAAGTGCAATGAAGTCATCACATCAAGTAAAACTAAAATGAAGCAAGGAGAAGAATTTTAGAAGACCAACCACATATTTTATTTCTATCTTATTTCTTTCTATTTTGTCTCACTTTGGACATAGACCAAGTCCTTTGTGTTTATGACTAAGCTCCTTGAGTGCTAATTGAAGACCATAAAAGATCAATGAAGCTACAAAGGAGTTGAAGATTAATTGAAGACCAAACTTGTGAAGACTTGGAGTAGCCTTACAACTCTTCAAATTGTTATTTTATTATGTTTATTTGGCTTAACTTGACCTTGCCTTAGCCTTTTGGGACATTGTTATATTAGGTCTTTCCCTTATTTTGTTTGCAGGTCCTTCATACCATATTTCTTTGTGTCATCTTGCATCTCATGCATATCATATTTTTCTAAGTGTTGCATTTATGATTGTATGTTTATTGGTGTTTGTATGACTTGTTAGAAATTCCGGAGAGAGACGAAAGTGGTTGCAACTGCTACTACTACACTTCTGTTTGCCAAGGCAAGTGGCACACCCCATAAATTTCCTAAGTATTTTTATATGCATTACCTAGTGTATTTCTTTAAATGCATGCGTAATAGTATTATTTCTATATGCTCAACCCACCATACCTTTACACTAGTTGTGTCTAGAACCCCTGTGATAACTTAGTAGATTATTTGATGCTATGCAAATGTGTTTTCTTTAAAGTTTAATTCTACTAAGTAATTTACCACCTGGGTGGACTTGGTTTTGAAAAGATGATGGAAAGGTTGAGTGTCATCTCTTAGGGGTGACCTCTAAGGGATGGTCACTTGTGGTTGCCACCCAGGGTATTAAAGGGACCAAAGTTTTCTCTAAGTGAAGATGCTTCCAGTGCAGCCACTTGGTATTATGGCTCTGCCTTGACTGAGTTATAGGAACCTGATTCGGCAGGTCTCAGCGGATGAATGTTTGTATGGGTCTGCCCAGAGGAACAGGGGACTGTTTCCCAAAAGTCTCGTCTCAACTCTCTCCTTTTCCTTAGCACAAATTGAGTGCTTGAGGATAGTTTGGGTTTGTTGGGTCTCGTGGTGAAAGTGCACAACCTCTCGAGAGTTAAAATCTAAGTACTTAGCCGTGTCCCCGGTTACGGACAATTTGAGCAGCTGATCAAGGACGACAACGGAGGCTCCCGACATTCCAATTTCTTAAATTAAAATTTTGGAGGTTGAAAGGTAGACAAGAGGGTGGTTTTCATGCCATACCTGTTTTGACAAAAGAATATGTTTTATAAAAGATAGGAAAATTGGCGTTTATGCAAAACAGCCTTGAAACTCCACCAGCCAAATATGCATATAGGTTATTAGAGTTATTCCATTAAGTGTCCACATAGTGTCACTTGCCAGATCCATTTTTAATGGTTCTGACCCACTCTGTTGCAAAATTTTATTTTGTTGCAGATTGTTCTGACGACGAGTGAGTTTCGTTAAGGTTTCGAGTCTGCAACCAACATGTTTTCGCCTGTGGCACATGCAAAGGATGAGGACTCCATGAAGATTATTATTTCCGCTGCTTTACTCTTTCAAGCTAGCTATATGCTATGCAAGTTGTAATGAATATTTTACCAAGTCTGGATCATTCGATGTAATAATGATACTTTGTTGTGATACTACATCTTAAACTGTGTGTGCAAATGAAACGATCCAGGGGTTTGCACTATACACAGGTACCTTGCCATATTTTAAGTGCAGGTACGTTACAGTAATATAATGCAAAGTTCATGTATGCATTTTACATGCATCACCATGAGACACTTGGCGGATTGGATTGGGACATTCTCATTGGGAGATTCGAAGAGGGATGATGATGTTGATGAAGTAATGGCAATAGCGGCCACTTCACTTGTGGTTTCTTCTTCATCACTCTCACCTTCGGACATGTACTCCTCTCTTGTCACCAATACCATTCTTGTAGGAGGCTTCTTGTTGGGAAGGTTCTTCTTGAAGAAGGGTTTCTTGCTAGGGGACTTTGAGGCATTCTTGAGAACAAGCCTTCCTCCATGTTCTTCATGGTTCTCATAGGGGCACTCGGCAACATAGTGATATCTATCTTGGCAATTGAAGCAAGTCTTCATTTTTGGGTTGCCTTCCTTGTAACCACTAGACTTGAACTTTTGCTCCACTTAAGCTTTAGCTTTGGAAGGGTTCTTCCAAAAGGTTCTTGCCGCAAGAGCTACATAGTCCCTAAGAGCAATCTTGAGTTCTTCGGGGTCCATGGAGGACACATCTTCACAATCTTGATCTTCATTGTGTTAACCACCTTGGCCTTCAAAGCAAGTGAAGCTCCTTGTTGCATTCCAATGGCTCGAGCACGAGAATCTTGCGCAATTTTGGCTTGAACCTTGAAAGCTTGCATCTCTTGCATGACTTCATTGGAGGTCAATTGTGGATAGTTGTGTCTTCCTTGTAGACTCTTCAAGTCGGCAGGTTCAAAGGGCAAGAGAGCATTCACATACTTCCTCTTGATCCAATCATCATTCACATGAGTTCCACCAAGAGCTTTGTAAGCATTGGCGAGAGACTTGAATCTTTGGTACATTTGCTCATGGTTTTCTCCATCTTCCATGAAGAACCCTTCGGCCTTGTTGCTCATCTCTTCAAACCGGTTTCTCTTCATGCTTTCATTCCCAACGAACACCTCAACAAGACAAGCCCAAGCTTCTTTGGCGGTGGTGCAATGCTCGATGTGAGACATATCATCCTCTCCCACGGCATCTCGGATCAAGTCAAGAGCGGTGGCATTTAGTTGACAATCAACTATTTCTCTTCTTGTTTTGTTGGATTCATCCACGGCTTGATATCCTTGCTCAATGATCCTCCAAAGCTCGATAGATGCACTGTTCGCATAAGATCTCATAGAAGATTCCCATTTGGTAAACAAAGATGCATTTAGCTTAGGTGGGTTTCCCTTAGATGTATAGGAGGATGAGGGATAGGTAGGTCGGGAGAGTATGGAAAAGGAACGACACCATATACTCCCGAACCATTAGGTGGTTTAGGTGGATCGCCAATTTTATCTTTATCAACCCCCTTCTTCCCACCAACCTCTTCACTCTCGGGTTTGTCAACCTCCGAAAAAGGAGAGGTGGGTGGAGATGAGATACCCTTACCTTCCATGAGTTGCAAGATCATCTCTTGCAACTTATCCATTTTAGTTTCCATAGTGGACTTCAAGGTACTGAAGTCCTCCACGGAAACCGAAGTGGGTTCGGTTGGAAGCTCGGGAAGCTCAACTCCATTCTCATCGAGTGGCATACTTGTGGCGCCCCGACCCGACTGCTATACACAGATGCTGTGTGTCACCGGTTAAGCGATACAACTGGAGGTTACGGGTTTACCAATCCCCGGCCAAAACCTTTGGCAGGCGTTGCTCGGAATGGATCATCGGCAACGCAACATCCCGATTGATGCCTTAACACAGGCACAACTATCAATGCATAATAGAGAGATCAAGACTTGTGGAACAACTAGCACATCACAGACTCTACGACACAAAGCATTATAGTTCAACTCTTATAATAGAGAAAGATAGCAAATTACAACCAGAGGTCACAGACCCAACAGTACAACATGCGGAAGCGAATTAAGTTGTTCTAAACAACAAGATCCAAATTATGGCCTAAGAGGCCTACAGATAAACATCCAACGCCAGCTGTTCCGGGATGTCCCAAGCTGCCACCTGGGAACCCCAGACTACTCGTCGACGTCCACGAAAAACCCACCTTCGAGGTCGATGAAGTCCTCCTCTGAAACAAAGCAAACGACGTTGAGTTTGACGAACTCGCAAGATTAAATATAGAGCTTTAGCTCGATGAGGCTTTCAAGGTTTTATGGCTGTTTTGCATAATGCTGATTTTATTTATGAAAACATAACTCCATGGCATCGACTAATCAGAGTATTTCTAAAAGAGGTAAGAAGTAACTCTTTTCTTTGATCACCTTTCTCATCATCAACCACTGTACCTGTTCTACAAAGGCACCTCCCCGAATCCCCCTCGAGGAAGCTAACCTTGCATTCTTGAGTAGTACCTTTAGTACCCAGGTTTTAATCATTCCGTTCAAGTTTTCTATGATCTTATCGTCCTTTCCCAAGTCGTCCATAACCGTGGACACGGCTTTTCGAAAAGATTTACCCTGCAGGGTGTACAATGTTTGCCATGCGTACCGTCCGGCCCATTGCCTAGCTCTTAGCTCTCTTCCGGGGAAAGCCGGCTGGGTGGGAGCGGTGACGACTTCTCCCTCGCTCGAGACTATCCAGGATCATCAGTGGCGGTAGGACAGGTTCAGTGCCTCCAACACCCTGCCCCACGGCCACTCATTTTCCTAACACCACCATCCTCATCCCATTCTCAACCACCATCATCACGCACGCGCAAATGGAAGCTCGAACTAGAGGACCCTGGCTAGCCCCTCACAAGTTATTTAGTCGAATAAGGGTTCCTGCAATTGCATAGGCCTCACGCATGGTTGCACGCTCAGTCTTGGTTCAAGAGGTAAAGAACTCGCACCTAGGCAGCGAGAACGAGACAAATCACCACAACCACAGTGGCCTCTCATCCCCACCTTTAAGCATTTTATTACCTGTCACCACAATTCCTCCACCATCATCCGAACATTTCAACATCTGTTTCCAACATGAAATAACCATCGGACGAATAAACATTTAACTAAGCATGGCTAAGCATCAACATAGCATAGTTAAGTATCTCAGGCCAACAATATAAACCTATGGATAATAGGAGGGAAACAGGTAATGGCATCGGAAACTTAATGCAACTATAGGATACTCTAATCCAATCAAATTGACATTTGGAACCGCATGCAATATTATAGTGGAGAAAATATTTGCGGAAACATAGGATAAGACATGCTCAGAGGGGGGATTACGCTTGCCTTGATGATATGTCAGGTAATAGGGATCGTCACGATACGGTGGTGGCACTTCAGCTCCTTGGTCTACCGATGCACAGACAATAACGGGAAGGAACAAATAAATACCACAAAATACAACAGGTGCAATGCACACTCATGATGACATGACATTTTACTGTACTGCACTTAACATAAGCTATCTAGCAATTTTAAATGGGGTGTGCAAAGGATTACTTCAACTAGAGAAGGAAATTCCCCATATTTCACTTAATGATTCTACTAACTTCTAACAGTGCGGTACTGTACTTGTGATCAAAGATGCATGCTATTGATGATTTTAGATAGTTCACCTTTTTCTGAGCATCTTGGTATATCAAACACAATTTTCAGACGAACCAATAAAAGTTATTGCATTTCTAAATTTCCCTTTAGATATGTGCTTTTGATAAGTTATTTTAAACAACAATAGAACTATTTATACCACTTCGAAAGAAAGAGGTGAAATAGGAATTATATTCGGTACTGCACTCCACCGGAATATCCGGCCCACTTCTGACTCGGATTATCCGATGGACGAAAAAAAAATGCATTTCTACGTACTGACGTTATTCGGATAATCCGATGGTACTGATTTCGGATTATCCGACCGTGTCACAGAACAGCGAGCGACAGCGGCGGTCCTTCACGGGCTAAGGCGATTCAACGAGCAGGACCGAGAGGGAGAGGATGGGGGTGTCCATTTGGACCGCAAGCTCACCCTGAGCACGTAGGAGAATACGGCGAGGTCGGAGGTGGACCAGAGCGACGGCGACGAGCTCGAACGCGGTGGTCGGGGTCGGAGAAGGGAATCGGATGGCGGCGTCGATTTGCTGCGCTCCCGGGCGATTTCTTCAGCGTGGACGTAGCGGACGACGAGGCGGTCCCGTTGGTGGTCTTCGATCTGGACGGGGAGGTCCACCACGGCGGCGAGGTGCGTCGGCGTCGAGCGGCCGTCGAGCTCGGTTTTCCTCGCGGGAGAGAAATGGAGAGAGGAGGGAGCAGATACTCCGAGGGGGAGAGAGAGAGCTGCCACGGGGTGGTCTTAACCACCTCGCGCTGTCCGCGTCGTCGGTGGGCAGAGCAACGACGGCGAGAGCAAGGCTCGGCGTCGGTCGCTACAGGAGGAAGACGAGGCGCTTTTGCAAAGAACCCCCTGCCTTTCTTTTCTCATCACCACTAAGTCCTTTAGCTCTGGAATAAAAATAACCAGCACTGATTTTTGAATTATTTGGGACACTTAAACATTTTAGAAAAATCTGAGAAAATTCTTGTAGCCTCCCAACAACATGTAGAAGCACCACAAAAATTGGGGTTGCAAAATAAAATGTTTTGAGCAAAATTTGTTCAAAGGTTAGAATATGGCATTTTTGCTAAATTTCAAAATGTTGCTCCTTTATTAATTTAAAAGCAACTGCAAAATATTGTTTTGAACTCTAGGAACTTCCTTGACAAACATAGGATGTCAAAGTATTTTTCTTTTGAAAGTTTGAGGGCTTTCATTGATTTGGGATTTTGTTAAGGCAAGTTGCATTTGTTTTTAAATGGTGACAAACCAATTAGTGTGCTGTTTAGCGAATTAATAGGGATGCCATGATGCAATGAAACACAAAAGTGGAAATTTTACACCCATTTTTAAGTTCACAAATTTCGGGCTGTTACAACTCTACCCCCCTTACAAGAATCTCGTCCCGAGATTCTAAGATTGCGGAAAGAAGTCGGGATTCTCCTCACGTAGACTAGCCTCTCTTTCCCAAGTTGCTTCTTCCTCGAATGGTGAGACCACTGAAGTTTGAGGAACTTGGTAGTCTTGTTACGGGTCTTCCTTTCTGCTTCATCCAGGACACGGATAGGATGCTCGCGATAAGTGAGGTCTTCCTGGAGATCCAGCTCCTCATGATTGACTCCATGGATAGGATCTTTAAAACACGGCGAAGTTGGGAGACATGAAACACATCATGTACATTTGGGAAGATGACCGGTAACTCCAACTTATAAGAAAGATCTCCTCGCTTGGCCAGAACGGTGAAAGGGCCAACGTAGCGAGGGGCCAATTTCCCTTTGATACCGAAGCGGCGAACGCCACGAAGGGGAGAGACGCGGAGATAAGCTTTATCACCAATTTCATAGTGAATTTCCTGATGGTGCTTATCATAGTAGCTCTTCTGCCTAGACTGAGCAATCTTCAGATTCTCTCTTATGATTCTCACCTTCTCCTCAGCTTCATTGATCACATCTGGACCAAAGAGTGCTCTTCTCCGGTCTCGGACCAATTTAGCGGAGTGCGGCATTTTCTTCCATATAGAACCTCGAATGGAGCCATGCCCAGACTAGCTTGATAGCTATTGTTGTAGGAGAACTCCGCGAAAGGGAGATACTTTTCCCAACCCTTGCCAAAAGAGATTACACATGCCCTAAGCATGTCTTCCAAACTTGGTTCACTCTTTCGGTCTGACCATCAGTTTGGGGGTGGTAGGCGGTACTGAAGTTGAGACGGGACCCCATAGCAGTTTGGAAACTCTGCCAGAATTGGATACAAAGATACTTCCACGGTCCGATATGATCCTCAGAGGGACCCCATGCAATGGAACAATACGAGCCATATATAAGTCAGCAAGTTGACTCGCCCGTATATCATCACGGACTGGTAGGAAGTGAGCAACCTTGGACAGTCGATCAATGATTACCCAGATTGCATTGTTGCCCTTAGATCGGGGAAACCCGGTGATGAAGTCCATACCGATTTCATCCCATTTCCACTCGGGACTGCAATAGGGCGAAGAGTGCCGGCAGGCCTTTGATGTTCAGCCTTTACCCGTCGACAGGTGTCGCATTCAGCAACATACTTGGCAATTTCTCGTTTCATCCGAGTCCACCAGAATTGTGGTCGAAGGTCTTGGTACATTTTGGTACTACCGGGATGAATAGAGAGAGGAGATTCATGAGCTTCTTGGAGGATCAGCTCCCTCAATTTTCGTTTCTTTGGCACTACCAAGCGGTCACCAAAATAAACAACTCCGGATTCATTGACAGAAAAACATTTGGCCTTCCCGCTAGCAATGTTCTCCTTGATTTTTCGAATACCCTTGTCGCGGTTTGAGCTTCCTTAATCTGGTCTACAAGAGTAGATTTGATCTCCAGATTTGCAGGTAGCCAGAGGGAACATTTCTAAGTTCAAACGAGAGAACTCTTCATGAAGGGCAGGTTGGGCCTTTTCAATCATCAGATTGTTGCAATAGGACTTCCGACTTAGCGCGTCAGCCACGACGTTTGCTTTGCCGGGTTGATAGTTCAGACTCACATCATAGTCCTTGATTAACTCCAACCAACGCCTTTGCCTGAGATTTAAATCCGGCTGGGTGAAGAGGTACTTCAGACTCTTGTGATCCGAGAAATCTCGCAACGGTTACCAAACAGGTATGGTCTCCATTGCTTCAAAGCATAGACCACCGCGGCAAGTTCTAGATCATGAGTTGGGTAGTTGTGCTCATGCGGCTTAAGTTGGCGAGAAGCATATGCCACCACATGGCCATCTTGCATTAGCACACAGCCCAAGCCTTGCAGAGAGGCGTCACAGAAGACGACGAAATCCTTGCTGTGTCCGGCAGGACAAGCACAGGAGCGGACGTGAGTTTGGCTTTCAGTGTTTTGAAGCTCTCTTCAGCTTCGTCCGTCCATACGAACTTTTATCCTTCTTGAGAAGGTCAGTCAGGGCCTTGGCTATCTTGGAGAAACCTTCGATGAATCGGCGGTAGTAACCTGCCAATCCGAGAAAGCTACGAATGTCCTTGACTGACATTGGAGTTTTCCAATCCAAATGGACTGAATCTTGTCGGGAATGACAGCCACACCATTAGCGGATATCACATGACCAAGGAAGACAAGATTATCCAACCAGAACTCACACTTGGAGAACTTGGCATAGAGGCGGTGTTCTCGAAGTCGTGTCAGAACCAACCGAAGATGTTCGGCATGCTCTTCATCGGTTTTGGAATAAACGAGGATGTCATCGATGTAAATGACGAAAACTTGTCGAGATAATCCATGAAGATGGAGTTCATGAGCCTCATGAAAGTAGCTGGAGCATTGGTGAGACCAAAGGACATGACGGTATACTCATATGAGCCATAGCGAGTAACAAATGCCGTCTTTGGATATCCTCCTTTCTGATCTTGATCTGATGGTATCCTGACCTCAGATCCATCTTGGAGAATACCGTTGCACCAGCTAACTGATCCAACAGATCATTGATGCGAGGAATAGGATACTTGTTCTTGATTGTCACCGCATTCAACGGTCTATAGTCAGAGACTAGACGAGGCACGGTAGAATCTCTCTTCTTGACAAAGAGTACCGGACAACCCCAAGGTGAACTGCTAGGCTGAATGAAATCCTTCGCTAACAGCTGATCAATTTGCTCTTTCAACAGAGCCAACTCTTCCACCGGCATACGGTAGGGCTTCTTGGAAATCGGAGCGGTACCGGGAAAGATCTATGACAAACTCCACACTTCGATCAGGGGCATGCCAGGCAATTCTTCCGGGAACACATCCGGGAAGTCACACACCACGTGTATGTCCTGGATTTCAGGAGGGGATTCGCCTTCCATAAAGCAAGGGGATCTCGGGAGAGGGAATGATGAGATGGAGGTCTTGACAGTGCAGACCAATACTCAAATGTCGCCGGAAGAAGTGTCACGGTAATGGTCTTGGCAGCACAGTCGAGATTAGCCCGGTATTTTACTAACCAGTTCATGCCCAGTATGACATCAATGCCACTTGACCTCAGAGCTACCAAAGCAAAAGGAAAAGACGAGTAACCTATGGTAATCTGGACCTCAGGAGTAACACCATCGGTTTGCCATTTGAGCCAGGTGTGGAGATCACCAAGGGATGGCTCATCTTCTCGAACGGTATGTTGTGGTCTTTTGCAAAGCTATAGATATGAATGAATGCGATGCTCCAGAGTCAAACAAAACTGTAGCTGAATTGCCGTTGATTCGTAACTCACCCATGAGGACGCCGGGGTCCTCTTCAGCTTCTTCAGCAGAGACGTGGTTCAGGCGACCACGCACAATAGGTCCAGCCTTGCCAGCTGGAGTGGCAGGGGCTCGTGCAGGAGTTCCCGTGATAGGTGCCTTCTGGGGGCACTCCCTGGAGTAGTGGCCAGCCTGGCCACAGGTGTAGCAGGTGAGTCCAGGTGGAGCAGGTAGCTGAGGACGATACCCTTCCGCTTGACCCAAATGTCGAAGTAGTGGGGCGCGGAGGTGGTGGCCTGTATCCCGCGGCCCTCGGCATGAATGGAGCACGCGGCACAGCGCTGTAGGGAACAAACACCCTGCGCTTCTTGCTCTCAGAACCCGAGGAACTCTGGTGGTCCCCGTGTGCTGGCCTCTTGGAAGCCTCGAGTTCCTTCCTTCCCTGCTCAAGAGTAAGAGCCTGGTTGAACAGCTCCTGGTAGGTCTGGAACTTGAAGGGCAGTAACTCATAGCGGAGCTGCGGCGCAAGACCCTTGCGGAACAGCTCTTGCTTGTCGCATCAGTGGTCACGTCCCTTGGGGCGTAACGAGAGAGATGGTTGAATTCACAACCATAAGTGCGGAGGTCCATACGTCCCTGTTGCAAATCCAGGAACTCCCTCCTCTTCAAATCCATGATCGGCTGAGGGATGTAAGCCGCACGGAAGGCAGTGCGGAAATCTGCCCAAGTGAAGACATGGTTGGCCGGAACAATGCCACATGGCTTTCCCACCAACAGCCAGCCGCACCCCAGAGGTAGGTGGCGAAGTTGACTTGCTCGGCCACTGGGACATGCAGCGCGGAGAACTTGCGCTCCAGAGCGCGAAGCCAATCATCAGCTTCCAGTGGCTCCTTAGCATCAGCAAAGGTGGGTGGCTGCGAGCGCAGGAACTCAGTGAGAGTGTTGCAGCCATTCCTCTGTGCATTCTGCTGCACCAACTGCTCAAGCAGCGCTCATTGCGCCCGCGGTTCTCCTCAATGGCCATCAAGACCTGAGCCATCGAGGGTGGTGGCGGCGGTTCCTCATCATTGTGGTTACCACGGCCTCCTCGAGCCATTCTGGAGAATTTACAATGACACAGTTAGTATCTTCCTCCGAATGGTTGAACAATAGCATTAGCGTCTACTCAAGTACACAGACTAGGGACGATAATACTTTGTGTAACAACTAACAAGGGACCAACAAGATAGAACTTGGGTCAAAGATCAGCATCATGTACTACTAGCGTGGGATTCAAATAGTTAAGAAACCACGTGATTCAACACACTCTAGTTGGCACAATCCGGGACCTTCTGTTCAAGTCCTTGGGTTAAAACCCAACAAAGAATAAGTGATCGACTCGGTAGGAATAACAGTGTTCAACATCTGAGTTGATTTGGATTGTAGCGCAGCGGGAGCAACCGGACACATAACACTAAAGGTAGAACCCAACCTCGTGATCCAAAGTTTTGAGGTAACAGATGAGAAGTAAAACTTTAACTCAAATCGAGGTAAGATTGCTCCGAGATTAGATGTAACCAGATAAGGAGTAAAAAGAATCCTAAGATGGTTTTCACAACTCATTTTTAGGTTAAAAATATTTTCACAAACACTAGACTCAACGTCGACCAGTAGAAGGGTTTCCTACAGGCAGTCTGCTCTGATACCAACTTGTGGCGCCCCGACCCGACTGCTATACAGATGCTGTGTGTCACCGGTTAAGCGATACAACCGGAGGTTACGGGTTTACCAATCCCCGGCCAAAACCTTTGGCAGGCGTTGCTCGGAATGGATCATCGGCAACGCAACACCCCGATTGATGCCTTAACACAGGCACAACTATCAATGCATAATAGAGAGATCAAGACTTGTGGAACAACTGGCACATCACAGACTCTACGACACAAAGCATTATAGTTCAACTCTTATAATAGAGAAAGATAGCAAATTACAACCAGAGGTCACAGACCCAACAGTACAACATGCGGAAGCGAATTAAGTTGTTCTAAACAACAAGATCCAAATTATGGCCTAAGAGGCCTACAGATAAACATCCAACGCCAGCTGTTCCGGGATGTCCCAAGCTGCCACCTGGGAACCCCAGACTACTCGTCGACGTCCACAAAGAACCCACCTTCGAGGTCGGTGAAGTCCTCCTCTGAAACAAAACAAACGACGTTGAGTTCGACGAACTCGCAAGATTAAATATAGAGCTTTAGCTCGATGAGGCTTTCAAGTTTTATGGCTGTTTTGCATAAAGCTGATTTTATTTATGAAAACATAACTCCATGGCATCGACTAATCAGAGTATTTTAAAAGGGTAAGAAGTAACTCTTTTCTTTGATCACCTTTCTCATCATCAACCACTGTACCTGTTCTACAAAGGCACCTCCCCGAATCACCCTCGAGGAAGCTAACCTTGCATTCTTGAGTAGTACCTTTAGTACCAGGTTTTAATCATTCCGTTCAAGTTTTCTATGATCTTATCGTCCTTTCCCAAGTCGTCCATAACCGTGGACACGGCTTTTCGAAAAGATTTACCCTGCAGGGGTGTACAATGTTTGCCACGCGTACCGTCCGGCCCATTGCCTAGCTCTTAGCTCTCTTCCGGGGAAAGCCGGCTGGGTGGGAGCGGTGACGACTTCTCCCTCGCTCGAGACTTCCAGGATCATCAGTGGCGGTAGGACAGGTTCAGTGCCTCCAACACCCTGCCCCACGGCCACTCATTTTCCTAACACCACCATCCTCATCCCATTCTCAACCACCATCATCACGCACGCGCAAATGGAAGCTCGAACTAGAGGACCCTGGCTAGCCCCTCACAAGTTATTTAGTCGAATAAGGGTTCCTGCAATTGCATAGGCCTCACGCATGGTTGCACGCTCAGTCTTGGTTCAAGAGGTAAAGAACTCGCACCTAGGCGGCGAGAACGAGACAAAGCACCACAACCACAGTGGCCTCTCATCCCCACCTTTAAGCATTTTATTACCTGTCACCACAATTCCTCCACCATCATCCGAACATTTCAACATCTGTTTCCAACATGAAATACCATCGGACGAATAACATTTAACTAAGCATGGCTAAGCATCAACATAGCATAGTTAAGTATCTCAGGCCAACAATATAAACCTATGGATAATAGGAGGGAAACAGGTAATGGCATCGGAAACTTAATGCAACTATAGGATACTCTAATCCAATCAAATTGACATTTGGAACCGCATGCAATATTATAGTGGAGAAAATATTTGCGGAAACATAGGATAAGACATGCTCAGAGGGGGGATTACGCTTGCCTTGGTGATATGTCTGGTAATAGGGATCGTCACGATACGGTGGTGGCACTTCAGCTCCTTGGTCTACCGATGCACAGACAATAACGGGAAGGAACAAATAAATACCACAAAATACAATAGGTGCAATGCACACTCATGATGACATGACATTTTACTGTACTGCACTTAACATAAGCTATCTAGCAATTTTAAATGGGGTGTGCAGAGGATTACTTCAACTAGAGAAGGAAATTCCCCATATTTCACTTAATGATTCTACTAACTTCTAACAGTGCGGTACTGTACTTGTGATCAAAGATGCAAGCTATTGATGATTTTAGATAGTTCACCTTTTTCTGAGCATCTTGGTATATCAAACACAATTTTCTGACAAACCAATAAAAGTTATTGCATTTCTAAATTTCCCTTTAGATATGTCCTTTTGATAAGTTATTTTAAACAACAATAGAACTATTTATACCACTTCGAAAGAAAGAGGTGAAATAGGAATTATATTCGGTACTGCACTCCACCGGAATATCCGGCCCACTTCTGACTCGGATTATCCGATGGACGAAAAAAATGCATTTCTACGTACTGACGTTATTCGGATAATCCGATGCTACTGATTTCGGATTATCCGATTGTGTCACAGAACGGCGAGCGACAGCGGCGGTCCTCCACGGGCTAAGGCGATTCGACGAGCAGGACCGAGAGGGAGAGGATGGGGGTGTCCATTTGGACCGCAAGCTCACCCTGAGCACGTAGGAGAATACGGCGAGGTCGGAGGTGGACCGGAGCGACGACGACGAGCTCGAACGCGGTGGTCGGGGTCGGAGAAGGGAATCGGATGGCGGCGTCGATTTGCTGCGCTCCCGGGCGATTCCTTCAGCGTGGACGTAGCGGACGACGAGGCGGTCCCGTCGGTGGTCTTCGATCTGGACGGGGAGGTCCACCGCGGCGGCGAGGTGCGTCGGCGTCGAGCGGCCGTCGACCTCGGTTTTCCTCGCGGGAGAGAAATGGAGAGAGGAGGGAGCAGATACTCTGAGGGGGAGAGAGAGAGCTGCCACGGGGTGGTCTTATCCACCTCGCGCTGTCCGCGTCGTCGGTGGGCAGAGCAACGGCGGCGAGCTGGTGCGGCGCGAGCAAGGCTCGGCGTCGGTCGCTACAGGAGGAAGACGAGGCGCTTTTGCAAAGAACCCCCTGCCTTTCTTTTCTCATCACCACTAAGTCCTTTAGCTCTGGAATAAAAATAACCAGCACTGATTTTTTAATTATTTGGGACACTTAAACATTTTAGAAAAATCTGAGAAAATTCTTGTAGCCTCCCAACAACATGTAGAAGCACCACAAAAATTGGGGTTGCAAATAAAATGTTTTGAGCAAAATTTGTTCAAAGGTTAGAATATGGCATTTTTGCTAAATTTCAAAATGTTGCTCCTTTATTAATTTAAAAGCAACTGCAAAATATTGTTTTGAACTCTAGGAACTTCCTTGACAAACATAGGATGTCAAAGTATTTTTGTTTTGCAAGTTTGAGGGCTTTCATTGATTTGGGATTTTGTTAAGGCAAGTTGCATTTGTTTTTAAATGGTGACAAACCAATTAGTGTGTTGTTTAGCGAATTAATAGGGATGCCATGATGCAATGAAACACAAAAGTGGAAATTTTACACCCATTTTTAGGTTCACAAATTTTGGGCTGTTACAATACTTCTCTTAGACGGTTAAGCCTGAATAAAGAGCCGATGCTCTGATACCAGTTGAAAGGATCGGTATGACCACCTGGGGGGGGGGGGGGGTGAATAGGTGCTACTCAATTTTTAGCTCTTTTTCGAATTTAGGCTTGACACAAAAGGTAAATTCTCTAGATATGCAACTATGGTGAATTTACCTATATGTCAAGTTAACACTAGACTAGGCACGATACAAGAAGAGCTAGCGAGTAAGGAGTAACCGAAAGGGAAGCACGCGGAGACAAGGATGTATTCTCGAGTTCCTCATTTTTAGGGTAGTACGTCTTGTTGGAGGGGTGTGAGTTTCAAACTCAAACGCCACAAATGGCCTCACCCTATTCTCCGATGAACCTTGCCCAAAAGCTCGGTTCACCTTCCACTATCGGAATCCTTCAAGGCGGAATCCGGATCCCTTACAACAAACTTGAGGCTCAACCCACAAAAGGATTGGGGGCTCCCAAGCACCACAACACCTGCTACACAAAAGTAACAAGCAAGTAAGTACAACAAGATGACTAGGTTTTCCTAGTGGAAACCCTAGGCTCAAATCGCTCAAGTGAATGAGGGGGAAATGAAGAACGCTTTGGTGAAATAGTAGATCCGGGCCTTCTCCTTCAATCCTCCAAAGATCAACGAGTTTGGGTGGAGGGATTGGGAGATCTAAATGTTTCTTGAGCTTGCAATAATGGTGTCTTCAAGTTTGGGCGAGCTGTCTGTCCCAAGGTAGGTGGAGGAGCATTTATAGCTCCTCCTAAAACGTGACCGTTGAAGGGGAACAGGGAGGCCGGTCTCACGCACTGCTGCAGAGTTCCCAGAGAAGCCGGCCTGGGGCCCGGCCTGGCCGGCCTGGGGGCTGGCTGCCCAGCCGAGCCAGCCGGCCTGGGGGCCGGTTGCCCAGCCGAGCCAGCCGGCCTGGAGCCCGGCCCGGCCGGCCTGGGGGCTGGCTGCCCAGCCGAGCCAGCTGGCCTGGAGCTCGACCTGGCCGGCCTGGGGGCTGGCTTCTCAGGGTTCACCACCGCGGCGATCTCGGACGATTTTTTTCTTCGCTTTCACATTTTAACACAAAACCTGAGATTTCCTGTAAGCACTTAGCCAAGGGTTAAACACTCCAAGTGTTGTGATCAAACATCAAAACAAGATTAGCAGACTATGTCCTTTCACCTTTTGCCTTATTTTTTTCTTAAAAAGGTGGATATCCCGAGTTTCAAGACTGTTTTGGACATCGTGGGTAACTTTGAGGACCACGGTGGGCCTGCTTCATTGCCATGTCAGCGTTATACACTATCCCTTCGTATTTATGACCGTAGATGGACATCGAGAGCAACTTGTAGGACTGCATTGTTGCAAATGCTGAGTTTCGAGACTGTTTTGGACATGGTCGGTAACTTTGAGGTCTATCGATGCATTTCACTCGACATGTTATGGTCAAGTTTATGAAATACACACGGTTGTTGTTGAGACGACATGACTTATCAACTGACTCTTATAGCTCACCTTCCAAGGACTACATAATTCTACCACGAAGCTTGTTGTTGAAAGTTGTATGTCATTGGTGACGCGGCCAGCCGTTTGACATTGGTTGATGTGGTACAGACGCCAAGTGATTTGCGCCATTGATGGTTGTTTATGCAAAGTCGGTGTCGCTAGTCGGAGGTGATTAGTGATGACTGACGATGACGCCTTGGTGGCCTCGACGGTTTCTCTTTTTTGTTGATGGGTGTGATGTTTGTGTTGGTAGCCACGTTTACTGGAGTGACGTTTTTTCAGGGCGATCGTATTTCACGGTTGTAGGCCTTTGAGCATTTTTCATGATTTTCGCCTGTTTTTTCATAACAAATCGGGCAATCTTAATCAATAGATTAAGTTGGGCGTGCGCTCCGATATAGTAGAACCTGACTTTGTCAATTCGGAGGGGGGAAGCGAGCTCAGCTCTCTTCGGTTCACTATTCCAACAATCAAAGAAAGAAATCAATGGCAAAGATCGGCCGTGCTGACCTGTCAGTACGTATGTTTTAACGCGTCATATATGAATTAAATAGCTTGACACAGCATAATGCACATGTATTTCCTCCTCGAACTCCTGTCGCAGTATTGTATTATTGTAGAATTTTTGAGTAATTAGATTTTGTAATCTCTTTGTTTCGAAGCGGTCGAGGACGGAATCATACCGCTTGTGATGAGTCGCTGACTTTTTCTTTTAAATGAGTGAGAGAAATGATAAGCCGTCATTAGGCTGCCATGCAGGCGCGCGCACAGCCAAGTACTAGTAGGCAGAACCACGCGATCTTGGTCGCCAAATATGACAGGTCCATACTGCGCCACGCCATTACAAATTGAGCAGCACATGTGAGCTAGTACATTCGGGTCTCTGTAGATTAGCTGGCGCTGTTGCCTGATCGACTGACGTGAACATGATGCATTCACTTTTATCATACTGCCCCATGCATGCATGTTACCACATGGGCCGTGTTCTCACCAGAGGCACCACGTGGGAACACGGGCCACCGACGGATTGAAAATTTGTAATCACCGGTTAACCAACGGCTTAGAGCAAAACCAGATCCTTGTTTTTGGCAATGGTACGTCTCCGTACGAAATGTAGAAGAAAACGGAAGCTGTACGGTAAGAAGGTGCAGAGTTCTTGCCACCGTTCAGACTTAAATACTAGTAGATGATTTTGTTTTTTCACAAGTAAATATTATCGTCGAAATGTTTGTAAACCTTGTGTATTTGTGTATTGACGTGTTATCTGATGGCACAAAACATTCAAACTGGCACGAGCCAGATATTAAGTCGTTGGCAATATTCTTTCACGTAGAGCCAGATATTAAGTTCGGTTGCTTTATCTCTTATCAATTATTGTTACGATTTATGCTTTTCTAATGTTTGCCAGTTGTAGATTTTGTTGCCATATGCATTCCTAGGCAACTTCATGTTGTTCTTCATCGACAAACATAAATGTCGTGTATCCATTTTAGACCCTATTATTGAGCCGCTGCTATCAAAAGATAGGTAAATTCGAAATGTATGCACTCTACCTAAATAAAGGACTCGAAATAGCACAGCCCGACTATATATTTCTGGCCACATACTTATCCATATGGTATTCCAAAATGCCATGACATGTGATTTTATTTAAAAATCATTATAATAATTTATTTATTTCATCCAAATGTTCAGGATAATGAAATTGCATTCTTATGCAGGAACTTGCCGGGTTACTTAGTTTTTAGTTTTATGCTCTCATGGGATGGTGGAAAGTTGGTTCATCCAGATTGTACCGTGAGTATTCTCTATTACGCATTCTTACAGCTTAAGCGTGAATTTTTTTAGGTAACACCATATATTTATATTACTCGTGTAGGATGGTTATGAGATGAGGATTTTTTTTTTGCTTCATCTGCTCAAGTATCATGCAAATGAAGTCGAAGACAACATTCCGGATGTTGTACAAAAATATCTTAAGCATGTCAATAGATATCAGATTTGGCAGCATAGAGATGATTCAAATCGTTGCTTTTTGTAGACATGACGTTTA
This sequence comes from Poa pratensis, assembly GCA_947311845.1. Classification (NCBI taxonomy): domain Eukaryota; kingdom Viridiplantae; phylum Streptophyta; class Magnoliopsida; order Poales; family Poaceae; genus Poa; species Poa pratensis. The sequence continues at coordinate 39,214,660 of CAMZMU010000094.1, forward strand.
AATTATAAGAGTGAATTTTAGTTTGTTCGATTTGTGCAACGAAAAAATAACCCGTTGCAACGCACGAGCATTTAACTAGTACTAATTAGTAATCAACTTTTCTCAGTAACACACCACAATCACTAGATTTCTCCTTGCGTGCGGCAAGCAACATCGTTACCCTCTTTGATATATCTTGAATTTCATGCAACAAGAACAATACGTGTATACAACATGGAAAAATAACATTCGTCACTGAAACAGTAATCCGCAAACTACTAACCTCTCAACTTCTAAAGTCAGTAGGCTCACTTTCCTCTAGCTAGCTCACTATTGCCACATCCATCCCGCACACACTATTGTCGGATGTGTCCGCCCAAATGTATCTGCCACACTCACCGCCATTCCTCGAGTTCAGAGGCACGCCAACATTCACATCCATACCAAAAATCAAACATGCACAACGAGAGAGAAAATGCAAGGCAGCATACATAGTAGATATTAAGATCTATGGGATAGCTTGAGTTGCCTGATATGGCTAAGTCAGAATACATAGACAAACACATGAATGATTGGATAAATCATGTGTGCCATAATATGTAAACAACCAAATATGTCTTACACTCTATGTGTTACGAGCAGATACATGAGTGATCATGTAGATGATCATGGGCAATAGTGAAAATATCCTTAAATGTTTTGGAAGGACTAAAGATATGTTTCTCGCTTACGACTCTGACAAAGAGCTCGTTGTAAAGATTGTACACCGATGCTAGCTTTTTCATAATCCGAACAAATATTAAATCTCATTCAAAATTAGTGTTTTATAAGGTGTCGCGGTGAGCTGGAAGTAGTTCCACACTGGATTTGGATGAGTTCCAAAGTTAGACATTGTGAAAGATTTTATAACAAAGGTTGAGTATATCATCGCTTTGGAACCAGCGAAGTAGGATGTTTGGATAAAAAAGAGTCCATTGAACTTGAAATGGTTCCAAGTGTGTTGGGTTTCATGGAGATCTATTGTAAGACAATAAATGGTATATTGGTATTGACGAATGTGTTGAGGTCCCTGAATAAATCTGAAAAATATACAAAGCAAATTCTACCTCGAATAGGTAGAACATAAAGATATGCAAAATAGACGCGGACCTGAAGTATCAGATCCGATGACGAAGCCTGCACCATGAGAAAAACATGAGCAACACCGGAATGTCATTGGTGTCAGACAACTTCTGTAACTAGATTATTGATCTACTGCAAGTGGGAGACTGAAGGATATATGCGCTAGAGATAATAAAAAATGTTATTATATATATCTTAGTTCATGATTAATGTTTATTTCCGTGCTATAATTGCTATGATTCATAAATCCGAAACTCAGAGGAAAACTTATATGCACATGTGAAAACATAAACAAAAAATAGTTTCCTAGCCTCGCATCTTAAATTAGCTCATGTGTTGCATGATGATTTTGTTTTCCTGATCAAAGGCATTGTTAAAATAACAGGGATCCCAACAACAATGTAAGCCGGAACAATGAGTGTTGGACAGACCCATCTCTATGGTTTACTACGAGATCTTTTCATTTGATGTTAGTAACATCATAAAGTGTTTATGTATATGCATGTCCTTAGACCATGAGAATATTAGGTTCCTACACATCGGACGTTTTACTTGAGTGTTGTCAAACGTTATCCGTAACAGGATGATTAACGGCAGTTCCCAATTATCTTGGAAAAACGTGTATAGGACTTGATAGTTTAAGATTGGGACTTTGTCCTTCCACGATTGATATCAGTGCCCACTCGGTCTAGCGTGATGTAATCACAAGGATACCGGAATATGAAAACGAGAAAAGATAACAAACTAGTAACAAGGTACCGTGATCAAGTGTTTGCTTCACATGGATTCCGATATGTCTCGCCTCAGGATTTGTTAAGTATCGACAAAGGGATCGAACAGTGTATGAGAACAACAAGTTCACTCAAATCCGTTCCTGTAACGGTAGGAATCAATATGGGTGTCCAGGTCCTGCTATTGGTTATTGTCCGTAAGAGTTTTGATATGTCCAAAACGTATATATAATTTTTGATTTGTTATGCTACTTTTATATCATTGCTACATATTTCTACTGTAATTTTATATTATTTTGTGGAATTTTTTGAACTACCTATTAACAAGATGCCAAGTGTCAGTTCCTGTTTTCTGCTGTTTTTGATTTTCGGAAAAATAGATAAAGAAATATCATCGGAAAAGGCCCCCAATTTACATAGATTTTTTATCGGGCGAAAGATGACAAAAGGAGAAAGGGCGACACGAGGGGAGCCACGACGGCAGCTACACCACCATTGCTGCCTCCATGACGATGCATGAGTAGTTAAATCCTTGGACTACGGGTCCATAGCAGTCCTAACTGCGGGGATATACGACAGGCTTAACAAACAATCTACTTCCGCTACTAGTTGTTGGTATGATCTAGATCCAGTCTCGCTTGCATCTTCTTAGATAGATCTTGGGTTATTTGTGTTGGACGAAATTTGTTTTTCATATACAAATCCCAGCATTCACTACTCGTGTTTACGTGCCTACGGGAACTGCTTTTTCATAGAGCTTCGTGAAAACTTTCTATCTTGAACGATATGTTGAAATTCAATATGTTGTGTCTTACTTATTCATAGTTGTGCCCAGTAAATATCTAATTGTTGTTGTATTTTGTTTTTCTTAGATCACCCCTTGGGGTGCGCGTGTATTGCCGAAGAAGCTCAGTGTTTCCATCAATGAGGAGACCACATTTGTGGCGACCTGGTCATATTCACAAAGGGTCAGGTCTTCAGTGTCCTTTTCATTGCCCTCATTGAGGATAACTTTCTTAACCCCACGGGTTTAAAGCTGGGGACAGGGTATACACATATCTTGAGGAACATGATCAAAAGATCATGGAGTTCTACAATGCACCCGACTAAGCATAGTTCTCACGACGGAAGAGTTTGCGACTATAATTAATTCTCTTTCCTAGTGAACATGCATGCTACTAGTGTTCGTGTTAAAGTTTTAAGCTTAAAAGTTGTTAGTATTTGCAATTGTTAGTACTATGGGCGAACATGTTATATGGTACTTATTGTTACTGTTGAAGTGCTCAATTTAAGAGTAGTACCATTAAACTAAAAATGAAGTTGTGGCGTGTTTGAAAAATAAATTATTGTCGTGTCCCTATACATGCAAGCCACTAATACGTCTCAAACGTATCTATATTTTTGATTGTTCCATGCTTGTTTTATATCATTACTACATGTTTTTATTATAGTTTTATATCATTTTAAGGTATTTTCCCAGATTAACCTATTAACAAGATGCCTAGCGTCAGTTCCTGTTTTCTGCTGTCTTTTTGTTTCAGAAAAGTTATTAAGAAAATATTCTCCAAAAGACCTGAAAATTCATGGAAGAAATTTTTATCACGAAACAAAGACGGAGTCCAAAGGAGAGCCGGAGGGCCCCACCAGTTGGAGGAGGCGGCCTCCTGGCGTGGCCTAGGGTGGGGCCGCGCCCTAGGCTGCCTGGCCCACCTGGAGCTCCCTGGCGCCGCCTCTTCGCCTATATAATCGTCTTCGTCCAAAAACCCTAGGGCGGCCAATATTTTCCACGATGCGTACTCGAGCCATCAACTCGAAAGCCTATTGGGGAGGGTTATGAAGCTCTTCTGGGCACCCTGCCGGAGGGAGATCGTCACCGGAGGCCTCTACATCGCCATGCCTGACTCCGGAGTGATGCGTGAATAGTTCATTCTTGGACTACGGGTCCATAGCAGTAGCTAGATGGTTGTCTCTTCTCCTTGTGCTACCATGTTTAGATCTCGTGAGCTGCCTAACATGATCAAGATCACTATTTTGTAATGCTACATGTTGTGTTTGCTTGGATCCGATGAATTGTGAAATTACGATCAGATTGTTCATCTTATTATTATCATATCCATGTTTTATTTAAAATCTTGCACGCTCTACGATCCATGTGGTTACTCTGGCTAAGTGATTGTATGTATCTCCAAGAAAGAGTTTGGTGATAGATAGTAGGTTCATGCCTCCTGTGTGTTTGGGCTTGAGATGACAGAAACGACTAAGACCGAGAATGTGTTGTTGCTACTAGGGGTGCCGCGCCCCTAGGCTGCTTGGCCCACCTGGAGCTCCCTGGCGCCGCCTCTTCGCCTATATAATCGTCTTCGTCCAAAAAACCCTAGGGCGGCCAATATTTTCCACGATGCGTACCGAGCCGTCAACTCGAAACCCTATTGGGGAGGGTTATGAAGCTCTTCTGGGCACCCTGCCGGATGGGAGATCGTCACCGGAGGCCTCTACATCACCATGCCTGACTCCGGAGTGATGCATGCCTAACATGAGCAAGATCACTATTTTGTAATGCTACATGTTGTGTTTGCTTGGATCCGATGAATTGTGAAATTACGATCAGATTGTTCATCTTATTATTATCATATCCATGTTTTATTTAAGATCTTGCACGCTCTTCGATCCATGTGGTTACTCTGGCCAAGTGATTGTATGTATCTCCAAGAAAGAGTTTGGTGATAGATAGTAGGTTCATGCCTCCTGTGTGTTTGGGCTCGAGATGACAGAAACGACTAAGACCGAGAATGTGTTGTTGCTACTAGGGGTAACACAACGGTGTTTATTTCTTTATGTTTATAAACATTGTTTACATTATGTATGAATCTTATTGCAATTATCTATTGCTTGCAACTTAATACCTTTGGGTGACAGGCTGGATAGCGATCTCGTGGTGCATTATTAGTCATATATGCAGTTGGATAGCGGTCTATGTATTTTTATGTAATGCCCAATTAAATATTACAATGAACTTTATCTTGTCATAATAGCATTGTCATGTCCTCACAATTTGTCAATTGCCTAGCTGTAATTTGTTCACCCAGCATGTTTACTGCTTTATGGAGAGACACCACTAGTGAAACTATGACCCTCGGTCCATTCTTTTACATTGTTTACAACTCGTTTCTTTTGCTTTTAATCATTACTTGCTCGCTGTTCCTTTTATTTTCATCATTGTTTTCCACACCATACATTTAATCTCTTTGTTTTCAGCAAGACGGAAAGATTGACAACCTTTCTGGATCGTTGGGGCAAAGTTGAGTGTCAGTGTTGTGTGTAGGTCCACGCCAATCTGCCAGCGTCAGAGTGGATTGACACTGTGTTGAAGCCTTTCAAGTCCTACTGGTTCGATAAACCTTGGTTTCATAACTAACGAAAAACTTCCATTAGCTGCACTACATCATCTTCCTCTTGGGGTTCCCAATGGGCGGTGATATAATCACACTGCTGCAGCCACTAATGTTTATATTACTGGTTGTGTTTCACGTTTCTTGCCACCATTATGTGTGTTACTAGTGACGAGGGGTAGACACGCTACTAGTAACATTTAACATTAGTGAGTGGTGTGCCGCCTTATACTAATCGACTATTTTTACACGTCATCGATACGCATCTCTATAACGATGATAATTAGTTTGCAGTCTCGGGATTTAATCTATAAACGGCAATCAACGGTGATATGCCCTCAATGGTTGCAAACCCTGTGGCCAATTTCCCTGCGTAGGCTATAGACAAAACTTTGTTCAAAGGAAGAGAGAACATGACCAAAGTGGTAACAAGACCAAAACGAAACCCATGTTAGTGCAAAAACAAATAAACAATGTATTCTGGTGGAACGACCACATATATAGAATTAAGTTTTCGGTAATACAGAATATTTCTTTTTTGCTACACCATGTTAGCGCAATCTTGCAGTCCAAGAATTCTAGTGGGATATTTAGACCCAATCCAAGGATCACAAGTGACCTAGCTGAAAAAAGTATCCGAATCGATCATGTGTAGGCCCTAAGTAATCAATCTCACCTCCCTATCGACTTGTTCATAATTTCCCAAGTTCAGCGTTGCACTAGGGTTACAGATGATAGTGGAATTTTGATATTGCCAAAGTTAATAACTTATGCTCACTATTATATATCATCTCTGTCAGTTTGCTTGAGTTTTCCTCCATGATTTAAGAGGTTTCTTGGTTACGGCAACATCTGCTTTCAATTCCATGTCCGCGTCGCTGTATCTACTTCCAACAATTTATGTTTACATATTTATTTCCTAAATTTTTGTATTATTTCCGCTTCCACAAAATAATATGAAAACAAACATGCCACCATTCAAATCAGTGTGTATCTGCTCCGTTTTAATCCCTAATGGCAAACCACCCACGAAATGAATATAGGATAGTAGGCATGCGATGGCTAAGTCCAAACCGAAGCGAAACCCATGCACTTAGGGCGCGTTTGGTAGCCTGCAGCCCTTTCTCACCTGCGACGGGGCAGGCTGGGGAGGGCAGTGCTGGGCTAAAACGGACTCTGGGCCATGTTGGGCTAGTTGTTTGGTAGCCTGCAGCAAAGAACGCCGCATGGGCTTAGCCACTCTGACTGCGTGTTTGGTTACGTCGACTGCATGCTGAAATGCAAGCAGGCATGTGTTTGGTTCTATGCAATGCTGCTGCTACGGTAACCTCTTGCAGCCTATGGTGAGGTTACCAGACTATGAAATGCACACAAATGAACATGATCAACATAGCATAGAAGTACGATAGTTTTAACCAAGTACCATAATCGACATACAGAAGTAGCCTCGCAGAAACTTAGTCTGATCTACCTAGGACGAACATTCAACAGTCTTCGTCTTTCTTGAAGTTCAGTGGGTGCTCAGGGCACTGTCTCACCACCTCACAGCCAGAGTTGTCGAAGACGATCACCTTGTACTCCATTCGACCGAGCTTCTTGAACATGACCAGATAACCAAGATCTAAGCCGTGTGCTATGGCAAATGCTGGCCAACCTTTGACGAGGCAAGCTCTTCCATTGACATCAGCAACGTTGATACTCCAGATGCACCCAGTGTTCGTCTTGACAGTGATATCACCAGGCACCTCACCCAAGTAGGGCCTGAAGGCGGCAGGAACTGGGAGGAGGTCAAGTCCGGGTGCTAGCACCACTTTGCAGAAATGGTTAGGGGAGGCTGTGTCCTTGATCCATCCATAAGTCGCCTTCCTTCTTTTGAATACGGTGTCAATGTCATCCGTGGTCATTGTCATGTTCGAAGCCTGCTACAAAGATAATGGTATGGGTTATAACACTTTGTGTAATCCCCAGTTTCGTCATTGTAATGGAGATTGTACTGGGTGACCTCAGTTTGAAGAGATGGTTGAGACAAATTTCCCACCAGACTAGCCAACAAAAGCAAGTAGAAGCCACAACGATCTGTGACTGGTTCTCATTTTTGTTGGACGTCTGGTGGTGATGGTTGTGTCCCAGCCCTTACATCATTGGCCTTAAGACTTACACGAAAATCATAGCTGCAACTCAAAATCGAATGCACAAAAAGTGTTGCTTGATCTCAGCACATGTAGAACCAGGTAAGCGCCTACTGACTAGCTAGCAAAAGAAAAAAACAGCCACATAAGATGGTGGCTGTTTATAACTTTTGCTGGCAGTCAGCAGGCGACAGCTCTAACACATTTCATCATGGACCTAATTGCGTCAACATGCCTCAGTTAGCTACTACATTGAGCTCTAGAATCAAAATAAGAACCGCATGACAACCAACAAAACCGAGCAGAACACACAAGTGGAATTGTGCATGCTGCTCAATTTTGGTGGCTGCCTTGTGGTTGCAATGCATTCTCTGACTCCTTAATGCAAAACCATTCATCATTGACGCAAAAATCTATATTCAAGCCTCATATGTGAAGGTATCAGTGGGCCAAAAGAGTGCCTACAAGAACGAAGTACAAATAATAGCACTCTGATTGCCATTACCCTTGGTTCTGTAGGCAATCTTCTTGCAACTAGGATGCATTCAGTTTAATCATCGGCTACCATGGAAATTACTCACGAAGACTATGAAAAGTTGCTACAAATATAGGCCTCAGACTTGCATTATGACATGGTACGTTTGTAAGAGGTGATACTACTGAACCAAGAACACATCATAATCCATTAATGGTACGTTCGTAATTTGCACAAGGTTCAGTACCACAACCTCTATCACGAAGGGCGCGTTTGGTAGCTGCAGATTCATCATAGGCCAGAGAAAAATAGATCGGACTTTGTAACATACTGTAAAACCATGGATCAAGTATGAAGAACACCCCAAAATGACCAGAACACACCAAAATGAAGAACACACCAAATAAAATGGAACCTGCTTTGAGTGCAAGCACAGATCTGTAATGAACCCTAAAACAGCGTAGATCTACGGTGCATGTCATAATACCGGAGTAAATCAAGCCGGATCTACAGATCTATGCTGCGAAAGATAGATAGAAGGAGTCCAAATCATCATACCGCCATTGACGAAGAACTCGACGAACTCGAGAGGACTCGGGGCTGGCGATGGGACAACGAAGCTCCGCTTTGGCCACGGACGAGTCGACGATGGTCTGCCTTCTTCTCCCGCCGAAAATGACCGCCGATGTGCCGCCGGTGAATCAACCGCCGTCGAAGAGAGAGAGGTGAGAGGAGAGCGAGTGCAGTTGGGAGTGGGAGAGTGGGCGGTGAGGGGAATAAATGACGCGTGTCCCCGAAGGGACGCGGCGTCTCCCCGTGTGCGACCTGCTGCCACCGCTTGCGCTCCACTCGGCATGGCCCCAAGAAAACGGCCGATTCGGCCGTTCCTGCAGGACCTGGCCCGAGGGTGCTTTGAGAATCGTGCTATGCAGTCCGAAGAGGAAAAACGGATAACCAATACCAAGACCTTGCATCTGGCGGGCCGGGCCACCCTATCTGCAGGCTACCAAACGCCCCCTTAGTAGTTTGGTTCGCCTCGTCCCCACCTGAAAGTGTATATATGTGTCCTCGCATCTCGTCTCTCTTCCACAAGCACGGTCGGGCGCAGATTATACGGACACCGCTGCACATGCCTACCGCCTAGCTACGCTGTTTGGGATAGCTAGAGAGATCGATCGAGATGAAGGTGGAAATGGTGGAGTCGACCCTGGTGGCGCCGAGCGAGGAGACACCGCGGCTGGGGCTGTGGCTCTCCAACCTCGACCTGGCCGTGCCCAAGACGCACACGCCGCTGGTATACTACTACCCGGCGCCGGGCAGCACGGCCGGCGAGGACTTCTTCTCGCCGGACCGGCTCAGGGCAGCGCTAGCCAAGGCGCTGGTGCTGTTCTACCCGCTGGCCGGGCGGCTCGGCGTGGACGAGGGCGGGCGGCTGCAGATCGACTGCAACGGCGAGGGCGCGCTCTTCGTCGTCGCAAAGGCGGACTGCGCCGGGGAGGACCTCTTCGGGAACTACGAGCCATCGCCGGAGATCAGGCGCATGTTCGTGCCGTTTGCGCCGTCCGGCGACCCGCCCTGCCTTATGGCCATGTTTCAGGTGACACATAACTCCGTCAATCAACTCTGTCTCACCTCACGCCTAACTAGCTCTGGTCTTTGCTTCTTTCTCATGCGTTTTTCTTCGAAATTGCCGCGGAAGTACTTAGTTTGTCCTCTTTACATTCCTAATATCGTCATGTAGAATTCAAATTTTAGTGTTTGACCTCTCCAAATCTGTCAAACTCATGACAATTCAGTATGTTCATGCCTAGTGGTTGCTTTTGTCGGATCGACGGCTTAAATTGTGCCACATGTTTCGTTCGGAAAAGTCCTATCCTCTCACATGAGGACAACCCTCGTCTGGCGATTGGCGAGGGACGGAGAATCAGATGATAGTGGTAACTTGTATGCATAGAGAAAACGAAAATGACAAGGTAACCCTGAAGAACATTGAGACGGCCCATAGAAATATTATTCTGTCACCCTCAGGCTCAGTTAGTTTTTCCCATACGCAGACGCGCATAGTCCACACATGCAACACTCGTGTTAGAATATGCACACAGCCATCCACACTCGTCTACGCCTCTTCTACGCATGGATATTTTTTTAAACATATATGCAATTATCATTGAGAAAAGAAAAAAAAAACAGCATTTACAGTGGCCCATGAAAGTGATCAAACATCATACCATGGTGTCATGGTATCATTTAAAGGCTGGTACCGCTAGATAATTTTCCAACTGCAACTCTAGTGTTTTTTTTCTTGCGAAAACTCTAGTGCAACTTAGCTTAGGAGAAAGTGCAACTACACAGTTGCATATTTTTTCTAGAAAAGTGCAACTACACAGTTGCAATTTTTCTCAACTAAATTACACTACAATTACATTTTTCTGAGAACTTAAGTAAAAAAAATTCAGTTAGACTTGAACATAGAGGCTCCGTTTAGTCAATATCTTGCTATCTCAGCTTCCAACCCTTTCCGTATCGTCCTTGTTTGGTGACATGTGTTGCATTTATAGTGTCATAAAGAGAACTAGATTTTGTTTTTAAAAAAAGATAACTGGATTGTGCATGTCAAAAGGTGTGATGCCTGGTGTGGTAAGATCCGACAGCCACCACTGCCAACTTAGAATTGACAACCTTAAAAATTAATTTTACAAGTTTCAAAAAATTATGAAACAAATTTGTGATGATTCAGAAGTGTGTGTTTACAATCCATTAATTTTCTAGAACCAATTCGAAATACACACAGAGAACAAAAAAAGGGCATGTTATGTGAATAGTGCCGTTTCTGTTTTTGTCTTTTTTGTGATACTATTCATGTTGGGTATTTCGAATTTGGTTCTAAGAAGTATAGGGTTGTAAACACAAATCTTGTGATCACTCACAATATATTTTTGGAATTTTTAGAAACATGTAAAATTAAACTTGGTATTATGGTATCATTTAAGAATTGGTGACACTAGATATGTACTCCACTTGCACTTATATAAATTGAGTGAAACTTAAGAAAACCAGCTGAGATTTTTTTTGCGAAACACAGTACAAACGCAGACGCTCACAAACACGTGCACACACTCACCCCTATGAACGCACACACACACCCTATCCCTATGAGCACCTTCGAGAGACCGAGCAGGCGGTCGGGTCTTAAGATTGACGAAGTCACCACAGGCATCTCGCTGTCGACGGAAACGTCACATCCAAGAATATTTCGCTTAAATAAGAAACACCAATGTCAAACCTAGGGTTTAAACTCTGTTGGACTGGGGATATAACCACCCTACTAACCATCCTACCACAAACAGGTTCTAAAAAAAACCAGTTAAGAATTAGCAATCCCTGACTAAATGGCGTGGAAGGAAAAGACAGGGATTCCGGATATATTTTTCTCTTTCGGAGTCCGGATCTGATGATATCATAGCTTCATAAGTATATTGGTGAGCTGGCTGAGGCTGGGGTGCCCATGTATGCTTGTCCTACACAGTACACGCATATCACATTATTCATCCCGCTCCCAAGGATAACACCTCCACCACAAAGTTGTCTGGGCTCTGGATGGGCGAGTGATATGCCCGAATGAAGTTGTCTCGAGAAGATAAATTTTATTACTACCTCCGATCCGGATTAAACGTAGTGGGAAATGTACTGCTGTAGTACAATATTTGTGTAGAGGCTGCGACAGATATTCCGGATCGGAGGGAGTATCATACTAGTTGGTGTTTCTCAAAAAATAATGTCCTGATCGTGACGCGTCGTTTATATCCGTGGAATTTATGGGTCTCACATCGCCGTACGTAAGTTCCTCATTGATTAGAACATGATGTAGACTTGATGCTTAATTACATTTTATTGGGCATGTAGCTATACAGACATGCATGTTGATAGATGCATCAGTTTATGTGCAAGTGGTTTCCGTAAATCCAAATAAGCCATCCCATCGCCATTATTGATGGTTTGTTGGATGGATGTGAGCTTTTCTAACGTGTGCATTGTCTGTTCATGGATGTACTCTATGGTTCATGTAGGTGACGTTCCTCAAGTGCGGCGGAGTGGTTCTAGGCACCGGAATCCACCACGTGACCATGGACGGCATGGGCGCGTTCCACTTCATCCAGACGTGGACGGGGCTGGCGCGCGGCCTCACCGTCTCGGAGGCGTGCCCTTCGCCGCCGTCCCACGACCGCACGCTCCTCCGCGCGCGCTCGCCGCCGCGCGCCGACTTCGACCACCCGGTCTACTCACCCGCCTACCTGAACGGCCTCCCGCGCGCCTTCGTGACCCGCGTCTACTCCGTCTCCCCGAAGCTCCTCGCCGACCTCAAGTCCCGGTGCGCGCCCGGCGTCTCCATCTACGGCGCCGTCACCGCGCATCTCTGGCGCTGCATGTGCGTCGCGCGCGGGCTCGCGCCGGGCTCCGACACCCGCCTCCGCGTGCCGGCAAACGTCCGCCACCGCCTGCACCCGCAGCTCCCAAAGCAGTACTTCGGCAACGCCATCGTGCGCGACCTCGTCACCATTAACGTCGGCGACGTCCTGGCCCAGCCGCTGGGCTTCGTGGCCGAGACGATCAGGAAGGCGGTGGAGCACGTCGATGACGGCTACGTGCGCTCGGTGATCGACTACCTGGCGCTGGAGTCCGAGAAGGGCAGCCAGGCGGCGCGCGGTCAGCTCATGCCGGAGTCGGACCTCTGGGTGGTGAGCTGGTTGGGCATGCCCATGTACGACGCCGACTTCGGCTGGGGCGCGCCAAAGTTCGTCGCGCCCGCGCAGATGTTCGGCAGCGGCACCGCGTACGTGACGCAACGCGCCGACAGGGACGACGGCATCGCCGTGCTCTTCGCGCTCGAGCCCGAATATCTCAAGTGCTTTGAGGACGACTTCTACGGGAAGTGACATCTATCCGTCGGTGCCTCACTATGTCGATCGGCCTCTATCTGTATCGACTATCTCGCGTTTACTATCAGAAAAGGACTTATCTAGCGTTTGTTGGACTTGGACCTGTTTTGTTCCGGATTTGGTGAATGTGTCATTGCAAATCTCCTAGTCAAAAGAATAAATTGCAGCAAATCCTCTATTTTTTCCAGTAAAGGTTGTCCGCAGGTTAAGCATGTGTTGAATGTACTCGCAAAAAAAAAAAAATGTGTTCAACGTTCAGAACCAAAGTCTAAATGAAAGGTATTTGGTATGCCGTCGGATGTGGGCAGCTGAAAAAATGACATATTTAAATATTTGAAGGATCTCGTGTGTAATAAGATGAAAGGTTGGCTTAAGAAGATTCTCTCTGCGGGGGCAAGAATGTTTTGGTTAAATATGTTGCTCAAGCAATATCCATTTCCTTGATGGTTTGTTTTCGTCTACCGCGGGGAATTGGCGAGCATATAAATTCAGTCATCCGTAAATTTTGGTAAGGAAGTAAAGGAGGAGAAAGGATGCCCATTGGGTATCTTGGGAGAATATGACGAGGCCGAAATACATGGGAGGCCGAAATACACTGGGTATCTTCAGATTGTTCATGTTATCTTATATATTAGATTGTTTTATTTACGTTCCTACATGCTCTCCGATTTATATAATTATTTTAGCCAAGTAGTTGTGTGAGTCTCCAATAGGGAGCATATGTTTGATAGTAGGTTCATGGCTCCTTTTATCCCTAGGCTCGAGTGATGAAAACAACTAAGGGTGAGAATGTGTAGCTACTAGGGGTAAAACAATGATGTTTATGTCTACTTTTGACAATAAATGTTTATGTCTACTTTAGACTGTAAACGAGTTCAAGTTAAACGAGCCGAGTTTCGAGCTACTCGTTTAGCTCTTTTAACTCGGTAAAAAAAAAATCATTACCTGTATTCTTGTCTTTTTGAACTTTTTTTCCTGATTATTATAGTTTAATGACTAGATATTACTTGATATTGTCTTTTGGTATCCATTGTTGTGATAACTGCATCATACATGCCTAAATTATTAGAAAACATTATGTATAAAATCTTCTATAATGCATGTTAACAGGTTTACCGAGCTAAACGAGCAAACTCCCAAGTTTTGCGAGCCGAGCCGAGACGAGTTTTAATTCTAGACTCGTTTGTTAAATGAGTCGAGCCGACTTGGTTCGTTAGTTGACCGAGTTTTAACGAGTCGAGCCATGGCTCGGCTCGAATTTCGGGCCTAGTTGTGATGTCGCCGAAGTCCAGGATGAAGTGCGTTGCTATCATCCCATGCGGAAGCTCCGATCTTGGCATTTAAGGCAGTTCTACGTATCGTCTGGTGTTGGGATCTCAATTAGAGTTTCCTAGTGCTTGTTAGCTGTGGCGCTATTGAGGCCAGTGGTCCATATTGTCAAATGGTCTCAATGGAAATCGGTGATACTCCCTCCGTTTTTATATACAAGGCCACTATCAAATATACATTTTCTCTTGTATACAAGGCCACAAATAGTAACCGAGGCAAAATTAATGAGTTTTTCTCGTACGATTACCTGTTGAAGAATAGTAATGGGATGACATTAATTGCCTAAACCGATCACCGTGCATGCATGCAGTGTGCTGCACTTGTGCTCCGTGAGAGAGCCAGTAAAGAAAGAGCAGTTGCACGCACCTATTTATTAACCCAGCAAACGAGGCTAAATAAGTTTGTTTTGCCAACGATTTAAACAAGCATTAATTAGTTTAATTTTTAATTTGATATCTGGAATATGAGTTTGTGGCCTTGTATACAAAAACAGAGGGAGTAGTGCTATACACTCAGTTGAGCATGATTTGTCTAAAAATTGCAGCTGCACAAGTTGCACCTGCATAGTATTGTGAGATGATCGCCATTTTGAAGATGTTGTCTCTAAACTATTTGGGATGTGTCACCGGAGGTGGACGACAACTATTTCATTGTTAATCCTCAGATTTAACTGCCGGGACACCCTGAGTATAAGTTCGGTGAAGACTATTCGATTCTATAGCTCAACTCTACACCTCATGGGCATATTCCAGATAGACCATGAGGGAGCCACCCGCCGAGCATCAACTGGATTGCACCTCTATCGAGGCCTTTGAAAATTGCAAATGCGGCAATTTCTTATCCAGGTTGTCGACGGATGATTAAACGCTGTATGGTTCCATTTGTGATCTTCATCGCCTTCTTCACGAGTCTAGATCGACCTCTTATTTTTTTTCCAGCTAGGCACATATCTTTCTCGCTCTACTGTTTAGAGCCATGTTATCTCTACTATATAATATCATTAAAGGTGATGGTCGGCGGTACGTCAAAAGCTTAGGCCAGAACGCGTACGCCCGTACTCGCTGAAATCCGGACAGGCCCATTACTACGTACCTCCACCAGCCCATAAGAAGAAAAACGGCCCCCCACACGATCGGTAGGCCACTACGCAAAACGTACCGCGTACACGATCGGTAGAAAATGAACCCGGACGGCCAGACTACTCCCTACGCATCGGACTATGCACGCATCAACTTTGTTAGCCTTTTCTTTAAAAAAAGTTTGTTAGTCGGACGTAAGCCATGGAGATAACATAGCAGCAGCACCATATAAAATAATATAATAATCAGCCACACATCTTCCACTCTTTAGTTCTGGTCGGGCCCCTATACCCTTCTAATTGTTCCAAAAAACAATTAAAGTTCACTAGGGAAAAGCTCCGCATCTGAAAATATTAAGCAAATTGTCATGACATGTCGGCTTTTTCCTTTTCAGCTGGCCTTCTACACCGATTGGTCCACAGAGTGAGGTCTAAGATAGTATTGGAGATAGTTAGGAATTCATTTTGGTCAACACTTCTGAAAACCTTTGCATTTCGAGAGTCCAAAATATCCAAAGGATGGACAAGACGATGGATTATACATCAGAAAAAAGGTCGGTGGCAAGAGTTGAGAAATTAACACGTATTGCCTTGATTTGGAACTTGATGCACCAAAATCGAAAAAAGGTCAGTGGCAACAGGTGAGAAATTAACACATATTGCCTTGATTTGGAACATGATGCACCAAAATCTAGCAACCAAACTCACACGAAAAACTCAGACGAGTGCTGACATAATGTTGAGGGGTGTCATGAATCACAAAAGCAAGCTAACCAGATTGATAAGCTCAATTGATTTTATTAGAGATCCCGTAGCAGCGCACGGGCATTTAGCTAGTAATGTATAAGGATCTTTAATGTCAATATATGTAGATTTGTTCAAAAGAAGAAAAAGAAAACCACGTGCGGCCAATCCTATAAGATCAGACCCGCATTGGATTTTAGTCCTGCGATCAGAAAGCACTCTGATGGAAAGCAAGGGATCATACGTCCGATCCATGTGCTTATTTATTACTCAGAATAAATAACTATGCGTGGAATGTGTATATATCCTCTTGGCATTTGAATCGGGAGTGTAGAAACATCTTTCTATTCAACAAAAGTCAAAATCAGATGGCCAACAGCTCCAACAAGGTTGGATATATACTGCTTTACTTTCGTTTTTCTTCACTCGGTTGTGAGAGCTAAAATATTTCCGCTAAACCTTTTAAATTTTAGTACCAAGATTAATATTTTATTTCTAAGCTAAAACATTGAATCGGTAATATTAAATTCCAGGTTGGAAACCATTTGCTTTAAAATTCAAATCAAGTTGCAAACTTTAAATTTGAACTTAATTCATTTACAGAATTTTAGTGGAGGGTTCTACTTCTTATAATTTGTTCCTACGTGTGCCAGGTTTGAAAAAGTAGAACATTTTCTTTATCATTCATATGTGCTAGATTTCATATGAAAAACTGAAAAAGTATTATCTATCTAACGTCTTAAAGAGAATTATTTTCCCATGTGAGCAATCAAATACCCTTTTAATCAGTGTATTAAAAAAACAACCTGATGATCTTTTTGAACCCAAATCCTTTTGTGGCCTAGAAGCACCTATATTCACGGGTGTGACTAATTATCAGTTGAATAAGAATTAGATTAATTCTCAGCCACGCGACATCATCAAACCTTGGTTGCAACACATGTTGCCACTCGTGGCTAGCACAAATCACGAAAAAAAATCCAGTTGAAACCTTACTTGTAACTAAAGACACTCAGTTGTAGCCCAACTTACAACTCATATATGCACGAATCATGATAAAAATCTGATGGTGTACGACTCAATTGGACTAACTTAGAGCATCTCTAGCAGATCTGCGGTCACGACGACTTCCCCCGACGACAAAGGAGGCAACTCGTAGTCGTCCTCCTCCTCCGACGGTAGCTACCCGCCTCCGCGTCGTGCGAGGAGGGGGTAGTGGCGCGCCGCTCCTAGGGACGAGCCTGACCCACTAGCGCCCTCAAAGCTGTCCGCGCTTGTACGATGCGGCCGAGTGTTGGCGGCGGCTCTCCTCATCCTCGTCGACAGGCCGAAGGCCTCCACCCCGCCCGGTCTGCCCGCCACTGCCGCGCATGGAGGAGCCGACAATGGCGTCGCCGCCACGGGGCGAGATTTGCTTCCTAACTCTGCTAATTGCTCGCCAGAGCTAAACACTCGATGCGCGGAGGGGGACGAAAAGCAGCAGCGCTATCCAGGGGTCGAACCCTAAATGACCCCCGGTACCGAGTATATAACGCCCGAGCCGACGCTTATCCGGAGGCCTATATATTTTTTCCGGGCCAGGCCAATATGCGCTATATGTTCGGGCCGTAAAAACGGCCCGACCCGCATATCGGCCGGAATTTTCAGGGCCGAGCGGCTTGTAGGGGATCTGCTAGAGATGCTCTCAGAGTCTTAGGGCGTGTTTGGTAGCCCGGCTCCACTCAGAAAATCTCCACCCATCACGATTTTCCTTATTTGGTAGCCCGGTCGTGCGCCTGCGTCCCTGCCCACCTCGCCCCGAAACGTCCCTCAGCCCTGCCCGGGAGAGAAGCTCGATCTGAGCTTCTCAACTCATCCCTGCTCGGCTCATACGAAAAATCCCACGCGTGGGTCCCACCCGCGCTGTGCGCTCCCACCCCGACCAAAACAGTGGTCTCATTCCCCCCGCATCCCCTCTCTCTCTTCCTTCGCTTCCGTCACCAGCGCCGCCGCCGCCGCCGCCCCGCCCCGCACCGGCGCCCTACAGGCTCCCGTCGCCCCGCGCCCAGCACCACCGCCTTGCATCCAGCGCCGTCCCAGCTCGCCGCCTTGCGTCCAGCGCCGGGCCAAGCTCAGCTCCGCTGCGGCATGAGGAACGACACGGAGGGCCAGCACCGCCGCCTCCTCACGCGGCCACAGAGGACTACCACCGCCGCCTCCTCGCGCGGCCACGGAGGTCCCCGTACGCCAGAGGAGTACACCGCCGGAGACGAGCCACTCCCGGCCTTTCCCGGCCTCGCGCGGCCACGGAGGTCTCCCGGCCTCTCCCGGCCATCCCGGCCTCGTCCACCGCTCGTGGGACAGGAGCGGCTCGGACTCCCGCCGGCGCCGTCGTGGGGATGGACAAGCTCGGCCTCCGGCGGCGGCTGCTCTGGCCGGCGACGGTGGGGAGGCAGAGCACTCAACCAGGGACCTAATTGCGTTTCTATTTTTCTATTTGAGGGACCTGATTGCTGTTATAAAATATCTGGCAGGCTCAGCCCATACAGGACATCAAACAAGCTCTCAACTCAACCCAGCTCACCTCATACGGGCTACCAAACACACACAATAAAACACAGTTGTACCTAGTCAGCCTAGCTAGGGTGGGCATGTATGAGGTGAGAAAGCCCATACAGCCTACCAAACACACCCTTAGTTGAGGATTAGCAAAACGTATATTCAAAATCGACGTGATGTTCTAATTTGTACGCCTGTAGCCCTTACGTAATTTCGGACAAATAGATTTTCGTTAGGGGACTAATAATCTTGGATGTCGTGGCCGCGTCTGTGTGAACTAGCGCAGGCGTCCAGCGGAGAGAGAAACCACAACCCTCCCCTCCTGCTTTCACTCCCAGAGGCCAAAACCCTTGCCCCAGCCATGGAATCCGCCCGCCGAGCCGCCGCCACTCGGGCCGACGCCGACGACATCTACCGCATGCCCATCCCTTCTCCGGACGGTAATGTGAATATGGAACTAGTTCTTTATCTTCATTAATCATTAGTGCGGCTGGAATTTGGAACCTGTACTTGTTCTTGTTCGGAGAAGAAAGGGATTTTAACCTTTCTGTTAGGTATCACTTGCATTCTTCTTTTTCTTTTTTTTTTTGGATATGAAAGAACTGCTCCCCATCTTTAGGGTCTAAAACAATTTTGATTATTTGTTTTTAAAAGATTTTACCGGCAAGATCGAGGCCCAATTTCTTGCACAGAAAAAAAAAAACGCACCTGTTTGGATCGAGCAGTGGAACTAATAATGCGTGGTGGCTAGGGATTTAGTTTTGGTGGAGCATTAGATTAACTTTTCAGCGTGCTGAAGAAATTAACAGCTGTCGCTTTTGGGATGCAGCACATTTGACAATTGATGCACTCCGCCGGGAGCTCTTGCACGAGGACGTTCGCCAACAATTCATTGTGGCAGAACTTGCCCAGCGGTTCGAGCTGGAGGCTGAGTTTCAGCGTGAACTCCGCTTGTATGATGACGTCCGTGCCAGGGTTTGGCAGAGGACACACCGTGGCACATCTCCTTTGCCGCATGGTGAGCCACTCGACGTGCCCCCGTCACTTGCAGGGGCATCGATGTCGAGACGGCACGTTAAAGATCGTATCGAAGAATGGTATCAACCTCCATGGCGCAGGACGACTGACAACGCGGATTTGCAAATCGTTCAGGTGAGCGGCTGCTTATCCTTTACATGTTCAATTTTATTGTCCTTTACAATTAATTCATCCTTATACATATGCTTTGAATAGCTGGGTTGCTGCCATCTTCAACATTGTTTAATTCGCATCCACTTGCTAAAACACCAAACGTTTGTTCTGTTGCTAGTCATATCTGTTACACATTAATAAAAAATAAGTTAGTTCCCTCCCAAAATTTACCTATGTACCTGGAGGTGGCCATTCCTCAGCTAAGATTTTGTGTTTTTCTTCTTCAATCCAGTTTATGACACTATGCATTCTTAACACGTGTAAATTCAAGTTGTAGCATTACTGAATTCGCGAGTACCTGTCATGTGACTAACTGGATGACCAATAAGCATCCCTCATCTGTGACTATGGATGCATTTTTCATGTGATAAAATCCAATAGTTTTATCGATAAAAATCATCTGTATTGTGAAGCGTTTTTTCCTTTTGGTCTGTAGTCTGTACTCTGTACAATAGTGACCTTTGTGAGAAATTACTGTTTTGGCGGTAAATTTACTGATGTTACTGCTGTAAAAAATTGTGTTCAATTCACGACGCTGATTCGCAAATCGTTGGAGTGAACGGGTGCTTATCCTTTGCATGTTCACTTTATTCTCCTTTACAATTAATTCATCATTATACATATGTGGTGAACAGCTTGGTTGCTGCCATCTTCAACTTTGTTTAATTCCCAACCACTTGCTAAAACACCAAACACCAAACACTTTACTGTTTAATGGCACAGATGGAGGTATGAAGAAGTTAGAGTGGCATATTTCCAAGTTGGGTTTTTGTAATGGCATATCTCCAATCTGTGAATAGCACAACGGTATAGATCCAATTAACCCTTACTTTAATAGCAATACATGTTAAGTGGATTACCTCTTCTGCGTAAATGGAGGCTCCTCAATGTATAGATTATGTGTAAAATACGCACCGTGGGGCTTGTAAATGCTATGTTCCGAACTCTGATTACAAATAATTTATGCTTATGCTAACAGTACAAGGAATCTAAATATATCTGCCAGCTGCATATGTTGCTAATTTCTTGACAGTATAAGTTCAATGGTAGAGAATAGAACTAGACATTTGATTTAGAAAGGGGCAGTTCTGGATACATCAGGGGAATTTCACTCTAATCTATGCAGATCTTTCATGGTACTGAAATTTGCTATATCATATGTCTAGTGAAGGTAGTAAATGGTTCATACTTAATCTCTATTTTTTTAGGGAAATCGAGCGGGCTAAGCTCATCCTACTTGTTTGAGGATCGGCCCATTTCTCCGTGCTAACAAAAAATGCATTAAGCAGGCTAAGCTGCACAAGAAGGCACTCGCCGGGGTGAAGAGGAAGCGGACTGCAGAAGCTTGCCGTCGATTTGCAGCATCTGCGACGTAAAATGCTACTGTGAAACAGATTTACAGAATCATGTAAGAGGCATAAAGCACCAAGAGAACATAGAAGCTCTGCAGGGAGAAGGCAAGGGAACTGAAGAGAAGCTGCATGAAAAGGAAGCGCCCCAGTTTGTGGACAATAATCAGAAACCTGTCTCAAGATGGATGTGCAGCATCTGCAATGCTAACTGCACATCTCAATCTGACCTTGAGAGTCACCTCCGAGGCAGAAGGCACGAAAGAAACATAGAAGCTCTGCAGGGAGAAGGCAAGGGAACTGAAGAGAAGCTGCATGAAAAGGAAGCACCCCAGCTTGCAAACAATAATCAGAAACCTGTATCAAGATGGACGTGCAGCATCTGCAATGCTAACTGCACATCTCAATCTGACCTTGAGAGTCACCTCCGAGGCAGAAGACACGAATGGAATATAGAAGCTCTACAGGGAGAAGGCAAGGGAACTGAAGAGAAGCTGCATGAAAAGGAAGCGCCCCAGCTTGCGGACAATAATCAGAATCCTGTCTCGAGATGGACGTGCAGCATCTGCAATGCTAACTGCACATCTCAATCTGACTTTAAGAGTCACCTCCGAGGAAGAAGGCACGAATGGAATATAGAAGCTCTGCAGGGAGAATGCAAGGGAACTGAAGAGAAGCTGCATGAAAAGGAAGCGCCCCAGCTTGCGGACAATAATCAGAAACCTGTCTCAAGATGGACGTGCAGCATCTGCAATGCTAACTGCACATCTCAATCTGACTTTGAGAGTCACCTCCGAGGCAGAAGGCATGAATGGAATATAGAAGCTCTGCAGGGAGAATGCAAGGGAACTGAAGAGAAGCTGGATGAAAAGGAAGCGCACCAGCTTGCGGACAATAATCAGAAACTTGTCTCAAGATGGACGTGCAGCATCTGCAGTGCTAACTGCACATCTCAATCTGACCTTGAGAGTCACCTCCGAGGCAGAAGGCACGAATGGAACATAGAAGCACTACAGAGAGAAGGCAAGGGAACTGAAGAGAAGCTGCATGAAAAGGAAGCGCCCCAGCGTGCGGACAATAATCAAACCTGTCTCAAGATGGATGTGCAGCATCTGCAATGCTAACTGCACATCTCAATCTGACCTTGAGAGTCACCTAAGAGGCAGAAGGCACGAAAGGAACGTGCAAGCCCAAGCTTAGAATTGAATCAGACAAATCTCAGTGCAGAATTTAGTGTAAAACTTGAGCAAGGCATATAGAAAGAATTGCAGTTTCTGCAATCTTCCAGGACCCCGCGAGGTGGAATTGTAGGGCTTCTTCTATTTTGGGGCTAACTTTAACTAGTTGGCCTGGGTTTGCTAGACTCATGCTAGCAATTTTTAGTAATTCATGCAATATAATTCTTGGCGTGGGAAAGCATATTTTGCATATTTTTTTAGCAAGTTCTAAGTGTCATCTATCAAATCTCTTGGCTATCGTTCTCATGGCAATGGTATATTTTACTCACTTGCAAACAAATATACATGGTATAAACTTGCAGTAATATTTTTGAACAGATCACGAACTTCACAATTATGCAGGCATGCTGCATGTTTCTTATTGTGTTATCCCTTCACCGTAAGCATATAACAAATGTCTAAAATTGTGAACAAATATGTTAGCTGGGTAGATAAAATCTCTGCTCAATCAAGGCGACGGAGAAGGTACTCAACCTCCACATTTTTGGTCAATGGGATCACCCATTGGTCATAGAGCATATAGATTACCGAAGGGGCAACTTTAAAGTTGGATTGACTACTGTTCTTGTCACCTGTCTCAGCTGGTCCATCCAAAGTTACATCTTGGCCGAACACCATAGCCTTCTTCTCTACCCTCCTCTTCACCACATCCTCTTGGGCTTCAGATGTCAAGAGTTTCATCAGACCCTCCTTGTCCTGCACAAAAACGAGAAACTACAATTGGCTTACACGGATCACGTAGAAATAATTACTCATCATTATATGAGAAAATCAGTTATACTACATGTCATGTTAACTCCGGCTTAAACATTCACGATGAAATTATCGATGAAGCACCTTGGAACTGATTAAAGTTGTGTATCTTTGCTGCTCTCCCCTGAACTTCACTTCTGCCACATACCTCCCATAATTGATCCTCCTCGACAGTGCCTGCGAGAATGATGAAATCTTCGGCATAAAAATGGGCTGAATTATGCACATTTGGGTTTAAAGAGCATGATGCAATGTGGCATCTCTTTTTACCTGTAGACATGCAAGATCTGACGCAGCAGTTACAGCGTAGTTGCCATCATCCCCATTCTTGGCCAGCAGAGGGAGCAGCTCGTTGAAATATATGCCCCATATGTCATCATTCACGTTAACGGATGCCGCCGCAGGATTTAGATCCTAGGTTGAATCGCAGTAGCACGATTTATCATGGTTTCAGTAAAAGAGGACGCAGAGTCGCAGAGTTTGCTCGAAACAGTAGCGATTTGCAGAGCAATGGAGGATGCATGGAAACTTACGGTTGTGAAATTGTATCGAGGTGCCAGTATGAAGGGCACTCTGGAATGGAAGAAAGGGATCTCCTGCTGGCTCTGGTACCTTCCTGCCTATGGAGTATGGACACGTCAAACAACAGGTCAGGATTAATTAGAGCTGAATCAGTCTTCAGTTGATGTCTTCGGTTACAATTCAAGCAATTTGTGTGGTTGCTTAAGGGCAGTATTAGCACAATGGTAACGTGCCTTTGTTCAGAAATTATAACTCCACTGTGGTATAGCTTTGTCAATTGAATCCAATGCAATAAACATTCGCTTTGTCTTTCCCTAAAGTAAAATGTTTTGCTGATTCTCATTTGCCTGGATTTTTTTTTCAATCTCGGTCACCTAAATCTACAAAGTGCAACTTTAGCAAAACACTACTGGAGTTAGTCGGTATTATATATGAAGTGAGATTATAATAAGAATGGTAAAAAAAATCTAACATGAACCATTGGAAAACTGGAAGTCAGTTACTCCCTCCGATTCATAATACACAGTTTTAGAATTCATGCAGGTCAAACATTTTTAGCTTTGATGATCATAATTGTACAAAAAAAAAAATCAAACGTGGGCTGTATCAAACAAATATCACTCCTACTAATTTTGTCTGAAACATAATACTTTTGGAAAAACATCTATGGTTTTTTTTAGACTAACAGGGGCAACCCCCGGCTCCATTCCAAAGAAAGAAACCATAACAGTATCCAGTTTGTGTCCTCCCCCAACAGGAGAACGGAAATAATAGAAAACAAAACCTAGCTACTCATCCACCTAAATAACTTCTGTTACTTATTGTGCTTATTCCGAAGATGAGTAATCCAGAACATCTCAAGAACTTCAGGCCTATCAGTTTATGTAACGTCCTGTACAAAATTGCCTCTAAGGTTTTGGCCAATCGCCTCAAGGTGATCCTCCCTGTGGTTATTTCGGAACACCAGAGTGCCTTTGTTCCAGGACGATTGATTACTGACAACGCTTTGATTGCTTATGAGTGTCTTCATACCATACGGAAACAGCATGCAAAACGGCCTTTTTTCGCTCTCAAGATCGATATGATGAAGGCTTATGACCGTGTGGAGTGGGGATATTTACATAATTGTCTTGTTAAGTTGGGTTTCTCCCCAAGCTGGATCAACACCGTGATGAGATGTGTGACAAATGTCCGGTATGCAGTTCGGGTTAATGGGGAACTCACTTCTCCTGTCTTTCCCACGAGGGGATTCGACAAGGTGATCCTATCAGTCCGTACCTCTTTTTGCTTTGTACAGAAGGTTTGTCTAGTCTGCTCTTCCAAAGAGAAAATGTGGGGGCTCTACATGGTATTCGTAACGGCCGTTCTGGCCCACCTATTTCCCACCTTTTATTCGCAGATGACAGCATTTTCTTCTCTCGGAGTGATTTGAGAAGTGTCAGGGCTTTGAAGGATACGTTGTCTTTATACTGCCAAGGTTCTGGACAGAAGATGAACTTAACTAAATCTTCTATCTTTTTTGGCACACACTGTGATGATCAGGTCAAGCATAGTGTGATGGGACTGTTGGGGGTGACGAATGAAGTCCTTCAAGATACATATCTGGGCATGCCTACGGGCATCGGTCGTTCTCCCACAGTCTCTTTTCAGTCCATCGTGGACAAAGCGTGGAAGTACCTTAATGGATGGTCGGACAGGCCCATCTCTCGGTCTGGAAAGGAGACATTAATAAAGGCCATCATCCAGGCAATACCAACATACATTATGAGCTGCTTCCAAGTTCCGGTTTCGATATGTGAATCTCTCCGCAAAGCCATCGCAGATTTTTGGTGGGGAATCGAAGCTGGGAAGAAAAAGATGCACTGGCGTAGTTGGGAATGGCTGTCATCCCCCAAGGGCCTTGGTGGCATGGGTTTTCGTGATCTGGTCTTATTCAATCAGGCGATGTTGGGTCGCCAATGTTGGAGGTTAATCACGGATCCTACATCGCTATGTGCTAGGGTGCTGAAAGGCCGCTATTTCCCCAACTGTGACTTTTGGGATGCCATACAACCACGTTCCTCTTCTTTCACCTGGCGCAGCAGCTGCTTCGGCATGCGTCTTGTGAAGCAAGGTGTGCGTTGGACAGTCGGGAATGGCGAGAAGATCAAACTGTTGACTGATAATTGGATTCCGAACTTCAAACCTGGGTCGTTTAAACTTCTGGCGCCTATCCCCGCAGGCGCAACGGTGAACATTCTCCTTTCGGAGGATCGCTGTACATGGGACACTGATACGGTGTCTGCTGTTTTTGAAGAAGAAGTGGCCAACCAGGTTCTACAGATTCCAATCAGTCGACGGGTCGGTGAAGACTTCGCTTCATGGCCCTTTACTCGTTTTGGTGATTATACAGTGGCTTCGGCGTACAATCTAGCTCGAACTGAGAAATTCTTCTCTGAACGTAGCAAGCAGGGTGGGGGTACGAGCTCCACCATTGCGGATGATTGTGTGTTCTGGAAGAAACTGTGGGCTACCAAGGCACCGGGGAAGATGAAGATCAACTTGTGGCGCTTCGCCCATAACTGCCTTCCCTCTGGTTCCG
Source organism: Poa pratensis (assembly GCA_947311845.1). NCBI lineage: Eukaryota > Viridiplantae > Streptophyta > Magnoliopsida > Poales > Poaceae > Poa > Poa pratensis. Next base: position 39,240,745 of record CAMZMU010000094.1, read on the forward strand.
AACTGTGTCGGAGACATATTCCGACGACCGCTCACTGTCCTTATTGCTCTCGGGAGGAAACTATTGAACATGCTCTGCTATTCTGCCCGTTTGCTCAGGAGGTTTGGCGGGAAATTAAAGTGGTGTATGGCCTACACCTACAAAGGAAATCTTTCACTTGTCCGAAAATTTGGCTCTATGATTTCATGCTGAGATCAACGGACAGAGAGAAGATGGTCCTTACTGTGACTGCTTGGCATCTGTGGACTTCTCGAAACGGGTTTCGAAATGGCGAACCTATGAAGAATCCGCATTCAGTTGCTGAGCAGATCAAGGCATACGCGGAAATGATTGAACAGCATCTTTTCAAACCCATCCCTTCTCCTAGGCGTGATACCAGCTCATCAGTCTCTCGATGGTCTCCGCCGCCTGAAGGTACGGTTCATATTAATGTTGATGCTGCAATTTTTGCTTCTTCTCGACGGATGGGAGTGGGCGTCGTGATCAGGAACCACATTGGCGAGTGCGTCACTGCTTGCAGTGAACTCTTTGAGATGGTTACGACGCCGGAAACTGCTGAAGCGCTGGCGCTGCGCCGTGCTGTCTCCCTTGCTGTTGAAGAAGGCTTCCGCAAGCTCCTGGTGGTCTCTGATTGCCTCTCGGTGATCCAGCGTGTGAATTCTCCAGCTCTGGATCGTGGCCCTGCTGGCGTGGTGATTCAAGACATCAAGCTCCTTGCTAGCAAGTTCACTGAAATCTCATTCAGTCATGTTCGTCGTCATTTTAATGAATCGGCTCATGTGTTAGCTCGTTCTGCTGAACATTTCGTTTCTTCCGTGTTTAGAAACTTTACCCCGGACTGCATCCGGGAGACTCTGTGTAATGATTTAATTTGATCAATAAAATACTGTTAATCCAAAAAAATAACTTCTGTTACAAGTCTTGCCCAGCCTTGGGACTTTTTCAGTACAACTGGTTACCAGCAAAAGGCACTTTGCTACCACACCAGGAAACAGCTGGTTGGCAGTTACCAAAAAACATCTATGGTCAAGGTGCTATTTTGAAAATAGTGTCACTGTACTAAACTACTTATATTAAGAGGGAGTATCAGTTTCAGGTCAACACCTTCCCTGGAGCCTGTAACGTTTGAGCATAGTTTCCATACGCTCAGGTCAAAACATGTTAGACAACTCACAACTGTTGACAAATGATTGTAGCAAAAAAGAGAAGAACCGAACCTACCAGCGTCAAACAAAGCAAACAAAAGGAAGGATAACGCATGAATGAATGCCATGGAAACGTTTCGGACTACTGGCCGCGCGCACCTTGGCCTGGATCTCTTCGGCCTCCCGGACGAAGAGCTCGACAAAGGAATCGTTGCGGCGGCCGCCGGCGGGGCCGAAACACGCGTAATCCTTGTAGGCCGGCAGGTTCAGAGGGTGCTTGGCCCTCTCGATGAGGCTGAAGACGATGGTGTCCTCCTCTCTGGTGAGGAAGTTGTTAGGATTAACCACGTCGTGTGTACGAGTTGTATACGGGAAGGAGTCCGTGTAGTATACGAGTAGCACACCAAGTCGGTTGTAGTCCTAGCGCCTATATAATCCTGTAATAGCACCCTGTAATCGATTGTCAGAAAAAGAAAGAGAAATAGAAAGGCTCGATACGAGCCTCTGGCCATCATATCGATTCCCAGCGTTTTGTGTTCCTGCGATATACGTACGTGAGCTGCTAGGAAAGCAATCTAGCTCGGCTTGCTAGACGTGTGTATCCATCAGATCCATCAAGCGTACGTGAGGCTAGCTTGTACGTGAGGGTCGCCGGAGATCAACCGAGGAGCTGTGCTAGGTGCGTCGACTCGCCGGAAAGTACACGGCAGTTGCGTCGCTAGATCGGGTCATAGCTAACAATTGGTATCAGAGCCTGGTGATTCGTCCGTGATTTTCTGAAAGCACTAGAAGATCATGGCGATGGTGAAGCAAGGCGAGAACTCGGCATCGGCACCGGTGATGGAGACGGTGGGGGCGGCTTTGTATCCGCGCCTTGATCGCAAGGACTACGGGCTATGGGCCATCAACATGGAGGTGGCCATGGAAGCTCAGGAGATCTGGGAGGCTATCGATCCAGAAACTCGTGTCGAAAATACTGACACGGGAGATGATTCGATAACTCATACCGATAGTACTGGTATGAAGGCGTACATGGTGCCAGAAGTCCATGATCTGCAACGTAGTGCCGCGTCGCAGGAAAAAGAAGTGAAGGCGTACATGGCGTCAGAGGTCCATGATCTGCAACGTAGTGCCGCGTCGCAGGAAAAGGAAGTGAAGGCGTACATGGCGTCAGAGGTCCATGAAGAGCTGCGCGTCGTGGCGTTGCAGGGTAAAGTGAGGCGCATCGTCGCGTCATGGGGCAAAGAAGTGGTTGCCGAAAGAAAAGGTAACCCTCCCAGTAGAAGAATTGGGCCAAATGCTTGCCCAGGAAGCAGGCCGGCTCGGCCAGAAACAGAGCAAGGGGCTAGCAGCCCGGAAACAGGCGGAGCGAAAGGAAGAAGTTCGCCGGGAGGAGGTCAAGGAGAAGGGCTAGCGAGTCCAGTAAGCAGGCCGTCCAAGCAATCAGTCGATGACCAAGGAGGAGCATCGGGCCTTAGCCTAGGAACCGGACTAGCAGGTGGTAGTGCACCAGGAAGCAGTCCAGAAGGAGGTGAGGAGCATGTCCGAGCAGCAGCAGGTCAGGAGCCTAGAAGCCTAGCTTCGGAAGAATACGGCGTAGTTGTTCCAACGGTACAGGAACCAGGAAGACGGCCACCTACTCCGGTGAAAGAGTGTTGGCGTCAAGCAAGGCCGGTGTTGCCGGCAGAAGAGAAACAAGATGTAGACGATTTCTTTGAAAGTACCGAAGAAAAGATGATATTTGAAGACGTCGACAAAAAGGATTGTTGCCGTCAGAGTGAAGATGAGTCGACAAAAGCAAAGTCGATGTCATGGATGCCAGAAGAAGAGACGAAAGCAATGTCGATGAAGAAGGCTCAAGCGGCGAAAGTAATGTCGAGGGTAACACCTACGCAAAGCAATTGGCGTATTTGGGATCCAGGTAAAAGTAATGCACACGTCGTGCTTAGGGGGTGAATGTTAGGATTAACCACGTCGTGTGTACGAGTTGTATACGGGAAGGAGTCCGTGTAGTATACGAGTAGCACACCAAGTCGGTTGTAGTCCTAGCGCCTATATAATCCTGTAATAGCACCCTGTAATCGATTGTCAGAAAAAGAAAGAGAAATAGAAAGGCTCGATACGAGCCTCTGGCCATCATATCGATTCCCAGCGTTTTGTGTTCCTGCGATATACGTACGTGAGCTGCTAGGAAAGCAATCTAGCTCGGCTTGCTAGACGTGTGTATCCATCAGATCCATCAAGCGTACGTGAGGCTAGCTTGTACGTGAGGGTCGCCGGAGATCAACCCGAGGAGCTGTGCTAGGTGCGTCGACTCAAAGCTAACAGAATTCCCTCACCGTGTCAAGGCCAAGCCCCACGCACGGGGACACGAGCAGCAGCAGCGTGATCGCGTTGCAGAAGAGGAGATAGGTGTAAAGAGAGGGCGCAGCCATTGGTGTTCGAGAGGGAGACAGAGAGAAGAAGAAGAAGAAGAAGAAGAAGAAGAAGAAGAAGAAGACTCCCCCGATGATTTGCCGGTTTGCTACTAAGACATGTTTGGGTATTTATGGTTTGGTCAAAGATATGGAAAACAAGTATAGATAATTATTTGGGCAGCATACAGTGCATGTGACTCGATAATCCATTCTCACTCTCCCTAATTTGGGTTGAATGAAGGGATTGTGCAAGTTGCTGAACTAAAGAAGGTTCAGAGATGAAAAGTCAGAAGGTATAAGGTCAAGCAGGATGTGAACTGATGTCGCAGTACTCATATTCGCGCAGCTCATACCACCAGCCGGCGGCCTGCAACCTGTACATGATCATCGTTTCGTCACCACTAAAAGTTTCCAAGCTAGCGGATAAATTCGGCAAATGCATGATCGATCGTGTGCTAGGTGACAATCTTTGTCACCCTCTACCAAGAAACTGAACTAGCAGCGAAAGCACTAGCCTACCTAACTGAGTTGGATTATTGTAATAACTTAAGACGTACAAATTTTTATTATTAGTGAAAAACAGCCGTGTGCATCAATTTGATGCGGAGGCTCGGGCGATGCCTCCATTTCTAAAAAAAAAACCTAACTGGGAGCGAATGAGCCGGTCAGGCGGAGCGGCTATCTCCAGGGGCGGAGCTGCTTGGTGTTGACCCGTGCATCAGGGTACAAAAAAAATTAGCCTTATTTATCAGCTAAAGTGACTTTATGCATCAGGTTAGCTCACTACCCATAGGGCCTTTATGCATCAGGTTAGCTCACTACCCATAGGGCCATTTAAGCAGTATTGGGTCGCTATACTTGTTCACTATTTCAGAGGGCATCAGGGTTACTCTTAATCTAGCTCCGCCCCTAGCTATCTCTTCTGCCGTCCGATTTAATAAAAATGCGAGATATGAACCATCTGACCATTGCAGAGGACTTCTCACTCTGCACCATTTTTTCTTTCCGTTTGCGACTTTGTCACATCATTTCTTGATTTCTTCTCCTATGTGTCAAAATAATGCAAAAAAACAAAAAAAACGTCAGAACATTTCTACATTACCAATGCAACAAAAATGGTCACAACATTTCCAAAACAATAATTAATGTGGCGGATCGAACAACTCGATCGGTTGGTCGAGTACATACCATTTCCTCTCTTCTTCGGGGCGGGAGTCGTCTGTAATCCAAATTCCACGAATAAATACCTGCATACTAATTCACGAGTAAATGACACATTTGGAACAAACTCGTCAGGGAACCATTATCTTTGACGAAAATGTTGGAAACCACTGAACATTTTGGCAGGTATTTGACACATTGCACTGATTATGTGTTTGCCCCATTCAAACCACTTTCGTTCCGGTCCCGCATGTCGGATCTACGTGGCAAAACAGAAAGAAAAATATCGAAATTAATGCAAAAAAAAAATAGGCCAAGGCGGCCAACGCCATGTCAGGCGCCACAGACCTCCACGACTCCCTCTCCGACGATCGAGGGCGGCCGGCCGCCTGCTGGGCCCGCTTTATCTCGTGTCTCGGCTCTTGCGCCATGTGTTCCCTCGTGCCTCACGACAATACACGCCTCCTCGTGCTCGCTCTACCCGAGAAGCTCGACTCCTAACGCGGCCCTCGCGCTCGAGGGGTTCGACCACCTCCGCCACAGCAGCCCCCTTCGCTCCCACGTCCTCCCACTCCGCGCTCGTCCGCTAGGTCGTCTGTCTGGTCACCGCCACGGCGGCGCTCTACGCCAAGCTCGACGCGCTCGACAACCTCGCGCAATCCGCGCAGAAGCTACCCACAGACGAGGCCCGCCATGCCGCCCTCGAGCAGAGCCGCCTCTACGACGTGCAGCGCCTCCGCGACCCAACGCTCTAGACCTGAGGAGCTACGACAGGGCCATGCTTGCGCGTGCCGTCTACGTCGTCTACCGCCGCATCCGCCTCGTCTTCGGCGACCTCGTGCTCGGCCTCGACCTCCTCGCCCCGAGCTCACACCGACACTGACAAGTGACAACGGTGCACCTAGAGTCGGTGGCTTTACTCCGGCCTGGTCACCTCTTCGCAGTCCGAGAAGTGTGGCATTTCGCCGAGCAGGTGGAGTCGAAACTCGTGGGCGGGTGGTCACCAAGTGCTACCATCTTTTTTTTTCATGTGATCCAATAGGTCGGCCCATAATGTCAAAAAAGGGTGTAAGCGGGGCAAAAAAATGTTTTATGGTTTCCAGCATTTTTTTATCAAAGATGGTGGTTTTTTGACGGAGCTGCTCAAAATATGATGGTTTTGCGTCATTTACTCGTGATTCATAGAGCTTGCCACTAGCTACAAATGAGTACTGCTCCTTCTTCTATTGATTGGATATGGGATTACCTCATAATGTCCATGCCCTAGACAGCTCAGCCAGTCATCAACTCATCATGATTGGTTGCTGCCGGTAAACGAAAATACGAAATGCAAATATGGGAATTGCAGGCGCGTCTCATTGACATTGCGGACATTCAGTCAACTACACGGGCCACAAACCAAACGATACATCGTAACTAGCATGGCAAGACATGTAGGCTACAGAGACGTTCAACTCAAACAGGGCCTCATGCACTCAAAGCACATTACTAGCAACCGAGAGTGTCTCCTATTAGACTGGTCATCGTTGATAGCAACCAAGTGTCTCCTATTTGACTGGTTATAGTTGATGCGCGTGAGAGCATCTTTAGCAGATATCGGATAAGCCTGGTCTAAAAAATAACTGCTTTTTTCTGCTCAGGACGAAAATTCGGACGGAACAGATATCGGAAAAAGGCCCGCCTGGAAAATTTTATCCGGGGAGCAGAATATTTCACCCCCGTGCTCTACATCTTCCGTTTCCGCGGCTCTTTTTCCTGCACCCGGATTCTTGGCACGAAATCGCCCGCGCGGAAGTTTCACTCCCGCTACCCACTCGATCTCGGCGCCGCCGCCGATCTCCCCGCCGCGACCCTCCCGCCGCCGCCGCGCCATGGACCCCTTGCAGCCCCCGCCAGTCCTCCCGCACGGCGGATTCGTTGCCCCGCCGGCCCCACGGGTGCAACCGTGACCTCCTGCGCCTCCGGCGGCCGGCGTACCCGTCGCTGCACCATCTCTAACCGTCCCCGGTTAGAAACGGAAGCGACTCGGGGTGGGCGGCGCCGCCCGTCCTCCCGCCGCCTCGAATCCTCCTCCTCCTCCCGCGCAAGGCTACCCCGCCGCGGTGGCCGGCGTGGCTTCCGTGGCGCGCCATGCGAAGCTGAAATCGAACGCCACCGGCCGAAGAAGGCCAAGGCTCCGGCGGCCCGAGGCCGTGCTCCTCGTGGATCGGTTGCCGACCAAAGCTACACCGCTCCCGCCGCTCACAACGTGTTCGAGCAAACGCTGGAGAGGTGAATTTCTTTTCTTTCTCTCAAAGTTTGCGCAAATCGATGAATTTGCTAAGGAATTCGCATGTTTCAATTGTGTAGCTATCCCGTGCATTCAACATACTCGCAAATGTTGGACGAGAACTCAGTCGATCTCATGAGTGCTCCACTTGACTCATTTGATTGCAAGATGTCCGACGCCGAAGTGGAGGAGAAAGAAGGGGTTGGCGATGATGACCTAGAAGAAATTGGGGAGGATGCATTCGATGGAAGCCAACCACGGTTTGGAAAATGGGCCGACAACTACACCGAGTTGGAGGAGACCATATTGATCCGAGCATGGGAGAGTGTGTCACTTGATGCCGGTGTGGGCAATGATCAAACAAGGGCAAGATACTGGCAACGCATCAAGGACAAATACCACAAGCTCATGCCGATGCCGTCCCCACGTTCAATGAGATCTCTCCAAGGCCGGTGGGATTTCATCAAGAAAACATGTAGCCGTTGGTCTGGATGCTTGGAGAAAGTGAGGAATGCACCTCCTAGTGGTTGTACAATCGACGACTAAGTGAGTTTCAATCACACATTTGTTTTCATGTTTCCATTGATGGAAATTGAGCTAACACACTTGTTTGTTGTTGCAAATGTAGGATGGATTGCCCATCAAAGGTTCAAGCAAATGTCAGCATCCAAATGCCGGCCTTTCATGCTCCAACATTGTTGGAAGATCCTTGAGTTTAGCGAGAAGTGGAGGTTGAGGGATGAAGAAGGTGTACCGAAGAGAGGTTCTCTATGTAAGATGGAAGATGATGAAGATAGTGATGATGCACCAAAGGGAGGAAGAAACAAGGACAAACCAGATGGAAGAAGGATGGAGAAAAGACCAAGCTAAGAGGTCGGTCGAGGCCTCCACTTTGAGGGACCAAATTGCTTCAATCATGAAATCAAAGGAAGCAATGATGGCGAAACACTTGGAGATCAAGATTGCATTGGCCGATAAGAAGAATCAAGACAACGAGAAGAAGTGGGCGAAAAGATGTACCTTTGAAGTGCGCAAGATCTCCATTGAGGAGCAAAAGTGAAGGAGGAGAAAAAAGCCAAAGAGAACCGGTTCATGATGCTTGATCCCAACTCCATGGAACCGATGGCAAGAGAGTTTTCGGATATCACAAGAGCGAGATCATGTATCGGAGGAGACAAGAGCTTCATGATCTTATGGTTGGTTATGGTACCCGACAAATGGAGGGTTCGATGCTATCCAAAATCATGCATTGAATGGATGTCGGACATTGAGAAGGAAGGACGCTTTTAGAGGCGAAAGGCCATGGGGTGGTGGTGATGTTGATGGTGTTGGTGGTGGTGGTGGTGATGGTGCTTCGGCCAATGGAGGGGGTGGTGATGTTGGTGGTGATGGTGGTGCTTCAGCCAATGGATGTCATGGTGGTGGTGTTATGGAGGTCTTGGAGGTGGTGGTGTTGATGGAGGTCATGGTGGCGGTGGTGGTCATGGTGGTGATGGTGCTTCGGAGATTGTTGATGTTGATCCTTGATTCACTATCGAGTTGATGATTGCGCAATCTTTTGGATGATTTTACTGCAATCTAGATCGCGCATGATTTTGGTTGTGTAGTAGTTTATGTAATAGACTTTATACTCGGTGAGAGATGTTGAAACTTTTATATATATCATTGTGATGAAAACATGTTATTCGGTACCGATAGGGATTGGGGGCAGAACAAATGCGGTAAACTCGTACCCGATAAATTATCCGGTAGATTTTACCACATCTATTCTGCCGGGCCGCGCGGTACCGGAAAATGATTTCTGGGTCATATCTGGTACGCATTTATCCGGTATCTGCTAGAGATGCTCTGACGCTCGAAGGAGCCCGCTTCTTTGTCCGGCCTATTTATTATTTGTTCATTTTTTCTTTCTTTTTAGTATTTTCCTGTTTCTTTCTTCTTTTTTTCGGGTTTCAATTAAATATTTGTTTTCATAAATCATACAAAAAATTATATTTCTGTAATGATTGAACATTATTATCAATCCGTGAACAATTAGTTTGAACGTTGTCATTTATTTCTCTTCACGAACATTTTTCGTTACCAAGTATATTTTGAAAGTTAAGAAAACATATTCACGCGATTTGAGAATGTTCGTATAGTTAAAAAAAGTTCGTGAGTTCAAAAAATATTCGCAAAAGTTACAAAAATTGTTCTCAAGTTATAAAATAGTATTCCGAGCTGATAAAAAATTATTCTCAAATTCAAAAACAATCAAGAGTTCATAAATAAATGTTGCTAGTTCAAAATTATATTCCAAAATTTAAAACATTGATTCCAAGAAATGTTCACACGGTTATAAAAATTGTTCATAGGTTCAAAAATAAATTCGCACAATTCAATAAATTTGTCATAAGATTTAATTTTTTCACTTATTATAGAGTAAAAATAATATTCATAGGATTTTTATATAAAATAAATAAAGCAAAAATTAAACCCAAAAAAGAAAGAAGTTAACGAAAAATCAGAAGGAAAGAAGGCATAAATTAAATAAAAACTAAAAAGAAAAATTAAACAGTAAAATAATCTGAAAACGAAAACGACAGAAGAAAACAGAATAAAAAACACTGCAAAAAACTCTACCTAGACAGACCCGCTACAAGGAGTTTTTTTTTTGCGAAACACAGTACAAACGCAGACGCTCACATATACATGCGCACACTCACCCCTATGAACGCACACACGCACACCCTACCACTATGAGCACATCCGAGAGACTGAACCGGCGGGTTGAGTCTTGAGATTGACGAATCACCAGGCGTCTCGCTGTCGACGGGAACGTCGCCTCCAACTGAAAAATATTTCGTCTAAATGAGAAACACCAGTATCAAACTTGAGGTTTGAACTCTGGTGGGCTGGGGGTTCAACCCCCTCCTAACCATCTTGCCACAGGCAAGTTCTCCTACAAGAGTTTTCAAACGTCGTCGATGTGCTAACCGACGCTAAAGACCTAAAAAAAGGCGTCAAATAAGGTTTTAGGATCTTATTCTCGCACAGTGGCATTTTAAACGAGTGTTCTCACGCTTCCCGTGTACACGCGCCTTTTTTCTAAATGGACAACACTTTGCGTCATTCGGCTGATGAAGTGAAAAAATCGTGCTCCCTCACCATCATCGGATGTCACTAGAATAATTTTTTTTGTAGCATACCCCCACCGACGTAGTAATTTTTTTGTAATATTGAAATATCGTTGTAACATTTCATCCCGCGGTGGGATAAATTGTACAAAAGCATCTCAGCATTTCAAAACAGCATCACGTCAAAAAAATATGAGTTGTAGCAAATCTACACTAGTTGTAGAAAATCCCCATCCCATCTCCACTAGTCGTAGCAAATCCCCATCCCATAATAGCAAAATCATCAAAAAAAGTTAAAACATGTAGGGAACATGGGAGGACAAGGTTTGCAGCTGTTCACGAAAATATTTGCAGCATGAAAGCAAGATTTGCAGTACGCCCATAATCGTTGCACCATCACGTTTGTGTGTTCGGAGCGAGAAACACACACTAATTTACAGCATTTAAAAAACCCTCATGCATCATTGATAATCTGGAAAAAAACTCTCGATTTGGACAGCCCCCACGCCTTGTCGCTGTCAGATCCAATGAGTCTAAACCATTCCCGGCCGTAGTCCATGATGTCCTACGAAGAGATCAATGCCATGGTCTCATGGAGGGTGACATCAACATCTACATACACGTCAGGAGAGAGACTGCGGAGGAGCATGAGATCGTTGGATAAATAAGTCGGGGGAGAGCGCCGGAGAAGGGCTAGCACCGAGCATGGCGCTAACAATGGACCATGGCGCTGGCTCCCTGCGGATGGCCCGGGCGAGAAGAAAAGCCAAGAGAAGTTCATTGCAAAACGAAATGGAAAACACTTCCTATAGGGCGACCTACGCGAACGTAGCGTAGGTCGCTCGCCTCACTCGCCCGTGTGCAGCCTTCTTGGGCCATCTGCTCAGGTCTGTTGGCCCAATAAGTAACAAGCGTACATTTATTGCCCAGTTTTCACCTATAAACAGAACCCAATGTTCAGATTTGCCGCCATCTTCAGCGCCATCTGTTTGTTAAGTTTTTCATGGTTTGTTCAATGTTGCATACATATTTAAATTTGAAACAAAGTCGCATAAATTTTGTTGTGAAAACAGACGCAAGTTGTTGCAATTTTATGTGCGTTTCTTAAAGTTGTGTTTTTTTTCCGGATTTTTTTATGATCGTATGCATTTCCAGTTTGTAACAAATTCATATGCCGTTTGTTGTGAAAGCAACGCAAGATCTTCAATGTTTTATGGGTGATTTCTACAAAAATTGTGTTTCTTTAGGATTTTTTTGGATCGATGTTTTATGTGCTTCTTCAAATGCTGCAAACATGTGGATTTTTTGTTGTCGTTGTTTGTGTTTTGTTGATATAGGTGTTGATTTTTTTGCAAATGAATCTGCGGAAAAATATTTGTTGGTTACCCACTAATTAATTGCTGCAAATACATGTTTTTTGTTGTAATAGTTTGTGATTTTTGTTGAAATAGATGGTGATTTTTGTTGCACCTAAATATTAGCAACAAGTGCCCACTTTTTAATTGCTACAAACACATGTTTTTTTGTTGTAATCGTTTGTGATTTTTGTTAAAATCGTTGGTGATTTTTGTTGCAAAGCTATCTGCAGCAAAAAATATTGTTTAACCACTTTTTAAGTAGCATTACTATTTTAAAAATGTTGCGATGATTTGTTGCAATACTATATTTCTTTTTGACGGGATATTTTTTTATTGAAATACTAATGCATTTGTTGCAATACTCAAGGAAAATCACCACATGGCATTTGTACTGTAAATATCCAGAAGGCCGGGGCCAACGCGATATACCACTTCATTTAAGTGAGGCAACTGTGGAGTGAGGGTTGTTTTTTGAAAGACATAGGGCCTGAAAGGCAAACTTACATGGTGGCTAATTCGGGGCGTTAGATCGCGATCCGAGACCTTTGGAGGGGACCGACGTTGCCCTTTTTAGGGCGACCTACGGCGTAGCGTTGCCCAAAAGAAATAGGGAGAAATAGGAGAGGACGCACGACTAGGACAATCGATCGCCCAGGTAACTAGTAAACTTTTCCTTTCCAAATTGCTTCCTACCTTTTCTATTTCTTCTTTCTTTTATATTTTAGTACTCTCTTTTTTACTTTCTTTTTTCTTTGCATTTTTTAGTTTTATTTTCTTTTCATTTATGTTTCTTTTCCCATTTGCAAAACTACATTGGTTCCTCCGTCCCTGTCATCCTCGTTTTGCGTGCACAAATTTTGTCCATTAATTTAACAACCAATACTTGATATTTTTTTTATAAATGGCTCTTTATTACTCTTCGAGCATTACACCAAGATTCCGGTTTTTCAAAATGACTTTGTACGCGACATGTTTTTGTCTTTTTTTGCACAGCCCGCAAAAAATGTCTTTTCTTCGCGAAACTTTTTGCGCTAACATAACGGGTGCTAACGTATATCCGGAATTTTTTTTGAATTTTTTTGACATTTACAAAAAATGTTTTACATAATGGGTGCATCTAGACCTATGACCCAAATCGCCGTGTCCGGGTCAATGCCAATACTTTGGCTTTGTGACTATGATAGCTTGGGGGTGTTCCTGTCAACCTCCCGAGTCCCAAGTAGCGAGGTACTTCTAGTGGACCGGCTGACAGACTTGCGACACGGCAGGGACCTGTGGACGGTATCGGCTCTCACATGTTGGTGTTTGTGGTGCCATTGTTTGAGGGTGCGCGCCCCTCTGCAGCCACGGTGATAGCGAGGATAGCCACTGAACGGAATGTTGGTGTCTAGCGGGCCTCTTCAAAGGTAATCTAAGGGTCTGTTTGTTTGGACTGCAGCTGTTGAAAAGCAGCTGTAGCTGGTGGGTTGTGAGAAAGCAGCTGTTGGGAGCAGCTGCTGGAAGTAGAGATTTGATGTTTGTCAAGAGTGTTGTTGGCAGCTTCTGCTGTTGGTTTTATGGGTGAAATATCTGGAATCCCGTGAGTTACCTCCTCGGCGATGGGGACTGCTGGACGATGCGTACAGGAGCACGACGCGCGCTGCTGGACTCCTGGACGATGGGGACGGGCTACTCCTGCCGGTGGTGAGGACGGGGATGAGCTCCACTTCCAGCCGGGTCGCGAGCTTCCGGTGGTGAGGACGGGGATGTGCTCCTCCTTCCGGCGAGGCCGCGGGCTTCCGATGATGCGCTGGAAGTTGCGGTGAGAGGAACGGCGCAACGGAAGTAGCTGGAGAACGGCGCGGGGAGAGGATCTGTGGCGACGGCGACGACAGTCCGAGGACGGCGCGAAGAGCAGAGCTATGGCGGTGGCGGCGCGAATAAAACCCTATCGAAACTAGTCGGGGCGTCGGGAGTGAGGAATGCACGGGTCTAGTTGGCATATATAGGAATGGCAGATGCTTTGTAATTACTCCGAACTACTGAGGGAAATTTGGTCCGGTACAACTCGGGAAGCACCTCCGAGGCTGCGAGGTGCTTCCCTGTTTGCAGTTCATTTTCCCTCCACGCTTCTAGGCAGCGCTTTCCAATCTGGAGGTATTTGTTTGGGCTTCTGCTTTTGGACAGAAGCCCAAACAAACAGAGCCTAACTCTAATGCATATGTGGAGATGCGCGAGTAATCAGCTTACATATGGTGGGTGCGAGCTTAGCGTCTGTGCTAGCCGCGTGTCACGGTGGGCATATTTCCCGATCCCGAATCCCGAGTCCCGAATATCCCGATCCCGAACCCGAATAACCCGAACCCAAAAATCCCGATAGCATTTCCGGGAATGTGATCTGATTTCCCGAATTAATCTCGGGAAATTCGGGAAGGAGATCTTATTTCCCGAACAACCCGAATATCCCGAAACAGAGGGAGCCCAGCAGAAACGCGACAAGGCCCAGCGCCCCAGCCCATCTGGCCCAGCAAATAAGCACGACTCCAACCCTAGCCAGGCGAGCGAGACCAGCCGCACGACTCCAGTCCAACGCCAGCCGCCACAGGGCTCGATCGCCACCCCGCACGTCGTCGCCCCGCAGCCCACCCGCACGCCACCCGCCACCGCCCCGCACCCAGCGATGCAAGGCCATCGGCCATCGCCCCGCCGTCCCGCTCCCTGCGCCCATCGCCCCCGTTCCCCGCGTGGCTGCACCGCGCGCCCCCGTTCCCTGCGCAGGTGCACCCATCGCCCCGCCCCTTGCACCAGGCAGCGCCGGCGGCCAGCGCAACGCCCCCACCCAGCCGCCGCCGCCGTGCCCTACCTCCCCATGCGGCCAGACCTGATCCCCGCCAGCCACCATCTCGCCGCCTTCCTCTCAATCGAAGGACAGTTTTCTTCAGGCTCTGCTCCTATTCGGGCAAATCAGGAAAATCCCAATCCCGATCCCGAAATGTCGGGATTTGACTATTTCAGGATAATTTCGGGAGTGAGATCTGAAATCCCGAATTAAAAAATACCCGAAAAACCTGTCCCGAAATTTCGGGAAATCCCGAACGCCCACCCTGAGGCGCGTGGAGTTGTAACTTGGCTTCTTTGCCACTTCTTTTTTGAAACCGATGCACCTTTTCATTTCAAGGTGTATCCTTGAAGATAGTTTGGTAGGTGTTCACTGTTCAGTACAGTGCGCAGGGTCCTCCGTGTTTTTCCATGCCAGTTTTACGCAAAGCTTGCGCTAGGATTCTGTTGTCGTCTGTATCTGTATCACGTGCCGAAGATGACCGGAAGGCGGAAGTATAGAGCTTCAGAATTGAGCAACCTATCACCACGTACAAAACTTACACCACATGCGGAGGGCCGGGACCCTTTTTTTTAGCAGAGCGCAAGACCGTTAATGGGCATGTCCGAGCTGTGTGCTCGCACAAGGCTGCAAAATTCCATGGGCCCCAAATTGGGCCAAGTCCACTTGTCTCTTTTCTAGTTGGGTGTTGTTTTTAATTCTCAAAAAAGAAAAAATGAGACAGTAAACAAAACGATGCTCACAGATTTTTTCAAACTTCAGAAAGATACAACTTAAACAAACCAGATGCCACAGTCTTGCGACGACGAAAGAGAAAAGCAGAAAAAAAACACAGATTTTAGGCAAGACCTTTGTCCTGTCTCGACGGACGGACACCGGGAGTAAAGACCCTTTTTAGGTTCGACACGGGGAGCGAAGGAGGCTGAGAACCTTATTCTCCGAGTGAGGTGGAGGGAGCTCTTCCTCCCGACGATCAAGGCAAGCAACGCAAAGACACAGCGATCTACCCAGGTTCAGACCGCCCGGAGGCTAACAGCTCTACTCATGCATGTCTGGATTGATGAGTTCATCATGGTGTAGCTTACAAGGTGGATCTCTGGTCTGCACCCGGCAGTGTGATGGCTAAAGGTAGACGACGAGCAGATCCTGACCCAAAGGAGATCACCTCTCTCTCAACCCTCTACGTCCTAGACTAGCTCTGGTTTGGATGTCGATCTAATCCCCTTTCCTCGGTGGCCTTGGTCCTCCTTTTATAGACTAAGGGGATACCACACATGTCACACGAGGAGCGTTGGGGGTTTAAGGCGGGAAAACCCCCGGTTGTCTTGGGAGGCGATGTGGCCTCTTCTCCTCCAAGTGTTCTGCTCCGGTTGGGTGAGGACGTCCGCCTTTGGGGAAAGCAGGATGGACAGGGTCTTACAGCCCCATCAACCACGCTCCATGGCGACGTAGCTGAGGCGCGCCTTCGTCTTAGCGTCCAAGTCTTCTACAAGCTTCCAACACGCGCTGGCATGCTTATCCTCCATGCCGTACGGAGGCGCACCCGAGAGCGAGCCAGGCCTCCTGCCGGGCGCTCGAGCTCTCGGGTCTTGGTCTCCGGGTCGCGGGTGACCCCGGGGGTTCTCCCAGTCCTTGGCCGCAGGTTGTCGATGTCGAGCTTGTTGGGTTCCCGCGAGGTAGGTGGTCAACCCACCTACCAGTCTTGACTCCTGGCCTTGTCCAACTTCTTGGTGGGCCCACAGGTGGGGGACCCACTTTGGTAGCAAAAGGGCCGGGAACCCATGTTCCACTGTTGCGACAACCTTTAAGAATGAAAAACCACACGTGCTCCGATAACGATGAGTCCAACCAAAGGCCAAACGCAAAATTTTCATCCCCAAATACGAATTTTGAGCCACCACCTTAAACAAGCGAACCTTCAACAAGGGAATGACGCAAGCCCGTGGCAATATTGTCAGAAATGTTTCATCATCCCCTGTCCATCCAACGACTTATTGCTAGCCAGATGTCGCTGGAGAATAAAATGGAGGTCGATGGCGTCCCATACCGGCACGCCACCAGCCACTATCACACCTCATTCGATCGAGCAGCAACAAGTACGACTTGACACCGCGGCGGAAATGGCATGTGTGGCACCTATCAAGACCAGACATGACTGTCGTATGAGACGTCGTGCCTTGCCACCGCTGGATAGACATGACTTGACAACTCCTCCAAAACAGTCGTGCGTAGCACCTGTTGAGTCGAGTTGAACCCAATCTCATAGTGGAGGGGCGTCCCATATTTCCACCGGTGTCGAAACTCCGCGGTCACAGCTGTCAGCAGAGAACGCCCCATACTGCCATCGACTGTGACACAGTGAGCTGGAGAACATCATCAATACAGAGATCCGGCCATTGCGTCATCCAAATGACAATGATGTACCTCGCCGTCGAAAATCCAGGGCCACCGCCCCAAGTGTCAAACTCCTACGACGGCAACAAGCGACGTCACAGCTAGCATTTCACGACCAGATCTGCCGTCCTAGCCAAAATACTACGTCAACTCCAAGCAGACTAACGGCTAGTATTTAATATCTATGTTTTTCTCTCCATTGTATAATTAATTTATGGCATTAGCCAGTACTAGGTAAGAAGGCGCGGCGACACGCCGCACCCGTGAGACATGTTCAACCAAAAAGAAAGCAATTACTATCGTAAAGATGTCAACAAATATATACCCGCGGCCGTTGTATTGGTATGTGACGTATTTTTGTAAAATGAGTTATTAATTGATATTGTAGGTCGGTTCACGAAAAATTTGTGCATGACAGGCAGGTAAAAAAATACTATTCTGGGCTAGATCTAGAAGACAAATTTCTGGGTCCAAATACCCGGATTGAAAATTTTGAAATCGGTCAGAATTTGACTTTTTTCGCAGCCTAAAATATAACGAATTTGAAGATTAGAGAGAAATATATATATGTCCGTCAAAATAAAAAGGTTAAAACATGAAAGTTGTTTGGAAGGGTGATATCTATCTGGTCATGAAAGGAAAATTCAAACGGATGACTGAGTGCGACGAATTTGACAAAATTCGTCAAATGTTTTTGCGAATTTGTATCCAAAATTAAGGAGTTAGAGTTGACCAAATTCAAAACCGATCACGGGAATGGAATCTACTCGTCGCCGCACATATTTTTCGTGTATATATTTTTTGCACAGATGACTGGGCACTGTTCATCGATGCACTGTTCACCGGTACTGTTCATCAGGTGGGTGTGGATCTGGGCCGTCGATCCGCGATCGGACGGCCAGGGGTCGTTCACTGTAGCTACTGTTCAATTTTGCTTATTTAGAAAGGACATATTGTTTGGTTATTTAGAAAGAAAAAATTTAGGGCCTATTCAATTTTGCATCGGGGCCTCCAATTTCTAGAGACGGCTTGGTTGCGTCTTTCACTTTTAGTGTTAACTGTGCCAAAACATTAAAGATTGATTAGCACAACCATGGCAATGGAAAATATTATAAAGATCGATAATCGTAGAACTTGCATAACTCTGAATGTTATATACAGTAACTGGGGAGGCACCGTGTCGCTCCCTCCTTAGGGTTACACGGGCAGCAATTTGACCACCCATGACATAACTCCTCACATGTCACCTCCTCCTTGCCATCGCCGGTGGCCTCCACCGTGCAAACCCGCGTGGAACAGCTGCGGGCGGGACCTGTTCCACGCAACGATGGGTCAGGCGTGTGCGGGATATGGTACTTGTGGTGTCAAGTGACATGGGGCGAAGCGCTCTCACCGTCGGCTCGGGTGTGTGTTGGGAGCAAGGTACGGTGGGGAGCTAGGCAGCGGTGTTGCAGCTCTGCCTCCATGTCGCCTTTTTGTGTGTGGGCTCAGGTCCAGATCTAGCCGTGATCCACTAGTGTCGACACACTAGCTATGGTGGCCAGTGGTTGGGCCCTTGTCCACTGTGGCGCGTCGGTATACACATGAGGCAGGGTGGTGCGGCGGTGCTTAGGGGAAGGTGCTGCCATGGTGGAAGCGCATGGGTATGACGGGTCCAATCTAAGCTCGCGTAGGAGACTTAATTATGCGCCACACCCTCAACGCGTGGAAGCAGTCAATGCCTTGGTTTGCAGCGTTTGCGGCGGTATGGGTCATCGGCTCAAGCAGTCCTACATGGCGACATGGTATTGCTCCCCAGATGGCGGTGGTTGGTCTCTCTCCCCGGCTCGAATAGGTGAAGAGGCTCAAGGCTTTGGGCAAAAGCCCTGTGTTCGATGGGGGTCGATGTCTGACAAAGATACAACTTCAGTGTGCCATTTCCTTCCTAAAAAGCACTGTCGAAGAGAAATTCCTCTTCTCTATGATCTATGTGGTCTGATCGGGGTCACTAGGGTGGTCGTGTGCAGTTTTGGATGAAAGCCTTGTCTTTGACGCGGGTCGATACTGTTGACGATCGCACCCATGGGTGATGTTAAACTTCTTGGAGGTGTTACCGAAGATCATTTTCACAGTCACCCAGCGTTGTAAGAATGGATATCGCCTACCTAAAGGGACCCCCTCTCCATGCCTACTAGGCGCCTACGTGGATAAAAGTCAAGAAGGTTCAAAGCAAGACTAGTCAACTGAATCCCATGGTCATGACTGTAGGAATACGTAGTAGAAAACAAAAATTCCGGCCTACCTAAACTCCAAGATCTAATATATTAAGATCCATACCAACAACATGTTGTGGAAGTAGATTGTTGGTGAAAATCTGTTGATGCAGATCCCCCAGTTGGGTGTATCCCTCCTAGATGTGAGGAATTTTCCACTCCTTTCTAGGATCGAAGGCATGATCCCTCCATCGATATCCACGGGTGTGTGATCACCAATCAAGCAGTGCTACACTGGCTAAGATGAAGAGAAGCCAGAGTACTAGCAGCTACATGGCCTATGGTGGTGAGCACAAGAGAGAGAGCATCCCTTCAACACTTGGCGTGATGGAAGGGCTGCCCACCATCCTTTAAATAGACGAGAGGGGGAGATGGCTTGGGGGTAGGGGGTTTCCTCCCCGTCTAGCGACTGTGCCCCAGGGCAGCCCCCATCTAGTGCCGACGTTAGGGGATGGGGGAGGATCCCCCAAAACCCTGGCCGCCACTTTCCTTGTCCCTCCCCCCTCCCCCCGCCCAAGAAAAGGGGGACGCATCCCATTAATGGGCCTATAAGTCCATGTGGCTGTTCCCCTAGTTCGTCCAACCAAGTGGCAGCACATGAGACCTATTGGAACATTTTGTAAGTTTCTTGTATCTTTGAGATGCCTTTAGAACCTTCCAGTGTCCATCTAGATGCACAAGGGACCTTCCCTAAACACCGAACTATTCTGTTTCCTCTCCGAAATTATTTTGATCACTCCGGAACTATTCCGGTGATATTCTTGTAGAGGCACGTCGACGGAAGAGATACGGCGGAGAACCGCAAGCAATTTTTTCTAGCGAGATGCCAACCAAGATCCGGCCATGGAGATGGACCACGAATGAACTCACCACTTAGACGCGCGGTTGCGGAATCGGTGGCGCGTCAAAGTCGTTGCCATGAAGCCTCGCCGTCCCACGTTCGGCTCCTCGTGTCCCTGCTCCGACGATGTCGAAGACGAGATCTCTGGCGCCACAAGAGCAACTCCGCTGCCGGTATCCACACGTACAAGGTAGAGCAGCGCCGATAAACTGTTAGGTTCGTGCCGGCGCTTCAGAGACGAGGGTGGTGGCGGCTCGATGTGAAAGTGGTACCACAAATGTGGCCGCTGCTTCCACTCACGAGGCTAGCTCTCCGGTGCCGCCACCCTCCACCCCTTTATATCGGGAGAAGGTGAGGGGACGCAACCCTTGCGTGCCACACATCCCCGGTCTTCGTGGGTCCTACCCAAAACCCTTGCCGACTTAGGTCCAACCTTTGTTGTCTTTGCTCGGATTATATCCTCCTTTGCTCCAACCTCTTAAGTGTGTGACCCCGTAGGCTTCCCATAAGCCGGACACGACTCCAAGTCATACTCAGAACTGATAAGCCGACATTGGCTTCTAGCAAAACGTGCCGCCTCACGGATACTGATAAGCAGCCTTTCCCAATGTGACTATCTTATCCAATACTATCTTATCCAATACCCTTAGCCTCACGATATGGTGGATAAGCCGCAAGCGAGTCCTTGTCATGCTTATGCGGCTTAACTCGCTTCTCGTTCTATGATATGTGACTTAACTCGACTAACAATTTAGTTGGATCGATCCGGCTAACACTTACCCGGATCGCGCATGGCCATGCTGTCAAGTCATATCACACGAGAGGGCCCTGAGAATATCTCTCCATGATGGAGGGACAAATTCCGTCTTAGTGAACCACCTCACGCAGCTTGGTTCAAAGACAGCCCAAGCACCACCTTTATAGGTGCCAAATATGGACAGTGTTTGGCGGACTCAAAGCCGACTGATCCACAACTCGGATAGTGAACACTTCAGGTCTAAGGATTCCATTGTATGAGTTGGTTCGTATGACGGTATACTCACGCTAACTCATCCTTTGGGCCAGTCTAGCTAGCTTAACTCTTTGGCGCAGCTAGTGTAAGACGGATTGCATCTATATGCATATGACATGCTAAACTTAGTCCTCATCCGGCTTAACACATTAGTCTCGGCAGTGTGTCTAGCATAACCTCAAACGACTAAGAACAATACTGTAAATGAACTAAGAAGAAAATGTTCCACAACCAAATCACATATTGGATTACAGTTGCTATTAGTTAATTACAAAGACGTCTTATGAATACAGGGCGGAAATAGTATCGCCTCTAGGTCACTATTCCTAACAATTCTCTCATGTTTCTAGCCATCCTAGTACTCAACAGATTGATGACACTTATATGTGTGACCTCGCAGGTTTGGTAACGTGTAGACACGACCCAAAACTCTTGCTGGTCAATCAGGAATAGCGGGAACTGGACGCCCATGTTGATTCCTACAGTTGCATGAATCGATTCGGGTGAACCTTTTGTTTCCATAAACAGTTCGCTTTGCTTCGCAATACTTAACAAATATTGAGACGAGACATATCGCTATCCATGTGAAGCAACACTTGATCACAATACCTTGTTATTCTCATTGTTGGTTTGTTATCTTTTCTCGAAAATACACTCGGCAAGCCTATCCTATATTCTGAGTGTCTCAAAATAACACTACGCAGATTATCTAAGTGTAGGCAGGAAAAAAAGGAACCAGAAAAATAATGTTCCGCTTAAAGCTTTTGAGTGTCATTCACATGAGACTCTACAACAGAACCGTTAACCGCGACTAGTATTGGATAGGTGTCATTCAGTAGTTACCGAGTATCTCATTTGCCGAGTGCCTTTTTGTATTTGCCGAGTATGTGAGGTTTTCCAAGTGTATTGCCGAGTGCGCGGTATTTCCTTAGTGTATTTTTTTCATAATATCCGGCTACCAAGTTTCGATGAAAATATACTCGGCAAACAGCCCGATACTCGGCGACGTTGCGTTTTCCGGTAGTGACGTTAACATGAACAAGCAGATTCGGTGACACCTGCACTGCGTCCAATAATGCGCCATTTGTGCTGTGCGGATCACTCATAATCACTCCGACAACGAAAAAGGAAAGATACTCAAGTAATCCGATCGAGTGATACGTACCACAGATATTTTGCAAGATCATTGTGTATCCAGATGCCATTCCAGATTTCTCACATACTAAAGCCCGTGGTAACCCAGAACACGCGTGTAGCACTCGGAATCACGTTTCTTGACTTGTCGGGCGTATCGCGGAGTAGATGCTAGCTCCATGTGTGATTTCTTTTTTTTTTTTTGAGGAAAGGATCCGATTCATATATGCAGAATACTCCGTACAACTTACAACCAAGTCCAACAAAGAAAAGAAAACACAAAGAGGACCCTGCAAATTGCACGAAGCACCCCGATCATCCTGGAAGAACTTCAATCGAATCCTTCGCCGGCTCCCAAGAACCTAGCCGACGCCGCCGTCGCCGTACCTCATGCCGCCGGGGAGAGAGCGCCGCCACACGTTGTAGAAGACCGCAAGATTCGTCCGCCGCAGCGCGACGGAACCTAGCCGCGATGAACGCGCACGGCCACATCGCCAACTCCACCGCACCTCCGAGCTTCCAGCCGACACGGCATCGACCAGGCCAACCACCACGAACGCCCACCCACCTCCAGTCGCCGCTCCCCTCGCCACCAAGGCCGGCCGGAGCAGAGACGAAGAAGGAGACCACCACCACCTGCACCAACAAAAACGGAACACCAAACTGCACCAACTCCTCCCCTCGCCGCCACGGCCGGCCGAAGAAGCAGAAGCAGAGAGATGCACCGGACGCAACACCTTCACGGCCTCCCCAGCGTCGAAGACGACGCCAAAACGGGGTAAGGAGGGGAAGGACCTCGCCTCGCACGCCGACGCCGACGCCACCGTCTTCGACGCCGTCAGCCAGGCACGCACACCTAATCTACACCCTACAGGCCAGAAACGCAGGACCGGGGTTCACCCACTCTCCCGCCGCCGAGGCGGCAGGCGGAGAGGGAGGGAACCATCGGCCTGGCCAGCGGCGCGGTGGAGAAAGCGGAGTCGCCTCCTTATCGCCTGCTCTTCACTGTAGCAAGGGATAAGAGGGGTGTGTGATTTCTTCTCCTGTGATGTGCGGGAATCGTGTTGGAATTTTCGACCTGTACGTGGAGTTTGAACTCTCGCGGTCAGGGATCGATACTGAGTTACTGACATGCCGTTGTCGCTCGGAGCCTGGGACTACTAGCTTGGGAAAGAAAGATGGGCATATATGAATCAGCAGCAAGCTAGCTTACTTTTCAAGAGATAAGTACGAGATAAAATGAACGACACTGATCAAGCAAACCACAAACACGGCATCGCATATATATTGCCCTATTCTTGATAATAATTTAGTGTTTGTTTGTTTGATCGATTGATTGTTGCTGTTTTCTAGGGGCAAAAGCAAGCGACGAAATCATTGAGCACGAACGCAATCCCGGTGAGGATGACATGGGTCCTTCTACAGATTAGCTTGGCATATGCACCAACCTACGATGCGCTCTCGTGTGTTCGTACTCTCTAGTCTTCTCGATAGGTCTATGATAGGGTATCACCTACAAGTATTTCCTACCATGTTTTACACTGTCTGCATTTATTTCAAGTCTTTGACGTCCGATCAACTCACTAACTCTGAACCTGAAACTTACACAGCACAATAATAACTCTGAACCTGCAAGCACCCTACCGGTACCAGAAGATTAGTCGCCAAGTCCGTGTAGCACGTTGCACGTTTTCTTTACTTTCTAGCGGTCGCATACTGAAACAAGATGGAATGATCCGCTCACCGTAGAGTGGTGTGTGCTACTGCAGTGGTCCATCCATTAGAGCATCTCCACGGCGCTCTCATAGCCCTCCTATTAGCTCAATCGGAGTATGGACACTAAAACTCTCTCTAACACGCCCCCGTCGTTTCGGATGGCCTAAAAACTGTCCAGTAACTCCTTGCCTACTTCCAAATTTAGGGTGTCGGCTCAGAATTGTCGGGATATTGTTGAGTTGTGATTCAAATTCATACGAAGGTTATGGAGATAAAATGTTAACTTCTGTCGGAATGAAGCGATGCCCGTCTTCTAAGCCGCCGCACGGGATAAGTCGAACCATTGTAAATCCTTGGCGTTGTAACCTCTGTCGAAATAGTGATGCCCGTGGTTTCTTCCCTTGTCCTTGGAGAGTTTCTCCACGTAAAAATCTTGTGTCCCATGTGTTGATCTTAGTTATGTTCATCGTTTATTGTGTGTCATCTATAACGCAGGCAAGTCCAGACATGCCCATCACTTAGGTTTTCGGTACGCCTAACAAATTTGTCAGAACTAAAAAAGCCCAAAGTCCTCCCAACCTCCTATCTCACCCACAACGGAACACCGCCGCCACGCCTCCCTCTTTCCCTAGCGCCACCGACGCCAAGCCTCGATGAGCCTAGTGTCGATCGCCACTCTAGCCATAGACGTCGTCGCACCGCGCTCCCCTTCCTTCCCTTCCCAACCTCTCCCAAGCACCAGGGCCCCCGCTGGCGATGTGTCGAGGATGACCCCCGCCACACTCGGGCATCGCATATTGCCCGATTCTTTGATAATTTAGTGTTCGTTTGATCGATTGGTTGTTGTTGGCTAGGCGAAAAAGCATGCAACGAAATCATTGAGCACAAACGCTATCCTGGTGAGGGTGACATGGGTCCTACATATTAGCACGAACCTACAACGACACGCTCTCTTGTGTTCTCCTCGACATGCATGTACTTGTATTCTTCTAGCCAGTCTTCTAGATAGGTCTACGCTGGGGGGTGATCACCTACAACTACAAGTATTTATCATGTTTTACACTGTTTGCATTTATTTCAAATCGTTGACTGTTTGACACTCGATCAACTTACCGACTCAGAGCCTGAAACGTACACAACACAATAATTCGAACTCTGAACCTGTAAGCACCGTACCAGTACTATAGAAGATTAGTCGCCAAGTCCGTGTAATTCATACTAGCACGTTGCACGTTTTCTTTCCTTTCTGGCGGCCGCAAACTGAAACAAAGACGGAATGATCCACATACTAACACGTTATACCAGTGGACCACGTCCATATATTAGAGCAACTCCACCGGAGCCCTCGTAACCGTCCCATCGGCCCAATGAGGCATGGACACGAAAAATCTTCCAACAATGCCGCTATCATTCCGGTTGGCTAAAAAAATTGTCAAAGAGTCGGCTCCAACTTTTGGGGCCACTGGATTGCAGAGTTTTTGTACGAATAGTCCAAATTTGAAATGCCCCACAACCGCCCCACCCATCTCTCTCACATAATAGAACACCACCGCCGCCACGCCTCGACCAGCCTCGTGTCGGTCGCCACTGCGGTCATCGGATGGACACCATCGCACTGCGCTCCTCCTTCTCCCCCTTCCTTTCCTTCCCTAACCTCTCCAAGCACCAGGGCCCATGCTGGTGGAGCGCAACGGCTCTAGGATGGGGGCCCTGGTCATGGTCGTCGTCGCACCAAGCTCTGGCCTGGGATGATGCCGAGGATGCTTTGTTTTGCTCTGCGAGATGGAGTCCATGTGCGGGAGGCAGCCTGGATGGAGCGAGTCGTTTGTGTCTTCGTCCAGAATCCTAACATCGCTGCGGTGGCGAGGATATACGTTGGGTGTTGTGGCACGGGAGGTGGTTGTGGCCAGACTCGGATAGGACGGCGGACTGGGCATGCACCGAATGTGTTTGCTGAAATGCTGATGAGGTTGAAAATATAATAAAATAGATCGGGGCATCCCTGGAGCACACACCCCATATGTCCGGACATGGGTGTCTGGACACCACTATACCAGACATGTCCGGACTAAATATGGGGTTTGCCGTTGGAGATACTCTTAGAGACCAAACCTGTCCACAAACAAACTGAAGGAATTCTAGTTTTTATCCTCTACTTAATTATGTTTATGTCATTTGCTGTATTTAGTAGTCATCCATTTAGATAAAGTTTTACTAGCTTTTACCCCTTCTTAGAAAACGTTTGGTGGGTGGGCTGGGTTTGGGTGAGTCCCGGTGCGGGGAGAATCAGTTTGATTAACATGATTCTCAAAACATAGGAATAGGAAAAAAAGAAGGATTTGAATGCCATGTGTAAAGAAATTTTCATCAAGAATAGGAATAGAACCTACGGAAATTTTCATCAAGAATTATTTGAACCACAGGAAAAACGAAGAAATTGTAACATCAGTTTTGAGTGGATGAAATTTTTTCTCCAAAACATAGTGCAATTCAATCCTCTGGATTTTTTTCTTCTAAAAATCTAATCCTACAAATCAAACTACGCACATAGAAAAAAAATCATAAGGATCAACATCCTTAAAAAAATTATGAGATTTTTTCTGAACCAAAGGAGTCGTGAGTCTTTTGGGAATCCTGTGCATGCCTAGCATATCACACCTAAATCTTACGGTGGGTAAAAGTTGGCACAACTCTTGCTAAAATGGAGTAATCAAGATGTAAACCCGCTGAAAAGTTGGAAACTTGTGTAAAAACGGCAAAGTGAGCGGGTAAAGAAAATTCTAAGAAAAGAAAGGAGACGAGAAGGACTCGATAATTTTTTCAGTTTTCTCTGAGGTCCTTTTTAGATTTTTGTAAGGTGCTTGTTGGAATTTCGTTCTCATAACTTGTTCCCACTGCAATGAACGAGGCTTCTGGTCCTTTCGGACCCAGCCCCTATCGACCAGCCATTCCAATTCTATCCCGACCGCGTTTAACCACGCATGCATTGAAATAAGGGCACGGCCCCATGAAAATGTGGAGCCAGATCATCTATATTAGAGCGCTTTCGATCGATTTTCCAGTGGCTCAAGGAAAAGGCCCCCCAAATTTTCTACCGTGGTGGTCGACAAAACTTGTTGAAACATTCTCATGCAGAGAAAAGCATTGACCATCAGATCAGACCATCTTCCGTATCAGCTATGAACTCCAGTCACACCGGTCTAGTCGAAAGGGAGGAAAGAACTCTAGAAACGAAGAGAAAACGTCCGTCCAGGTTTGCTAGCGCTGGCATGGCCCCGGCGTTGATCGGAAAAGACCATTGACGGAACGCGCGGACGACGGCCGGAACCAGATCGGAAAATAAACCATCGAAGCTGAGTCAAAGGAGACGTCAACTCTCAACCCTCTGACAGACAGGCTGACTTGACCTCCAACAACTACCACGGCCGGCGCGCGCACATGTGGACCGGAACGGCCGGCGACGTGGACGATCGAGCACCGGCCCACCGGGTCATCGGTCACCTCGCACGCGTGCCTTTCCCCGCCGCGGGACTCACCGACCACTCACCGTCCGGCGCGCCGCTGAGACACAGACGCACCCAGCGCCGGCCTTGCCCACCCCAGAGCGCACTATACGCGCCTTTCCGCGCCGTTGATGCGCGCTTTAACTGACTAACAGAATAGCAGGACGGACAAGCGTCAGTGCTCACTCACGCGCCACCACACGCATTGGCCATGCACATCGCCTGCGCCTCGCCATACCACCAACAATGGCGGGGCCTCCGCCCTCGGGTAGTCGGGTTTGTTCCCCCGCTTTTGCCTCCCTTCCCCTTTAGCTCCGCGCCTTGCGTTCTGTCGATCCATCCATCATCCATGGACATGTTGACACCACCGCAAACAAATCGCACGACGACCCATGCTTAGAAAGATGCATCTGGTTCATGGGGACAGCCGATCCGGAATGCACCATCTGTGGTCATCATCCCTTGCTGCCAAAGCTTCTTTTTTGCATATACATTTAGCTATCATGCGTGATATCCGCATCTGCGCGCTTTCTTGCATGTCCTACACACTTACTTACCTCCTCACCTAACCATATTTCTGTTGATGAGAACTAGCTAGCTAGTTATGATGCAAACTAGCTGGTTATGATTTTTTAAATGATTTTAATAATAAAAAAAAACATCGCAACTAAACATATGTAGCAGAACTAGCCAAAAATCTCATCGGTCCTCTCCCTATTCCACGATGCGAGAAGACATAATTTCGAAGGGCTGCTCCCCTGATCGGTCGTGCATGCAGTCGTCCAGACGGGGAAGTCTGTAAGCAACGCAACAAAAATGAACTCGGCAACTACTCTATCTGTTTGGAAAAGAATGTCTTTCATATATCCAAATTCGGATATATGTGTACATTAAAACATGTCTACATACATTCGAATCTAGACAAATCCAATACATTCTTTTCCGGACGAAGGGAGTACAAGACAAAGCGTGAGTGATGTGTACAGTATCCGTTCGTACTGTTCTCTTCTCTATACCCTGAGGACAGACATAAAACACAAGCATCACGAGGTAAAAAAAAAAGCAGATTACATGTCCAACATGCATATGCCTATTGAAACACACACATAAAATTGGTGCACCAAGCAAACATTCAATCTTCCACCAAAACGGGTTCAAACTTTGAACTCAATTCACGAAACATGACGCACGTGCGATGAGATACGTGGTGTGGCCAGGCGGACGAAGGAGGAGAAGTGTGCGTGAACTGTTACTATTCTCACTCACTTAGTGGAGGTAGAAGAGTTGTCCTTATAAACAGTTCCAACTCTTCGCCAACTAGAAATTTGGGACTAAACGTATACCATTGTCACATTACATTGCATCACATCACAATAAGATGAATTACACATGACATGCCTCACTAAACTTATCACTCGCTAAACCTATCATTGTCCTCTCTCGCTACACCTATCTTTGTAATCACTCGCTAAACCTATCTTACTACACCTATCATTGCAGATAGTGCAATAAGCGAGTGTTGATGTACCGAAGGTTGCTATCCGTTGGATCAAACCCAACGGTCTTCGGGCTAGTAAGAGACTCGAGTAGTGGTTTCATGCTTCTCCAAATCACATCCGCCGCTTAATTGCTATACACATCCCTAAGACCCTGCTTATTTGCAATTGAAGAAAGGCACACACTATTAGTAGAATTCAATAAATAGACCATAGAATTTAATAGTGTCAAACAAAAGTAAACTTACAGTGGTGAAAGCAATTACATAGATGGAGAAACCAAACACAAGAAACCACACAGAGCTCGCAAGCCTCCGTAGTATATTAATTTCACCAAATTCTTTATACTGAGGCTTGCTCCATCTTGGACAGTGTCACCAAAATAATTCACAATCTCATATAAAACCAATAAAACTTTTCATGAGTTGCTAATACAAATCACAAATCAAAACAGGGCACAATTGATGAACTGAGCGATTTACGAACATAGGACATGTGAGCAACACTAGTTCATGAGTTGCTAATACAAATCAGAAATCAAAACATAGCACAATTGATGAACATAGGACATGTGAGGAACACTAGTTCATGAGCTGAGCGATTTATACCTCATCCTCCGTGCCAACAGATCCTGAGGCGGAATCAGTCGATTTGCTCGGCAAGGTCGCCGGCCTCGCCTCCCGGTCCTCCTCATTGACAGCCGCCACACCGGGTAAGGGTCAGGGGACAGCCGCCGCCACACCGGGTGAAGAGGGAGGATGAGAGGGCAAGGGTTAGGGCGCCGCCACACCGTGTTCCAGATCTAGAGTGAAGGGGAAGAATGAGAGGGCAAGGGTTAGGGTGCCGCCATAACAGTTTCTAGATCCGGAGTGAAGGGGAAGAACGAGAGGGCAAGGGTTAGGGCGCCACCATAACGGTTTCTAGATCCGGAGTGAAGGGAAAGAACGAGAGGGCAAGGGTTAGGGTGCCACCATACCGATTTCTAGATCTGGAGTGAATGGGAAGAATGAGAGGGCATGGGCTAAGGGCGCCGCCACACCGGGTTCCAGATGCGGAGTGAAGGGGAGAATGAGAGGGGTAAGGGTTATTTTAGGTCATGTAGTCTTTTATATTTGCGCGACATTATAGGAAACGGCTAAGTGTATATAACCGTTTCCTTTGTGGTTACGTCACTTTACACTTTTTTACAGATTTTCGTAGCTGCATACAAACCTAAATCATTATAATGATTTTCATTGCTGCATACAATCCTACTACATTCTACTGATTTCCATAGCTGCATAAAAACCTACTACATTCTACTGATTTTCATAGTTGTATACAAACCTACTACATTCTACTGATTTTCATAGCTGCATACAAGTTCACACACAAAATCATTCTAGCCATGCTCACAAGAATATTTAACTGAGCTATTTCTTTTCCCTTTAGCCGCTCCTTCGCACAGCAACAATAGGGTCAGCTGTAATCGAAGAAATTCCCATGTTTGTTGGGTTCCATACCAAACCAGCTAATGCAGCTGTAGTGTGCGTCCGCATCTCCTTCTTCTCCTCCTGACAATCATGGCTGTATTTTATAGCTCTGCAGCTTGCACTTCGACGCCATTAGCAAGCAGCATCTCAACATAATCTTCAATCCAAAAAAAGAAATCACACCTCTCAGAATCCTAATCGCCCCTCCCACGTCAAATGGAAAATCAAATCTAGAGCCAAATTAGCATGACACATAGAATAGATCCGGCTTGGGTTCATATCCAAATTGGTCGAAGCATTAAACTAACCCAGTGATTTGTACACTTGAAGTAGATATGGCCAGGGTTCAGATCCAGACGCAACACTCGACGGATCGCGTTCCTACAACGGCAGCACACGCACTTCACAAGCGGCAGAGCTAACCCGGCGCCGGCGGGGCAGGAGGAGGACGCCATCGATCTCCTCGACGAGCTCAAGTTGTTGGCCATGGAGGACACGAGTGGGGAGTAGAAACAAGTTGGAGCGGAGGAACAAGGGCGGACCGACAGTCTTTTTATAATAATCCAAGATAGGCCTAAAAAATAATTTTATATACCCAACTGTCGTGTCTCGTTGCACGGACACCGGGAGTATAGGATACCCCTTTTAGGTTCGGCACGGGGCGCGAAGGAGGCTGAGAATCGTCTTCTTGGGCGGAGTCTAGATCAAGCTCTCCTCTCCACGATCAAAGCATGCAACCAAAGGGACACAAGGAGCTACCCAGGTTCAGGCCGCCCGGAGGCTAAAAGCCCTACTCCTGCATGTCTGGATTGATGGGTTCTTCATAGTGTGGCTTACAATGGAACCTCCCGGACAGGGTACCCGGAAGGGTTTTGGCTGGAGGTAGAAGAAGGACAGATCCTGACCCGGAGGAGATCACCTTCCTCTCTACCTTCGCAGCCCTAGTCTAGTCTTGCTCTGGTTCTAGCTTGTGTTCGTCCTTGTTCGACCTCTCTCCTCCTCCGTGCCTTGGTCCTCCTTTTATAGGCTAAGGGGTTGCCACAGGGTCACGTGAGGGGCGTGAGGGACCTTCGGGGTGAAGGACCCTCCTCATCTAGTTTAGGGGGAGACGTGGCCTCTCCTCAGCCTAGCGTCTCCTTTGGGTTAGGTGGGAGCGTCCGCCTTGGGGTGGACAGGAGCTGACACCACCACGGGACGTGCTTCCCGCCCGCGCTGCCTTCGCCTTGCTTCCCAAGTCTTCCGTGGTGAGGTGGAGTGCTTATCCACAGGGACGTGGGGAAGTACCCGAGAGGGAGCCTGGCCTCCTGCCGGGAACTCGGGCTCTCGGGTCCTTCCTGGCCTTCTTGCTTGATTCGGGGACCCGGAAGGTCCCCAGGACCGGAGCCCTTAGTCGACGTAGGCCATGCGTGTCTTGACGGTGAACCCGCCAGCTTGACTTGAGTCTTGGTCTTGTCCATCTTCATCTTGGGCCCACATGGGGTGGACCCACTTTGGCAGTACTAGGGGAACCCCATGTTCCACTGTTGCGACAGTAGCCCCCGGGCATGGTCCCGGCGGCTCTTGCTCCAGCTGCCGGGGCCATGGCCTAAAGATAGGTCAAAGTGGGTCCCGGGCACCTGGTCTTCTCAGCTCCGTTGGGGACCCGCCGAGGCGAGGTAGAGACGAGCCCCCGGGTCCTGTTGACTGAATCACGGCGAACGTTGCGATTCATACGGACCCCGTGCTTATCTTGGAATCCAACGGGCGAAACGCGCAGAAATCGGCACGCCCCCTCGATCCCCACGTCCGTCGGAGTAATGGGGCCGCGACGTGACGTGTGGGATGCCTTATAAGCCACGACTGGCTTCCACTGTAGCCGTTACCTCTCCAGATTCGCCGAAATCCCCAAATCGCCGCCTCCGCCTTCGTCCTCCTGACTCTGCTCCGCCGCCTCCTCTTGCTGCCATTGCACCAACTCCCTTCTGCTCCAATGGCTCGACTGAAAGCTCTCGCCCGGAGGAAGAAGAGCGCGGGGGCCTCGCCCACCGAGAAGCCGCTGTCCCCAAAAACCAAGAGATCGCGGCGGAGATCGGCGCGCAACGCCGAGCAGGCTGAACTCAAGAGGCAGACGGCCTTGTTCCCCAGCTGCTTCGCCGACGATACGGAGATGATGCGGAAGGCGGGCACTTCGGGGTGATGGAGTCTGCTGGCGCCGATGGTGTCCCAGCCAGGAAAGCGTCGGAGATCTTTCCGCCGTCGGCGACCAGGACACCCAAGCAGATCCCCATTTTCGACAGCTTCATGTTGATGGGGCTTGTCCCCCCTTTCTCTGATTTCTTCATGGAGATCTTGCGCGCGTACAAGCTGAAGCTCTTGCATCTGACGCCAGGCGCAATCCTCGACTTGGCGGTCTTCGCTTACGCCTGCGAGGCGTTCGTCGGGGTGATGCCGTCCGTGGCGCTGTTCCGCCACTTCTTCTACCCTCGCATTGGGGGCCAAGGCTGGATGGGAGGCAGTGTCACGTTCTGCTTCCGTCCGAAGATCAAGTGGGCCTACCCCCTCTGGAGACCAAATCCAATGGGATGAGTGGAGGGATCACTGGTTCCTGGTCGGGGTGCCAGAAGCCGATGCTCAGCTTGAGGAGCCGACGGAGCGTCCAGTGGATCTGGACACTTGGAGAAGCGTCAGCTTGCAGATGAACAATTCTCGGCGGTCGTGGCGCGCTTCAGACTTCTTCGCGAGAAAGAAGTTTCCGGAGCCGCCATCGTTGCTCATTTCCTCCGCAACCGCCTTGCGCCGCTGCAGAAACGCCCACACCCGGCCTGGAACTTCCAGGGCCCCGGGGATCCTTCTCGCCTGAGGTGTCCCGACATGGAGGAAAACCTTGTCCGGGATAACGTGAGAGGGACCTTCACTCCAGGGGTCAAGTACCAGCTGCCCAAAGGGTTTCTGCCCCTGTGCGACGACCCGGAGAAGGACAAGATCCTGGCGCAGATGCCGGTCTGCAACGCCTTTGGTATTGTAGGCCGGGCTGATCACGGGCCCAAACCTCCTGTGGTGAAGACCCGCAAGGCCAGGGCACCTTCCAGCCCTGAAGAAGGAGAATACTGGGAGTCCAACGAGAGAGCGAGGAGGAATCCGAAGAGGAATTCTCCGGTTCTGACGACGACGAAGGTGGCGACGGGCGCGAGACCGACGCCTCCGACAGAGACGAAGATGCTGGCGACGACCCGGTTGCCAGCGATGACGATGATGAAGATGACGATGACGAGGAGGGGGCTGCTCCGCCCCCGCAGTCTGCCCTCGGGGTCGATGCTGCCCCAGACCCGAGTGTCCGCAGCCGTTCCCCGCCAGTCGTGGTGGTGGGGAACGATGAAGACCATGTGGATGAAGAAGCGAGCGCCGCGGACTTCGTCCGAGCCCCCCGCCGGAGAGCTTCCACCGGCCGCCTGTCACCCGTGATGGAGCCACCTGCTGCCTTGGGAGAGCCGCCGGCGAGCCCCCAGGCTTCTTCTGCTGCGTCGGTAGATGTTCCCCCGGCAATGGGCAACAAGCGTACCCGGGAGTAAGCCTCTTCGCTTCTTTCTTGCACTTTGCATTTCCTGCCTTCCCCAAGGAAAATGACCGAATGTTGGTGCAGGGGTACTCCTTCCTTGGGTACTGGCAAGAGACGTCGTGATACGGCGGAGGACGACACCGCCACTAGCCTTGGAGCCGGTGGAGGGGGATGCTTCCTCCTCCCATTGCAGAACTTGAAGGCCGTCGGGGGAGCGGAGTGGGGAGCGTGACGGCGACCTCCCTAGCCACCCGGGAAAAGCGCTCGACGCCCTGACGCCGAGCAAGCAGGTAACCCAGAGCTTGCGGGTAACTTCGTTTTCTTGACGCACCAATGCTTTTCCTGACATCCTTTTGTTCCAGATGCTTCAGTGGCCAACGTCTTTTCTCCCGGCGGCCTTCTTGGTGGGACTAGCCAGGAGAAACCACCTTCCCTCTCGCCTTCAGAGGGTCAAGAGGTGACCAAGGCGCCCCGAGTTCGCGGGCTATGGGAACGCAGACCGCGAACCCTGTTCCGGGTCCAAGCCTCGATTTGATAGAAAGCTCCTTGATGACTGGGACAGTGTTAACGACTTTTGCCGCTTTTTCCACTGATTCCGGCGCCAGTAAGGAGATGGCGGCGCTGATGAAGATCAAGGAGAGCCTGGCCGCCAACCGCATGAAAAGTGTGCCTGCCCCGGGAGGTCCCCCGGCAGCTACTCCAGGGTTCACCATCAGCGGTGACGACGCGATGGATGCCATCATCCGCGGGATAGCTCAGCTGGGCAAAGATCTGTGCGACCGTGAGGCCGCCGTCGTGGGGACCATCGAGAGTGTCGAGGACTGATCCAGAAGGGGATGGACAAGCTGAACCGCTTGGCAACCCAGATCACCACCTTGCTCCCGGCTCTCGAGAAGAAAGATGCAGACCGGAAGGCCGAAAGTGAGCGCCAAGGTAAGGTCATCCTGGCGAAAGAGCGCAGCTAGCATCCCGGGAGGCAGAACTGGCTGAGAAGGAGAAACCTTGGAGCTCCAGAAACTCCAGCAGGAGCAGCAGACCGAGAAGCGCCTAAGGGAGGCAGAGGACCGCCACCGTGAAGAGCTCGAGGTCAAGGATAAGGACATCCAACTCTGGAAGTCCAAAGAGCAAGAGGCCGTCCAAACCATCGAAGATGTCAAGAATGCCCTCCATCAGGAGCAGGAGTCCGTCCGAGCTTTGCAGCAGCAGGCCAAGAGTGACGGCCAGAAGATGTCCGAGCTGAAGGAATCCTTGGAGGCGCAGTGTAAAGAGCTTGCAGCACTGAAGGAAGGCCATCAAAAGCTGATCCAGGCCAACTCCCAGGCATCCTCTGAGCTGTCCGAGCTTCGCCGTCTTAACCAGGAAGGTTTCGCCGAGGTTGAGGCCGCCTGCGATTTGGCGACGACGCGAGTGAGGCGGCTGAATCTGCCCACCGAAGCTCCGGTGCTGGAACCACAGCGGCAGAGTCTGCCTCTCGTCGCAAGATTCATCAGGGGAGTGGCCGCTGATCTCCGATCTTTCAAGAACAAGATGGTCACCCAGCTTGTGAGTGACAAGCACGAGACGAGCAAGGTGACGGCGGCCTTGGTGATGGCGTCCTTCAGGGAAGCCCATCCTGGCGTTGCCTTGCCAGATTTCTCGACCTCGTCGCCTTCCAGGACTTCACTCCAAGCGGTGTCGGCTCCCGCGACTGCACTTGCCATGAGGAAATTCCCGCCTCACTAGTTGCCCTGCACATGTTTGGGCACTTCGTGCCCCCAATAAACTTTGCGTCAGATCTCATGTATCAGCTTATTGAAACTTGCTTGTAATAGGCTAGAACTTGCTATGCTACTCTAGTTCTCGGGTTGCTTTTATTTGTCTTTAGCATGTTTTTACTTTTCTCCACGTCCTTGAGGAACTTTCTGGGATGTAAGCTTACCCGCGAGGCCCTGACAGGTCAGGCATGCGCTCGCGAGCCCTACCGATACCCAAAAAGCCGCTCACTCTGTTGGCACGCACGTCCCCGGGGTGTATCAGGTCTGTGCACCGCTTTTTACCCCCGGGAGAGTCGATACCCCATGAGTGCTCGCACGACGGTCGAGCCTTGCCTTTCTAGTTCCGCACATGTTCTGTTACCCGAGAAGTAGATAGCACGTACTGCAGAAACAGGTTTGAGGGTAACTTATCTTTTATTCATCATGGAAGTTCTTGAACGACAACTGGCCACTTCAGGGTACATCTTGTGGCAACACGGTTCTTCCGGGTACACACACGAATTGCTTCAACGACTCTTGCGGGGAGGAAGGTTAGCAGCTTCTTCCATCCTGGCACATCGGTCGGCTATGTCCCACAAGTTCTCCAGGGTGTCCACAACGCGGATACTCATCTTTTCACGCATCTTGGGGTTGCGGACGTTGACGTGGAATGCGGCGATGACGGAAGCCTCGCAGAGGTACTTCGGGATAATGCGGTCGACGACGCCCCGGAACCTCCAGATGTAGTGACGCAGCGTCTCCTCAGCTTCTTGCTCTAGGTGATAGAGGTCGGAGACGGTTGCAGGGTACGGCGTGCAGCAGGTCTTGAGGTGCTGGCTGGCCTGGCCTTCCATGTCCTCCCGCGAGCGACGCCTGGGGTTGGAGCTCTGGCCAGCACCTTCTTCAGGAAGTTCCATGGGCCGCTTGCCATGGGGGTCCTCAGGCTGTTCCTCCGCCGGAGGTAGTGGCTCGGGGACGGCAGCGCCGTGGTCGATGGTCGGGGCAGGACTCGTGGGAGCGTGGCATTGGAGAGCGTAGTCCAGCAGGTTTTCCAAGCTGTTGATCCATGCCTTCGCACGGGGATCACTCTTGCACTGATCTGGGGGGAAGGAGAGAAGCGCCCGGGCCACGCCCAGAGCTTCCTCTAGCCCCCAGCCTTTCCGCGATGCCTGGCACGCTTGCTCTCCAAAGACCTCCCGAGCTCCCGACATGACTCTTGCTTGTGACTGAGGCAGCTGCTTGCCTTGCCCCGAGGAGACGGCTGTTCCTGGAGCGGATCCGGTCGGGACGAGGAGCTCGAGGCAGTTCTTGACGATCTTGCCGTAGATCGCGAACCAGAAGAAGAACTTGACGACGAGCTTGCTTCCGAAGAAGAGGAGCCTGACGTAGACTCCGAGTTGTCGACGAAGAGCTTGCCGTCGCGGCTGATGTAGGCGAATCCAGCGCTTGCGCCCCCTACCTGGCGCGCCAGATGTCGTGTCTCGTTGCACGGACACCGGGAGTATAGGATACCCCCTTTTAGGTTCGGCACGGGGCGCGAAGGAGGCTGAGAATCGTCTTCTTGGGCGGAGTCTAGATCAAGCTCTCCTCTCCACGATCAAAGCATGCAACCAAAGGGACACAAGGAGCTACCCAGGTTCAGGCCGCCCGGAGGCTAAAAGCCCTACTCCTGCATGTCTGGATTGATGGGTTCTTCATAGTGTGGCTTACAATGGAACCTCCCGGACAGGGTACCCGGAAGGGTTTTGGCTGGAGGTAGAAGAAGGACAGATCCTGACCCGGAGGAGATCACCTTCCTCTCTACCTTCGCAGCCCTAGTCTAGTCTTGCTCTGGTTCTAGCTTGTGTTCGTCCTTGGTTCGACCTCTCCTCCTCCGTGCCTTGGTCCTCCTTTTATAGGCTAAGGGGTTGCCACAGGGTCACGTGAGGGGCGTGAGGGACCTTCGGGGTGAAGGACCCTCCTCATCTAGTTTAGGGGAGACGTG
Organism: Poa pratensis; assembly: GCA_947311845.1. NCBI lineage: Eukaryota > Viridiplantae > Streptophyta > Magnoliopsida > Poales > Poaceae > Poa > Poa pratensis. The sequence continues at coordinate 39,278,101 of CAMZMU010000094.1, forward strand.
GCCTCTCCTCAGCCTAGCGTCTCCTTTGGGTTAGGTGGGAGCGTCCGCCTTGGGGTGGACAGGAGCTGACACCACCACGGGACGTGCTTCCCGCCCGCGCTGCCTTCGCCTTGCTTCCCAAGTCTTCCGTGGTGAGGTGGAGTGCTTATCCACAGGGACGTGGGGAAGTACCCGAGAGGGAGCCTGGCCTCCTGCCGGGAACTCGGGCTCTCGGGTCCTTCCTGGCCTTCTTGCTTGATTCGGGGACCCGGAAGGTCCCCAGGACCGGAGCCCTTAGTCGACGTAGGCCATGCGTGTCTTGACGGTGAACCCGCCAGCTTGACTTGAGTCTTGGTCTTGTCCATCTTCATCTTGGGCCCACATGGGGTGGACCCACTTTGGCAGTACTAGGGGAACCCCATGTTCCACTGTTGCGACACCAACCTTGCCAACGGTTGCATATAAATGTACGATGCCATTGAGCAACAAATCGCACACGGACATAAGATACCTCTGTTGCTGATATAGTGCACACGGTTTTAAAATCGCAACCGTTGCCGATGCATCGCGGGTCACGGAGGATAGCCCTCGTGGGCCGCATTTTTCACGCGGAAAGCTCGATTTTCCGTCGCCTAACTCATGTCGTTTCCATACAGGGGTATTGACGTGGTGTGATCACATCAATTCCCATGGTTAGGCTACCTAGGGTTTCATTAGAAGGGGAGAGAATTGGTAGCGCCGGTAGATCTGTCGGCTGACAAGCAAGGAGTTTACCCAGGTTCAGGCCCCTGGAAGGTAACATCCTACTACCTGCTTGTCTGGTTATTGATCTCGAGGTATACAATGGAGCTACAATGATGTCCCGGCAAGATGCGATCTTGCTAGGGTTTTTGTGGCTAGTGTATTGCGTAACCTTGATCGGCGGCCCTCCCAGCCTTTATATAGGAGGCTGGGTCTCGGGAGTTCGCATCCGTTTAGGTTTACAGGTAAGGTAGGCCTCTACCGACATAGGGTTCGCCTGACTTGGGGCGTACTTCGTCTTCTTGGGCCTCCTTCGTGGGCCTTAAATGCAGTCTGCTAGTAGGCCACCAATTGGGTTCTAGTCCGTACGTGCACCAGGTATCTTCATGGTGAGGCACCCGAAGGGTAGGCCCACCTCAGTAGCCGCCGAGTGCTTGGTCGACTCGAAGAATCGGGCAGGGACTCATCTGCGGGTGCACGGCATAATCTGCTTGCTCTATCATGAATCTTTGGGTCGGTAGCACATTGACATATACTTTGCCTGTTGCCGTGAACATTCGAGTTGGTAGTACGTCGAATGATATTTTGCTTATGTTTTGTTGTCCGTCTAACAGGTCTTAGGGATGGTGGCATAGTAGGCCTGGTACACCCGACGGATCTGGACCAGTTAACTGCACTTGGGCAAAACCTTGCTAGCCTACTTCAAGCTCGAGTCCCCAGACTCGAACCTAGAAAAAGCTGGTCAGATTTGACTCAGGCTGCGGAGGTCTTACAAGAGTCAAACTGTAGCGTGATAGTGGGTACCCAATGCGTCCGCCAGGATTTTTTTCATGCCTGTTTGCACGGAAATATACAGGGTGAACGCAGCAGGTGCGGGCCCAGGCCGGCACGACTGATCGGCGGGTCTTATCTTTGCACCATGGGTGCAGCATCCGGGGATCATATGCGGCGGACAACATCCGAGGTTCATATGCGGCAGACGTAATTCGGGAAGTCTTTTGCGACTATGCTAGTCGTGAATTTTGCATGGGGCTAAGTAGCCAAGTCGATAAAGGTTCGACTGAATGTTCCGGAGCCTGAAAGCCTTTTTGCCTGTGTTTTATCGGGTGCGCGACATCGCTCTCGATGGAGTAGCCCCTGAGATTAAGCTTAATTGCTTACAATTGAGGTTAATCTCAATCAATAACCTTTGCAACAACCGGCGAATTTTTTTATAGGCTCCCGATGGGAGTTGAATGCTTGGTACTTGAAGCAGTCGAATGACCTCCAGCTTGGTTTGAATGTTCTTCCTCGGAGTCGACACATATAGGGACTCGAGTACTGTTTGTGCTGCATCATAGTGTGATGACGTCAGGGATGACGTTTTCGACTGCGCCGCCTGACAGGCGATGGCGTGCTCATTTCGATGGATGGGACATGACACTGTGGCCCTGCTTGTCAATGTTGACGAGGAGCGGTGCCGCTTCAACTGGATTTAACCGTTTGGCGCGAAGTGGGCGGCGTGGCCTACGACAGTTGCGCTCCGTGGCCACCACGTGTACGGTGAAATTTGCATTATGGCGCATGATCTCCCATCGACGGATGAGATCGGTGGCCAGTGTGGATAAAAGGGGGGCGGCGAGGTAAATTGTGATTTACTTCCATTTCTCCCCGCCGCCGCTCTCTTTGCTTCTTCTTCCTCTTCGCTCTTTTCCACCATAGCCTCGGAGCTTTCGTCATGACCAAGCAGACCGGGAAGAAGGGGAGGAGTGCAGCCGGCGATGCCGCTACTGCGAGTGCTGCGGCCAATAGCGCCGCTGCCACAGGCGCCGCCGCCGCCACGTTGAAGAAGAAGGCCGGAGCGTGGACGAGGTCCACTGTGAAGGAGACGCACCTGGACGCGTACCGGCGGGACGGATGGCTTCCCGCCGCCGAGCTGCTGCCGACACCCGTGCCGGGAAATGAGGTAAGCCCTCAGCCTAGAGAGGGCGAGCGCGTGTGCTTCACCGATTTTGTGAACATGGGATTTTCTTTCCCTATTCATGACTTCGTTAGAGGCTTGATGTACGCGTATAAGGTGCACCTGTATGACTTTAATCCCAGCTCTATTTTGCACATCGCTTGCTTCTTTGTGCTATGCGAGTGTTTCCTGAAGGTGCACCTGCATTGGGGTCTGTGTAAAAAGATCTTCAATGTGCGGAAGAACGCCGGGCCGGACGGCGTATATGCTGTTGTAGGATTCAACATCCAGTCTCACGGCGACGGCGACTACTTGGACCTGAAGCAGGTCGACTCGGCGCAAAATTGGAGAAATGAGTGGTTTTACTTTAGGACCCAGCAGGAGGGGCTTCCTGAATTTGATGCTAATGCTACTCTTGTGAGGTCCCGTGCTTGGAAGTACAAGCTGACTGCTGCTGAGGAGAAGGATACGGCGCCTTTACTGGCAAAGGATGTCGAGCTGCTGAAAACTGTTGGGCGCGAAGTCAGTGGCATCCAGCTCATTGCCACCTTCATCAAGAGGGGGGTGCAACCCTTGAGGGTGCGGGCGCACCCAATGTGGGAGTTCCAGGGTGCGAACGACCCTACTCGTCTGGCGAAGGAGGAACCGTCGAAGAAGGAAGTGGAGACTAGGGTGCGGGTGCTGACCAAGTTAACAGCAAATGACCCTGCGACCTTGACCCGCCGGTTGCTCCATTCGACAATGCTAACAGGCCGCCAGAGGTATATTTCTTGCTGTACTAGTTGCCTTTCCTGTTGTGACTAAAACTTACATATGTCTGACTGCTTTGATTCCTTGTGTGCAGGGTCATATTTGCCCTAGGTGCTTGCCTCCCCTTCCGAGAATGGGAGGACTGCGGAGGTAGAAATTCCGGAGGTGGATTCGGACAACGAAGACATCTCTCTTGCTAGTGCAAACACCCTGCCTGACGAAGAGGTGGAGGAGTCCGAGCAGGAGGCAGAGGAGCAACCACACAAGCGATGCCGCTTGGATGAGACGACTTCGACTGCTGGCCATTCCCCTCGCAAGGACACGCCGACTGAGGTGGACGATGATGACTCGGGTTCTTCGACACCTGCTGTAAATGAACCATTGCAAGTGACTCCGTTGCGCACGGCTCCTCCAGCTGGTACTGACGGCGCCTCGGAGTTTGGCGCGCAATGGAACTTCGAAGATCTTGTCAGCGATGATGAGGAGGCGAGGTGAGCAGCTGTTGCGAGTGAGTCGACTATGTATTTCAAAGTTTTCACACCTTTGGGGCCGCTAGTCCCCGCTGGAGAGGTGTGGAATCACACTGCCCTCCAGTCGCCACCAAGGCTTAAATTATGCTACTCGAGCAATCGCACCAAGCGAGAAGCTTGATCCAGTAAGTGGTTCTCTTGAAGGGAGCAACTGGACCTTTACCAACTGCTCATGGCGATCTTCACACCTTAGTTGGACACTCTCAAACTTCCCAAGCCCTTTCCCGCCAATGATAGGCTTCGGGACAACTCCTTAAGTCTAGGGTTCCTAACCACTCAAGAGTAACAAGATCCACGAAATAAAGCAGTGGGTGGGTGGGTGGGTGGGGTGGATCAAATTTCCTTCGGTGAAACTGTTGGTTTGGATGTCCTCTATCCTTCCCTAAAAGATCAACAAGATATGAGAACTATCTCGAAGATTTGAGCTCTTGCAACCATTGAGGATAGAATGGAGTCGTCATCTTCTTTGCGGGAAAAAGGTGTCCATATATCCATCTCCCTCGAATCCAAATGTTATGCACATTTCTTAGATGGCCCACATATTTTGGGGGGGGGGGGGGGGGGATGTCCAAGCTAACTTGCATGCACCCTGATTATTTAATTGTGGGGAACCTTGTAGATGGCCCGGATGTGGCCATTGGGAGGGCCATATGTTCCGGGCCTCAGACCTTCTGGGGTAACTCTCGGGCTAACGTTCGGGCAAGCAACCTAGGGCGGAGTCACATATAACAACGACTAGAAGAAGTCGCATATAACAACGACTAGAAGAAGTCGCCATTGAGGAACTCCACTTGAAGTAGCATCTGCAAGGCCTCGAATCTAGGTGGATTTGCCCTCCTTTAGCCACCAAGACAACGAGAAGATGTAGATCGATTCAAATCTAAAGCACCGCCGTGCTTATGGACTAAGGCCCCACCAGATCTCGCCGCCCTGGTCAGCCACCTCCACGGCGACCTCACAGAGGACAGCTCTGGCATCCCCGCGTCGACCAGGAAGGTCTTAATGGCATGACGCTAGACCGCCACCGGGGCAAGTAATCTAAACCTAGCCCTAGCTCTACTATATACAGGGGAAGGGGGACAACCTCCTACTTCATCTGCACGCCAGATCGCGAATCCGCCAGAGATAGGAAAGACAAGGGGCGGCAACGACTCTGTGAGGTCGACTCTCAAATTGGAGAACAGAGGGAGGAAGCAGAGAGCCGCTGAGCTCGTACTGACGTATGAAATTATGAGCACATGTGGGAAAAGCACGTGCAGGGTTAATCTGCTCCCGCCAATCACACAACTACCGGAGGAAAATGTCAGCTCACCATATCCTCCCGTGTCGCGTTGTCCCGATCGAGCATTGAAACGGAAGCGGAACACTTCCATATTCGCAGATACAAATCATGTTTTTCCACCTCCCTCCTATGCGCGCGGTCCAAGATCTTAAACTGCAACGGTTGTTGCCTTCCATTTCCAGGAACCTACTGATTGGCTGCATGCAAGCTAGCTGAATTTCCACACTAGCATTCCCCATAGAGTTATGGAGTAAAACGGCAACCGATCGAGGTTAAAGGACAATGCGGCGTCGATGATGCAGTTGGCTGGGTTGCAGGTAAAGTGGATTCGAGGTTACCCAGCCTCTCACCTACCTCGCCGTCGTGGTCGCGCCAAGGGGGCCACCCGCCCACACGGCCGGACACGGTGCCTCATCCCCTCCCTCACTACTTCCTCTCCGCCCACCTCGCCATCGATCCACCGATTCCTCCTTTATAAATTCCACACCACTCGAACCAACACCGCCCAGCAAAGCCTTTGCAGAGAATCCTACCAAACCCAGCTACCAGATCCTTCTACTAATCGAACTTCTGCTTCGCCGCCGGTGCTCTGCTTTCAGCTACGTCCACCTAGTATCTATCAACATGACCGTCGTCGAGGTCGTCGCTGCCGGAAACGCTGCGGCCGCGGCACAGCCCGGGAACGGGCTGACCGTGTGCGTCACCGGCGCGGCTGGGTACATCGCGTCGTGGCTTGTCAAGCTGCTGCTTGAGAAGGGCTACACTGTCAAGGGCACTGTCAGGAACCCAGGCATGTTATCTCATGCATGCAAGCATCATTTTCTTAATTAGTATTATATCTTATATATGCGACTTACTATGTCGAGACGGCTAGCTAGCTACGGGATCGAGTGTGTTAAGTATTGTTCTTGAGTGCCTGCAGATGACCCCAAGAACGCGCACCTCAAGTTGCTAGACGGCGCGGCCGAGCGGCTGATCCTCTGCAAGGCCGACCTCCTCGACTACGACGCCATCTGCCGCGCCGTCCATGGCTGCCATGGCGTCTTCCACACCGCATCCCCCGTCACCGACGACCCCGTACGTATAGCACCCAGCACCCCTAGTTTCTCCACCATTCTCTCTGTTGACGCTGATCGACGACGCATTCTATGCTCACGTACGCAGGAGCAAATGGTGGAGCCGGCCGTGAGGGGCACGGAGTACGTGATAAACGCGGCGGTGGAGGCCGGCACGGTGCGGCGAATGGTGCTCACATCCTCCATCGGCGCCGTCACCATGGACCCCAACCGCGGGCCAGACGTGGTGGTCGACGAGTCTTGCTGGAGCGACCTAGACTTCTGCAAGAAAACCAGGGTGGGTGCTGCATGCTCATTTTCCAAATACTAAATTCCTTCCATCCCTCCCTAGGCTAGTAACCTTTTTCTGCAGCACGCTACATATTTTTCCAAAAAAAAACACAAAAGATATGCTATATGGTGAATTTCTAACTTTCAATATAGGTGAATTATTGCAACTACTACCCTACAAGTGTTGGACTTTTGACGCAACCAATACAGGAGCGATCGTGTGTGCTTGTCATGAACCATTAGCTTTGTACTACTAGCTATAATGTTCACCTATTTAGCGACGTGAGCACGGCAGTAGCTCGGATAAATCAGCGTTCGGAAAGGTAGCACAAGTACGTCTGGTAAGTTTCGGTTTACCTAGGAGACTATGCCGAAAATGGACGCACACATGTGTGACATATGCAGCAACCGATCACGAGTTATCCGTGAAAACCGACATCTCAGAACCTTCAACATTCCAACAATAAATACTGAGATACACAATTATATGTGAGCAATAGAAAACCATTTCTTTTTCCATTTGATGGGATGCAAAGTCGTTTCTGCCATTTTTTTAGGGTGAAAAACACCTTTACCGCGCCCTTCTTTCTGTTCAGAAACTGCTTTTCGCCAAAGTTTGTTCCGTCGAATGAACATGTAGTGTGTGCTATCTCAGTGACATTTACCCACTAGTACTATATGCCAGCGAATCAATGTGTTCCTACTATCCTAGTGGATCGGAGTCCCCAAGGATCCAATATTACCTACACAAAAAGAAAAGGAAAAGGCCAATATATTACCTAATACCAAAATTGGTAACAAGTCTAGAACCGTAGATAATTCTAGACCTTCTTAAAAAACGAGAACGGAGGGGGAACATGCCCTCGGTATTTTAATTAAGAGAGGGGTGCACACGATACCGGGGGAAGAGCCCCGGGCGGGCCAAGACGAATCAGCTCGTCCAGTCACCGGACTAAGTCTTGGTCCATAAATTCTAGACCTTCTTGGAGATGGAAAAATGCATGGGCGAAAAGCTTGGGCAGTAATAATTTATTTGACTTTGATAGGAACTATGGTGCTAACATTCTAACCAGGACAATACTAGAAGGTGGTAGAACGCAGCCGCAAGCACGTGCCGCGCCTAGCGTCGCGTCGACAGTCTCCCCATGCCCATGACCGTCAGCCATTGCCTGGAATTTCAGCTAGCACGCCAGAGATGCCGAATGCATGCCTGCGTATTTACGAGCTTCAAGAGTAGCTAGTTATTTTAGGGCACTCTTCAAGTAAACCAGGTGTTCATGGGGCTCATGCCCTTGATTGGCTACTAACTTTACTCCCACAAAGAATAAAAATCGATTGTGCATAGTCCAGGTGGACTCACACTTTTTAATGGCCAAGTCGGTAGTGCTAGCTATCAATTACAATCTTGGTTCCACTTGTTAGCACGAAACTTTATTAAATTTGGAGATAACACACAGCTCATCCCATATCTTTGGAGTTAGACATAAGAAAATCTCATATACTCCGTATAGTACTACTAGTTTCATCTATGAAAACCCAAAATTAAAATATATTCACACCTCGATCGAGACTGAAGGGAATGTATGGGTTTTGCTGTGTCTTAATTAAACCAGAACTGGTACTGCTACGGGAAGGCGGTGGCGGAGCAGGCTGCGTGGGAGGCGGCGCGGCAGCGCGGCGTGGACCTGGTGGTGGTGAACCCGGTGCTGGTTATCGGCCCCCTGCTGCAGCCGACGGTGAACGCCAGCATCGGCCACATCCTCAAGTACCTGGACGGCTCGGCCAGCAAGTTCGCCAACGCCGTCCAGGCGTACGTGGACGTCCGCGACGTCGCCGACGCACACCTCCGCGTCTTCGAGTCCCCCGCCGCCTCCGGCCGCTACCTCTGCGCCGAGCGCGTCCTCCACCGCGAGGACGTCGTCCGCATCCTCGCCAAGCTCTTCCCCGAGTACCCCGTCCCCACCAGGTACGCTAATCGATCACGTGCCACCGTTAATCCCATTCAACTGCATGGCGCTTCTCCTTATTTACTCACTTGTTATGGAGTGAAATAACCTACCGACCGTGGAGAAATTAACAAGCAGACTTGGTGTCCCGGTCGAGTGCGGCTAACTCGCATCTCCAATTGTCAATCACTTGGCTGCAGCTTCCATGTGGTTCTTTAGCTCAAAGACAATGAGCACTAAGCAAAAGCTGACATCGCTAATAATTAGGTAGAGAGTAGTAGTGAGCTCCGTACTTAAGTGGGTGGATCCCATGGTTGGTAGGTAAGGACTAAGGAGAGATGGATTGTGACATCCACAGCGAGCTGCTAGCTAGTGACATCAGCCGGTTCAGTGAACCAACCATAATGCTTGAGCTAACTACAAAAGCGACACAAAACACCGCAGAGTAGACAAGGCTAACTTGTACGTTCAAACCAAACTATATTGGTGAAGAGAGCAACAGCAATAGCCAGCATAGGTAACAAACAAAACAATAATCACCACAGGTCATTCTAAGATTGTGTTTAGCGTTGCGAGGCCACACCAAGATGGCCGGCGACTATTCGCAGCACTTGTGTGCGCGTAGCAGTCGACGGGAGTAGGTGGGGTGATGGATATATTCCCCTTCCCTTGGCCCTTGCAAGCAACAAAGATTTAGCATCAGCGACCCGCCGTCAGGTCGGTTTGCCCTTCACGGGTACCTGTCCTGGCCACACGGTAGAAATGCGTCGCGTCAGGCTAGAAAGCAGCGTCTGTGATATCGTCCTTAACCCAAATGGTTCATTTTACGCTCCCTGGCTGGTTTCGCTGACCAATTCGTGTACACCCAATATGGTGAAACCCTATCCTATGCATGCCAAGACAGCTTCAAGATAAGCAGTGACATATGAATAACACCTCAAGTCTCATTGCAGTTTGTACTACTCCCTCTGATCCGTTATTTCTGTCGCTGGGAAAGAACATGCAAAGCACAACTCGGTACCACAACCCACGACACTTTTTTTTGGACGAGAGGAAGTAGTGAATCTGCAAAACTGGTGGCCCAATCTTTTTTTTTCTTCTTTTGTTTGGACTAAACACTTGTCTATTGCCGCGAAATGGCACCAACTTCCAAACGTGAGCTGCGGCAAAGAATTTAAAATGAAATTACCTATATCGAGCAAAGGGCCGAACACCTTGCATGCGGGGCGGCGAGCTGACTGAAAGGTATCTCTAGATAAATTATTCGGACTTCTGAAGATATTGATTATTAATGTTAACAAGCAACACAAACACGGGGAATATTCAACTTTCTATGCGTGTCAAATGTCGTTATAGTGGCTGGACTAAAGAGGATCTTTCTGTTCATACCTTTCGCCAGAGTATCCTGCCAAAGTTATGCCAGTGTGTTTAGTCAAGATTAATGCGAGGTTCATCTAGCTTCAAAGATACTACCTCTTAGACTAGACTGAGGATAGATGTCCTTTTCATGTCGTAATCTTCACCAAACCCGCCCTTACGGACCACAACAGTACGTAGCCATGTTGTCATTAGTATGCATTATTTGTGTCAAGGAAATGGAGAAATCTCATCTTCACACAAGTCATGAATCATGCTCACACTTGGAATTGATCGACATTACTTCTAGCAAGATTACAGGATAACAGAAGAGGATAGCTTCCTTGAAGTCTATACTTACGATCGATGATTCTAGTGATGTCAACTTAATTTTCTTCCTCTTCTCCAAGAACGGGAATTGTTACTGATTTTGTGTGATGCGTGTGACAGGTGCTCCGATGAGACAAACCCGAGGAAGCAGCCATACAAGATGTCGAACCAGAAGCTACAAGACCTCGGGCTCGAGTTCAGGCCGGTGAGCCAGTCCCTGTACGAGACGGTAAAAAGCCTCCAGGAGAAGGGTCACCTTCCGGTGCTCAGTGAGCAGACGGAGGCGGACAAGGAAACCCCCGCTGCAGAGCTGCAGACAGGGGTTACCATCCAAGCATGAGGAAAAAGAAACAACAAAGAAACAGCAAGCAATGTCCATACTGTTACTGTCCTGTAAACCAGCTAGTGTTTGTTGAATGTCTAATCTAAGTTCTTCTAATACTGTGTTGTTTCATGTGAACTAGAGTGGTCAAATAAGTATCTCTACAAAAGTTGCTAATGCTAAGAAGTGGGTTTTGTGCTGCCTGCAACGAAAATTAAAGGTTTTGAGTACCATACCATACTACTCCTAAGTTCTACACTTCTACTTATGCTGATGCAAGAGCAAATTTATAAGACACCAGTCTGCGATGCTTACTTGATCATGAGTTCATGACAGCAAAATTGCAATACATGACAATTTCATCACAACTAGCAAGAAACAATGACAGTTCACAGACAACAGCACGGATAGTAGTAGTTCAAGTAATAAGGTCAAATAGTAACCGAAAGAGGGAAAGGACACAGCAAATCACACTTGATAGAGGCGGGAACTGTTAAACAAAAGAGTTGGTAAAAGAATGAAGAGTTGGTGATAAGGCAATATAAGTATGTAACTAGAGTGCAACTGAAGTTACAGGACTCTACCCTCAACTTCTTCAAACTTAAGAAATCAGATCAGTAAGAACAAGGAATCTTCAATACTCTCGAATCAACCAACCACGATACTGAATATAGTGGTGGCGCGTCTTTATCATCAAGAGAAGGTCCATTAAATCTTACACAAGCTAATCCAATGCTAAATGTGGGAAGTTGACAACAACATATCATCATCAAAGCTGGTCCAGTAAAGACTGAATATAACACATAAGATACACAGGAAACACACATACGAGGTGCTTTAGATATGAAGTGACTTGGGAACAAAAGTGATACCAAAAGGAAGAGATGCCGACCTATTACAGAGTGAAATGAAGACCCTATTTACATGAACATAATAGCCAAAGGCCTAGCTTAAGATTAAATTTATTGCACGGAACCCAACAGTTCTTATACTACCTCAAGCCAGAAGTTATGTATACTCATGTACTACCATAGGAATTTTGATTAAATTTTCATAGGGATCACAAAGAATTCTGTAATGAAAGCATGTATTCACACATAATATTATTTTTTGTTTACCAAACTATTTCAATATCCTTTTGGTTTGTCCTTCCTATTTGCGCATCTTCTAACTAGGTTTTCAATTTGTAGAACCTGATGACAAATTGACCATGGAATACTAGCTCCCTTGCTTTGGTTTGGGGAATGAAATGAGTTGGATATAAAATAAGGATTTGGAAGGATCCTGCCATGATGGATGAGGTGATCTCTCTAACCAAATAGCCCCTAAATATAGCAGGACCACTGTCATCCCCACCTACTTAAGTGTATATGACATGGTAAATGACAATCAACAGAAAAAGTCTCCAAATAGCTCAGGAATGAACAAAGGACCTCCTATCAAGGTTAAATAAAGCTAACATATGTCAAATCCACATGTAATACGCAATGAGCCAATGACAATATGAGATACAAAAATTAATGCATTTTAACAGCTTATAAGAAAGAATGTAACGAATTGACTTCCCAGAATTCATGGTTGGTCGCCTTGCTGTGTCAAATATTCAGCTTTGTTTCTGATGCTAGAGCAGCTTTATAAACACCAGCCTGTAGTCCATGATCACAACAGTACTAAGAACAATACTGCACACACGTATAAAAGGAACGGACACGACAATGATAACGACAGTTTACAAAGATGCTAAACTATAGGATAAGAAAAAAGAGGAGTAAAAAGTAAGGTATCTGAACTGAGAAGAATTAGAATCAAGTGTCATACTAAACAGAGTTGTGCCGTGCCACATCACTATCAGGAGAAACAAAAAACCTTAAATAACCTAACCCAACACAAAAATGGCACAAAACTGAAATGCACAAGTTCTTTGTTTTTTTGGAAGACAGACTTTATTCAGAAATAGAGCATTGATCTTCTTGCGGCAAGCATATCATAAGAACTTATGGCAGGAACGAAACTCAAACTCAATCCCCCAAAACAAAACTATCTCAGGCCATAACTCCTCTAATCATTTACTCAAGAAAATATGATTAAATTTACACTGAAAAGAACTCTCTATCACAGTTAGTTATTTGCATCTCATATTATTTGTTGTTTCACTGGACTTTTTGAAAACAGTTTTAGTTAGCCAGTCCCCATTTTGTTATCTCTTGAATTAACCAGCACCCCTGGTGAAATATGACATGGTAAAGGATAGTGAAACTACTTTGAAGGCATTACAATTTACAATGGAACAACTAATAATACGATTAGTATTAAAACCAAGCAAACAATACTGCATGTTGATCACGTCATGCAGAATGCCAGAACCCATTCATATAGTCAGTCATTTGGGACAACTGGCGTCCAAAATCGCCCCATCCACGTTTCTTACTCATTACTCATTAGACCAACTACTTATGCAAATTAATACATAAGGTACTATATAAACCATACCATAAGATGGTTATCTATAAATATTGTTAAATGAATATAGAGAAAAAAAAACATAATTCTGCAAATCTGCACAAAGGACCAACAAGAGAAAGGTCCAATGAAGGCTAAAATGAATAGAAGGCCATAAGTAGCCCCAAACATGCTCATATGATCTCTTAACAAGATCCACTGAGGGTCAAGATAGAACTTTCATGGGCCATAGAGCGATTTATCGCTAAATAGGTGGAATCTGTTCAAACAATCTGACAAAAATCCCAAAATAACAAAGCATTCTGCTCTGATGCAGGAAAGCTACATAGAAATAGCTATACAAGCTCATCATAAGGATTAGTTACCGAGATATCATTTCCATAATGCTGAAACAGGGATGAAGTGCATTTCATCATATAGTAAAAAGACTAAAAGAGAGAGGTCACTAATAACTGAACACGTTGTATACAAACTGATGATATTACAGGAAGTAATATTATATTTGTGTCATTCCAGAAAACGGAAAAAATAAATCAGAATCTGGGAGGTTATACTTAGTAAGTAGGAACTTGACTAATTTCCAGGTTGAAAAATTGGAGAGCCACAAATATCAGTTAAGACTACTACTTTTTACGGATGATGAACCAACAGAAGTCATTTTATTCTAGTGAAAATTATAGTTTCCAATTTATAAAGAACATTCAAAAAAGCACTAGGTGGTCGCCCAAGCGAGGCGTTTGGCAGTCGCCTAGGGTGCATCTTTCTAAACCACGATAAAGAGAGAAATAAAGCATATTAAAATTAAAATTACAGAAAAATAGATGCACCATCCCATAGTGGTATTAATTAGAAAATATCATCATATTTGTCCATCACACACTTGGAGGTATTCTTCAATTTTACAATCGTTATGATGGTATCGAGCAAATACTCCAAATTGCGCCTGGCAATCTAACTGAAGAAACCCTTCATCCAAGATATTATTTCGCAAATCAACTTTGACCCATGGAAACAAAGCATGAAAGGACATAATGTCATAAGGATTATGGATAGTACTGCAACGAAGGTCTTCTGTCAGCACTACAACAAACACCCAGGTTGGCATAAAATCACAGAGAGGTTCACAACACCCATTCACGATTCCTTGAACATACTAGGCACCCATATGAACGACACTGAGTCTGAAACTAATACCATGTCGGCCAGATTCGAATGTAACGATCCAAATTCAGTTCGGTACCAAGAACATATCACCGGCAGAGCTACCTATTGCTTGAACGTGTAGGGCTGGGGCAGCGACATGGGGCCCCGTTGGTCCTCATCGGCGTCGAGCAGCCTCTGCACCCGCTTCTTGGCGCAGTGCTGCCGGTCGAAGTGCCTCACCTGGCAAAGCAATCGAAACCAATCGTTAGGCGAAGCAGGCAAGGACGCGAATCATGGAGGTGTCAGTCGACGGGGGGGCTGGCTGCGAGGTGGATGGGGATTAATTACCCAGGAGGGGCGGCAGCTGTTGACGTACTGGGCGCGGGACTTCTTGCAGTCGGCGGGGTAGAGGAGCCCCACGGTGGCGATCTCGGTGGGCTTCTTGTCCGCGTGGTTCTCCAAGCACGCGTAGAAGGCGTCTCGGGCCTTTGGAGGATCGAAGGGATTGCGTCAGCAACGGAGAGAAGGAGCGGAACGGAGTTAGCTGATGCAGGGGTAGGGTCCGGGAGTACCTTGTAGCAGGATTCGCGGCCCTTGGAGAGGACGTCGGCCATGACGGTTCCGTCGTGGTGGTGGTCGGAGCCGGAGCCGGAGTCGGGGGCGGTGGGCATCGGCCGTGGTGAGGGGTTGGGGATTTTGTTTGGCGACGTTCCCTTCCCTTGGGGCAGGGCCGCAGGGGAAAGGCAGTAGGTGGGCCGGCGCAGGCTAGACGCGCCGTTCTGGGCTTGCATAGTACTAATTGGGTTGATTAGAAACCCAATTTACCTAGTTACATAACCAGTATTCTCAACAAAAAAAAAGTTACATAACCAGTATGTGGATTCGAAAATTGGGTTGATTAGAAACCACAAATTTCGGCAAATGGTAATGGAGGTCAATTCCCATATAAAAAAGAAGTACCGGAGATCAAGTGTTAGAATTGGCGTTTAGGTGCAAAGAATCGCCGACTCAAACAAAGATACTTCTTCTCCAGTTTGACATCGACGACTTAGGTTTCTGCCTCCTCGGAATGCCCATCATGAGAGAGGTCCTTCCCTCCCGGCTCCGTGCTTCCCCTCGTCTGTCTCCTTGCTCGGGGCTGAGCAAGAAGAAGGCTTGCTCGTTTTCCCAAATTTGGTGAAGCTAGGCTAAGGTTTTGGTGCTTCTCTGCGACATGGAGGCGACTTCGGCTCTGATTTTGGGGAGTCATGTAGGAGAAGGATCTGGCGGAAAGAATCATGTACTGTTGCTGGAATTTAAATATTTTTGTTGTTTTGTCCTTTTTAAGCAAGCAAAAAAGTAAATAAAAGATAAATAAAAAGTAACTCAACAAGATAGATAAATAACAAGAGAGTAAAATGGAATAAATTGATGTGGGGCTTTTGCCTCGCAGTTTTATGGTAAAAAAAGAGTAAAATGAAGATGTCTATGCCGCTTAGTTGATGACAATATTTCCCCGGCAATGGCGTCAAAAATTGGATTGCTACTTCCGTAAAAGTTGTTGCGAAACCATAAATGGAAGGAATGATGTAACTCAGCAGTAAGTATTTCTCTCGATTGAGAAACAAAATTATCGAACTAGTAGGAACTAATGAGACCTTAGCACCTGCACACAAATACAAAACATAGCTTGTCCCCAACATTTTAAAAAGGTTGCCAGCTTCATGTCCTGCCAGTTACAAATATTAAACATATGGTGTGATAGAAAGTGGTGAATGAAATTAAATAAATAAATGGACTAGCGTGTAAATGATATGAAAACAAGTGAAAATAGAATGTAAATAATATTAAAATGTGCTCTGGGGGCATAGGTTCAGTACCGACATCTCCCAAAAGAAACATAGTATTGTTGGGTGAACAAATTTCAATTGGGCGGGGATTGTACTTATCTTTACTTTACTTTTATGATTATTCATGGCATGATTCACATAGGCATTATGTCCAAAAATATACACCGTTTGTTGTCGCGTGGAAACCGGGGTCCCATGGGTCAACAAAGCGTGGGCCATCCTCCCCACATCAGAAAAAGAAGTAGAACGTGCAAATCCATACGATGTACTTCTCTAGAGAAGGCGAAGAAGAGAGTGGACAACACAAGATATGCATACTATACACAGCTACAAGGTACACAAACGGCTTCGGCATCTACTCCAAGGCCAAGCCCATCATGAACTCCTCATCAGTGACATCTTTGAGAGGCTCACCCCGGAGCAAGAGCGTCATCAATGATGCACGCGCTCGCCCCTAGAACGGAAGTGTGGCACTCGCCATGCCACCTGGCGTCCATCTCTTGGCGCGGGCACGCCAGGCTCGTGGAGAGAGTGGATGTGACGGGAAGGAAAGGTGTTGTCTCGTCAAGACAGTCGCGTCGTTAGTAATGATGGCCTGGGGCCCGTGGGCCGCCTCCGGCCCATCCTATCGGCTGCGCCACGCACCGAGCGATAGGCTTGCGTGTCGTCATTTCCCGTCCATGCAATCAAGCGAACCGGAGTTCAAGACATGTCATGGGCAACATATCTAGGCCCAAGCTACATGTCGCGCTGCATGCAACGTGCGCTGTACAACCATTTTGGTAACCCCATGTAAGTATAAAAGGAGGACCAAGGCAATAGTCTTGGCAAGTACCAGAGATAGGAGAGAGTGAGATTAATAGCCTTAGAGAGAAGCATGCAGGCAGCTGTTGGGTTTTCTGCTGACCAGGCCTGAGTTCGGCTAGGAGAGTTCCAAGTTGTAACACCAAAAAGACCAGATCCTATATACATGTCGGCAAGACATAGGGTTATACGCTTCTGAGCGACCTGGACCTGGGTAAAAATATTGTGATGTCTTGTGGGTGCTTGGATCATGTTCGTGCCCTTGACCGAACAAAAAAGGGGGTGGCCTTCATCCCTGGTGTCCGTGTTTTGACACGCGAAACCCTTACTGAACCGCATGTATAACTAATACTCCACTCCAAAACTGCTATCCAGTATGCATCTCAAAGGATTAAGTTCGTACAAATAGAATATTCGCTTAAGCAAGATGACATTGTAACCAGTAGAAGCATCATCGAAGTGTGGTATAAAACCAACATTTTTTGTTTAGCAATAACAACACATTGCATGTCTTGTTACTTTCTGTCACTAGAATATAGAGCAATGCATGGATGAACCTACTATCATACACAACTCACTCTTTAGATCTAAGCATCAAACTTGCCAGAGTAGACAAATAAATCAGAGAGTATATATGTCTACAAATAATACACCAGGATAAGAGCATAGATATCAATATAAAGCATGAACAAATCTGATCATAAAGTGAAAATTCATCGTATCCCAGCAAACATAACAACTACTCTATCAGATGGATCTTAATCATGTAGGGCAGCTCATGATACTTTTTATTGAAAAACATGGGAGAGAGTGTCATCTAGCTACTACTATAGACCTGTTATGGTGTTGTTGGATACCCCCAAGTGGAACGGATGGTGTAGATAGCAACAAGTATTTCTCTCATTTAAGAATCAAGATTTATCGAACCAGTATGAAACACAGGACAACAACCAAGTTGATGCTACCTACACAAAAAATGAAACCATCTTGTCCCCAACGGTCAGGAAGGATTAAACGTATAATGTGGACGGAAGTGATGAAATACAATTAATAAAGTAAATGACTAGCAAGGAAACAATATTAGTACCAGTAATAAATTAGTGCAAACAATAGTAAAAGATGGACTAGGGGCCTAGTTTCACTAGATATCTCTCTCCAAATAAATAAAGCATTGTTGAGTGAACAAATGGCAGTTGGGCATCAGTTAAATTATACTTATTATGATTATGATTATTCATGGAAAGATTTCATATGGGAATTACGTTCAAAATATATAGATCCTTATTGAACTCCATATATAACTAATACTTCACTTCGAGACCGCCTATAATCTTGCATCTCTAAGTATTAAGTTTAAAGAAACAAAGTTATGATTTTAGTAAATTGACACAATGCAAACATCATTGATGACTGCAAGTGCACAGGTTGTTGTAGCTAGTTTCCAAATAGGAGTTATCGAATCACAAGGAGCTGACGAAAAGGTCTTTAGCTTCTCCTTCGATTATTAAAAAATTGTACCTGCAAGTTACTTTGATCCAAAGCAAGCAAGTGTGTGGAAAATGAGCGTGTTGTGTTGTTGATGATTAAACAGAAAGTAAAATACAATAATAAAAAGTGACACAGAAACCAAACGGCGATGGTTATGGAAACTGCAATAAGTCTTAAAGCATTCCCAGGAAGCATTGGTTCTACCGCCAGTATATTTTTAGAGCGGAGATAGTTTATATCGTTCAATATCGAATTTATTCATGTAGGGGCGGAGTCCCAAGTAATGATGTGTCTTGATTCTATCAGGCTAACACACCCCGCACAACCACTGCTAGTTTCGGTAGGGTACCCGACAAGACGGACCGAGCCACTAGCAATTAAGAGTTTACCCCGTGGATGTGGAGAGGGGTTCTGTGGGTCTCTGTTATTCCCATGTTAGCACACTGACAAGTGGCTCCCCGCCTGAGAGAGGGTATCAAGTCCGCCTCTAATTGAGTTTGGGGGTCGTTGACCACCCAATCCTTGTATTAACACAAACAACCTACTTCAGTCCCGAAGGCAAATGTTGTGTAGTCGACATTCGCACGATATATAGAGAAGTACACGGTAACCACATGACAACCGGTATTAAACCAAATAATTTGTATCTCATCTCATAATAATAAAACTGGGGCTTCCCCATCTTCCCACGAACTAATGAAACTATACTCACACATGAAAGCACAAGACATCATCATATTAACTAGATTTAGGGGTGCGCCTTGGCGCACTCTCCCCCGAGCCCTATGTCGACAACACGTTATACACAATGCTAAAAAAAAAGTTAGAAACCATAATGTCCATGTGTAATGTGCTGGACGCAAAATGTTTAGCAGCCATATTTGGTTCACATAATTCATACAACTATGAGAACGAAAACCGATCTATTACAAATCAGACTCCTAAAAAACCTCTTTACCCTTCAGCCTCAGAACTTCAATGATGTCCAAGGTCTTTTTTAACATTCTGTTCGACTCCCCCAACGCCGTGTAGGCATCGATGGCGTCTTTCATATACTGGATGATCTTTGCATCGGCTTCAACCTTCTCTTTCCGGAGACGGCTACACTCAGACCGTAGCTCCTTTTCCTCACATATAAACTCCTGTATATAAGTTTTATGAAGCTCCATCGACTGAACTTTTTTCCTGAAGCTTGGACCACTCTATTGCCTCCCAACGCAGCTGGTCGCATTCTGCCCGAAGCTCGGACACCATGGTCGCCAGTTCCTGGTACAAAGATACATGCTTGTCTGTCAGTTAACAGTGAAAATCAAGAGAAAGAGATGCACAATATAAAATGAATGCAAGGAGTAACAATACAGATTGACTAACATCGTTCCTACTTAAGTCGCGGGAGATCTCCTCGATTTCCTGCATCCATCTCAGCAGGAAATACAGATTTACGGCATTCCTGCGTCGATGAACGACCACGTCTCCGCGCTGACCTGGCCCACGAGGACCAGCCGTCGATGTGCGGCAAGCTCTCCCTCAACGGTAGTAAGGGCATAGCATCCAACGGAGGGTTGTTTGCCGCCTGCAAGGCCAAAACCATGACATGCCGACAAACTTCCAAATTAGACACAGCATTCCTCTTCCGGCATCTCCTCACCGAAAGCATGATGAGCAAGGAAGAAGAAGGAAATTGGTAGGTAGGAAACAAAAAATACCCTCACAAAGATGATGAAGACTGAAGAGTACAACTGGGAGTTCAAAGCGTTGGTCCACTATGTATATGTATAAGCATCCATCTCCTCGTCTCCCTATAAGCAATATACACCGTCCATTCATGGTTAACGGAAGGTAAAGAACTCACCGCCCTTCCGCACCGTTCGATCACACCGGCTTATTGGAGTCGGCATTAATAGCGATTTGATATATTCCTGCGCATAGCATGGGGGTGTATGCCTTACTCCTTTGACAATCAACAAACCATTTCTCTCGTATTCTGCGAACGTACTTTCGCTTCATTGGTTTATAGTGCCGCTCGTCTAGCCTCAATGGACGGCTTGAATTAATTTGTGAAGGCGAAAGGACGAAGAGCCGGCTATAAAAGCCACCTCTCCGCTATGGTTCCAGTCCTCTTCTTCCTCGCTACACGCTCATAGTTCATCCACACACCCATTACCTCTACCTTCTCACCTCAATTCACACCCGCCTCCCATTTTAGGAGCCCACGCTGTTCACCTGGTCCGAGAGAAGGAAAGCTAGATCTCTCATGCTAGATCCAAGCCGACATTTGGAAGACGCTCTCTTGGTCACTGTGGGGTTTAAAATTTTATATGGTGTTTATCCGAAGAAACCATCTCCATAGGATGTGGTCTGTTATCACAAATATGCTCACTTCCGTTGGATCTTCCGATGTGACTTCTGCTCCACTCTACACATGCTGCATGGATATTTGGAGCAATAGCAGAGCTCATTGATAAATCCAGAGATGCTGGTGCATCCGGGTACGTCCATGTATTCAAGCTTCTACTATCAGAGAAGTGATTTGTTGTTTATTCTTCCAGGTGTCGTGTGGTGTTTGTGCTGTGCTAAGAGATTATTTAGTAATTTTGTAGGAGAATATAAAGATGTTAGATCAAAGAAACCAATTTTTATTCAGTTATTTTTCCAAAGCTGTAAAATAGAAGGTTAGATTAAAAGCCCTACCTCGTAACCTGCAATCTTAGCATACTGTACTGTTCTTCTTCCTTCACAAATTCAATAACCCTGCCATGTTAATATTTATTATATATACACCAAACTAACATAAGTCATATTCTCTATTTCTGTTTCCGTAACCACTCCATAGAAGAGCCATAGTTGGGCAAAGAGGAAGACATATACAAACATTTTTGATTGTACACATTAGGATAGCCACCAAGAAAAGAGATCCTGGCCCCGTTTCTTTTGTAATGTTTTGATCCACTGCACACAATACTTTTTTTAGCTAAGAGTGTCTTGTACAGTGTCACCAAATATCAGAACAGTGACGAGAACAAAGAACTACATCAACAACTATCAGAATCTACGGCATTCTGCTCAGTCCAATGGCGCCGGCTCCCTCGAGCCGGCATAAACAGCGGTTTTATATATTCCTGCAACTACGTTGAGCTGCACGTGTAACCGTACTATTGTGCAGGACTCGCCGTGTCTACCTAGGAACAATAGAAGGGAAGATCACAATCTTCCGATGCGGCAACACATACTGTCGATAACAATATCGATTAAAGTATTAATATTTCTATTCTCGATAATCTGGTCCTCGTCCATCAGCAACCAATTAACACAGAACATGTACACGTGTCCGGATACTGTCATGTTAAGAAACATAGGCCTGAATCATTCCGTCACGCCTGACCAGTTTCAGATCATAGAAGACAAAAGCCGGTGGATGGAACGCCGACTTACGGAATATTCTATACTACTATTAAAAGAGCAAACTTGATCGGATACATTAAATTGTAGTCGTTCATTATCTGATCAACGGATCAGATCGCTCCAACAATGTTGAGCATCTCAACACATCCAATCTAGCGAAACTGGTACAAATCTGTTTTTTTCTTTTCCCTATCTCTATCTCTGGTGCAGCAGTCCAAGGCTCCAAGCAACGAGCGGAACAACGCTCGAACGTCGCCGCCCGCCGCCGAAGTGAGGCCGCCGCCGGATCATCTGGCTGTTCCAGCCTGCATCATGCCGTCAAGTCGCCATATCCCTGTCGGCGAGCCTCTCGCCATCCTCCCCTCACTGTAGTTGTGCGCCACCTCCGGGAGATCCTTACGCTGCTGCAAGGAGCACCTCAAGGTCGCGATTGTCCTCCATGGTGAGCAGTTGATCCACTCCTGACCGTCCCGTACGCGGCTCCCTAGCCCCCACCACTGGCGCACTTCCCAGTCCCTCAATCACAGGCGTGCCAAGCCGTCATCCCCCTCCACCCACCGTCTCTCCTGTGTACGCGCCACGGCGAACTTCGTCTCTGATGGCTACCGATGCGGTCGACACCGGCGCGACCTGCAATGATATTCGGCTGCTCCTCGACAGCATGGGCATACCTGCAACGATCTCCAGCTGGTCCTTGACATCATGGCCGTGCCCGTGCATGTGTATGCCACTCCTGCACCTCAGCATTAAGGTCAGTCATGTGTTCGACGAAATGCTCGAGTCAAAATTCTTCTTGGATGCCTATGGATGAGTACTTTTAATTCTTCGATTTATTGTCTGCATACCATAGAAACTCATTACTGGTGATTATAGTGCTGTAAAAATTGTTCCTTCTTAGGGGAATAACGAAGGAGCTTTTAGGGGAGGACCATGGTGAGGCTGCACTGCTGCGGTATGGTAAGGCTGCACTGCCGCTGATTCCTTTTTACCTGTGCTGATGTGAGTCCTGCTCTATGCACTACCACTTGTTAAATCCGTCAGGACTAGCAAAGTAGTAGATGTGCCTTTGGCAGTTTGAATTTTCAAAGAGATTGGACGGTTGTTGTAATCGGGGAACTACATCGGAAATTTCTCCCATACGGCCTCGATTGGTTCGCAGTATTTTACCCAAATATGGCCGTAAAATCTACGGACCTCCGGACCTCCTGCTGAAATACGGTCATGAGCTCCGCAAATATTACGGTTCCGGAAGATAGACCGACAATCCAAGCGGGCCGTACATCTTTTCCAGTACTAAGCATTACAGCAAGGAGGAGTGACACTACCGCATTATGGTAAGGAGTGACACTACTAAGCATTACGACAAGGATCACTTGCAGAGGCGGATACATCAGAGGTGGAATGAAGAACCACCTATGAGTGATGGGCACCTAGCTGATTTGAACGGGGCGGTAGGAGTAAGAGGCCGAGGTTCCCTTGGCCAGGTATGGTGGCATGGTGCTATACTACAAGACATCTCTGCGTTCGGTTGATGACTTGATGTGCTCGCTTAGTTCTTTCTCAAAATTTAATCTGGCTTTAAAGTTGAAGAAGCATGTGTAATCACAAAGTTTAACTTCATTTATTTTCTGTCTATGATGAAATGATGATCCAAATTCATAGATTCGTAGGTATTAGATATTTGGTGTTTCTATGTGTTGTAAATATATTTATAGAAGTCAGTATTTTGGTGTTTCTATGTGTGTTTTTTTAGAAAAGGGAATTTTATTAATCCAAGCCTCTGCATCGAGTGATGCACACAACGGCATTATTACAAAGTATATCGTAGCTTAAAGGTTACATCCTCATCAAATCTCTAAGATTAAGCAGAACTCCTCAGCCGACAATAGCGTAAATAAGTAAACTACGAAAGTCGACTAATATGCTGCCACGTATGTCGGGAGAAAAAAATCCTGTGCCACCCGCAGGAGTCTCGAACATCCAGCCGCCATAAGTTCCCACTGGTCCGAAGGCGGCAGGAAAGCCCATAGCTGTATCCAATGAACCGCCGTATGTATAACCTGTAAAACATGAAATTTATCTTTCCTGTTAAAAACAATATCATTCCTACAATTCCATATGAACCAACAAATAGCTGACACGCCTATACGTATCCTATTTTTGGTCTTTTGATCCACACCCTCAACCAATTGCCAAACATATTAGTGACATTAGTAGGAGGTGGAATATTATAGGTACAAAAAACTACTCGCCATATGAGTTTTGCAAAAGGGCTAGAAATAAAAAGGTGTTCTATATTCTCATCGTTCCCACAAAAAGAGCAATGTGAATTACCTTTTCAATTCCTCTTAGCCAAATTATCTTTTGTTAGCAAGACCATTTTGTGAAGGAACCACATAAAAATCTTAATCTTCAGTGGAATTTTTAATTTCCAGAGATACTTTTGTAAATATCTAGTATGTCCATTCATGAAATCCTCATACATAGATTTTACTGTAAAATTACCGTTCTGTGTCAAATTCCACTTAAACACATCTGGAACATCTAACAAATTGACCACCATTAATCTGTCACTAGTAGGGAAACCCTATATAGGTAGGTGGACACTCTGTGGCGCACCCTTAATTGGTGCGCCACAGAAATATTTCTGTGGCGCATGGCTTGCCGTGCGCCACAGAAATCTTTCCCTTTCTGTGGCGCATCCGTTGCCCATGCGCCACAGAAAGCCAGAATTCTGTGGCGCATGCCATCCCATGCGCCACAGAAAATGTGTGGGTCCCACGTCCAATGATTGGGCCAGATCCATCTACGAACTTTCTGTGGCGCACTGCCCACGGTGCGCCACAGAAAGAGAACTTTCTGTGGCGCATGCATTTCCTAGCCCGTGCGCCACAGAAATGCAGCTTTCTGTGGCGCACCAAGATCCGTGCGCCACAGAATATTGGCCCAGATCTACAAAAAGGTGGCAGCCCCACTTTCCCCATGTGTCCTTCTCCATTCTCCCATCTAGCTCGAGTTCCTCCTCTCTCCATGCCATTTTGACCATCCTATTCTCCATTATTTGTTGTTAAACCTAATTTGTTTGCTATATAATTGGTGAAGGCTTGGGGAGAGCCTCCATATATACTCTCCTCCTCTTTTTTGTCCACTATTTTCTCTCCATCACCACACACTCTCTCTCATCGATCACGGTCACGTCTCGGGAACGGATCTAGATCTACTAGGTGGGTATTGTTGGATGGATGTTTGTTAAAGGCATGAGAAACTTGTCGGCGGGCGATTGTGTGTGTGGTTTGCATGAAGCAAACTATTGTTGAACGGATCTATGCATGAAACTTGTGTGTGTGGTTTGCATGAATCTTTGCATGTTGTTGCTTGCGCCGGCGTGGTGCATGGATGTTTGCCGAAATGTTGATTCATTTCCATTTCGGTAAATTTTTGCACCACATATGTCCTACTTTTAGGGGAAGTCATGCCGAATTTTTTCGTCGAACATTTCCGACTTTCCGACTTCCCGCATGAGAAGCTTGTATGTGTGTGTGTGCATGTTGCGGTTAATTAATTCTAATTAATAACACATACTCTATATGTATACCGCGTAGGCGACCATGGTCATCAAGATGAGCTCCAGTCGAATCAACAACTACAAGGAAGAAGCGAAGGCGGAAATGAGTCGGTGCAACGGGCGCCAGATACGATGTCCGTGTCGAAGTTGCAAACTTGTGAGATGGATCGACCCTGATTCCGGACAATTGGAGGAACACCTGCTCAGGCGCGGTTTCATGCAAGGCTTCAACCAAGCGCCGACAGCAAATGTTGCGCCTGAAGACGAGGGCGGGCAAGATGATCGTGACGAAGGAGATGCCGACGGACATGGTCACGATGAAGGAGTAGATGGTGGTGGAGAAGACGCGAACACGCCGCAGAGCTCGCTAATGTCGGCCTTGATGGAGTCTCATGTTCAAGAACTGCTCCTCAAGGAGGCGAGCACCGTTAGAGAGAAAGCCAAGCTGGCGCAAATGGAGATAGACGGAGGACTCCGTTGTATCCTGGGTGCCGGCCACAGGATACGCGCTTGCAAGTAACGCTTGATGCTCTGGAGATGAAGTCGGGAAACAAATGGACCGACGCGAGCTTCAACAAGAGCATGCAATTCTTCCACGAGCGTCTTCCCGAGGGGAACACATTGCCAACAAGTATCGAGGAGGCCAAGAAAGTCGTGTGCCCTCTTGACCTACCGCACGTTAAATACCACGCCTGCATCAATGATTGCACAATTTATCGGGGCGAGTACGAGGACAGAACCACATGTCCGGTGTGCGGCCAAGGACGGTACAAGAGCCGTGGGAAGAAAGTTCCTCGAAAAGTGGTATGGTACTTTCCTATCACTCCCCGTCTGCAGCGGTACTTCGTGGACCCTAAGGAAGCAAAGCTCATGCAATGGCACGCGGAAAGGGAGAAGCCCGAAGAAGATCCGGAGAAGGGCAGGATCCTTACACACCCTTCAGACGCTAGCCAGTGGCAAGAGTTGGACGCCGTCGGAAATTTCGGAGGCGACGCAAGGAACGTCAGGCTCGGTATGAGCACCGATGGACTCAATCCGTTCGGCAACCAGAGTAGCACGCATAGCACCTGGCCCGTGTTTGTATGGCCTTACAACCTTCCCCCGTGGTTGTGCACGAAGCAAAGGTACATACACATGAGTATTCTCATTCAGGGGCCGAAACAAGCAGGTGTCCACATACATCTGTATCTCGCGCTGTTGAAAGAGGAGTTAGCCACGTTGTGGGAGACGCCAGCCCGTACGTGGGATGCCTACACTGGAGATTATTTCGACATGAGAGCCGCGTTGCTCACGACGGTGCAGGACTATCCTGGTTGCTCATATGTATCGGCCCAGGTAGGCCACGGATTCTGCGCATGTGTCAGGTGCATGGATAAGACCCCGCATCTCCAGCTACCAAGGAATCCCGGGTCTTCGAAAACCGTGTACCCAGGGGCTCGAAGGTGGCTTCGCATGGATCACCCGTGGAGAAAACGCGGTGACCTGTTCAATGGTAAGGACGAGATCGAAGGAGCCCCGAGCCCGAGGAGCGGCACAGAAATCGACGAGCTGTTGAAAAATTGGGAGGAGTGCCCCGCGCCGGGAAAGAAACGACCGAAGGTAGATCCGCTGCTGGGTGTATGGAAAGCGAGGTCTGTTTTCCACGACTTGGAGTACTGGAAGGTCCTCAAGACGCCACATAGCCTCGATATGATGCACATTACGAAGAATGTCACCGAGGCTCTGCTTGGCACTCTTTCCAACATGCCGGAAAAGTCCAAGGATGGGACGAAAGCAAGATACGATCTGAAATGGCTTGGTGTCAGGAAAGATCTTCAGATCCCCGATAGTGATGACGATGATGATGATGATCAGACGGAAGGGACTCAAGGTCGCCGCAAAAGGGTAAAGAAGAACACTGTGGTGCTTCCCGCTACGTGCTTCACTATGAGTCCGGAGGAGCTCGAGCAATTCTACAGGTGTCTCCTAGGAGTCAAATTTCCTCATGGTTACGCGGGGCTGATAAGCAGATATCTGGACGGAACAAAGAAGAGGTTTAGCGGGATGAAGTCTCACGACTGTCACGTGCTGTTGACGCAGATACTTCCCGTTGCGATTCGAGGGATAATGGACGAGCACGTCCGTGATACGCTGCTTGCCCTTTGCAATTTTTTCGACGTCATCAACAGGAAGTCGATCGGCGTGAAGCAGCTCGACAGGCTACAGGAAGAGATCGTGCTGATACTATGCGAGCTCGAGATTTACTTCCCGCCAGCATTCTTTGATATCTGCGTGCATCTCCTTCTCCATGTCGTTGATGACATCAGGCAGCTCGGGCCAACGTTCATGCACTACATGATGCCGTTCGAAAGGATGAACGGTGTCATGAAAGGATACGTTCGCAACAGGGCCCGTCCAGACGCAAGCATGGCCAAGGGCTTTCTAACCTACGAGTGCATCTCCTTCTGCCAGAATTATCTAAGCACCGAGAACCAGCATGTTGGTCTGCCCAGGAGGAAACACTTCGGCAGGCTCCAGGGATATGGTCACCGAGACGGCACCAGCTCAATCTTTGTCAGCATGCAGGGTCGAAAGGACGACTTCGACAGGGCTCACCGGGTCGCGCTACAACACTTACAATTGATCGAAACTTGGGTGGAAGAGCACAAATGCTTACTCGAGCAACATTACATCAACCTGGGCCGGCCGAGGAAGAAGGGAGACGTAACCAGAGCACAACTCCAGCTTCACGCGTTGGTTCAAGCAAAAGCAACTGGAGCTAGCAAAGAGCAAAACGCCATCTACGGAAGATGAAAAACTCATATTCTCCTTATCACGGGGTCCCTCGCACAACGTAAAGACCTATCAGGCGTACGACATCAACGGCTACAGATTCTACACCGAGGAAAAGGACAAGAATAGCGAATATCAAAACTCAGGAGTAACTATGCTATCCTACGGCGATGACGAGGCTACTGTCAAGCAAAGATACTTCGGAAGGATTGAGGAGATATGGGACCTCAACTACTGTGGAGAGTCGGTGCCAATGTTCCGTGTAAGATGGGCCAAGGACGTCGTCAAAGAAGGCCGGTATTTCACCACCATGGTAATACCCGATGCCAAATCGAAGAACGCCTCCGCGAAAAATGAGCCATGGGTACTCGCTAGCCAAGTTGAGCAATGCTTCTTCATTACCGACCCGTCAAAGCCTAGCCGTGTTGTCGTGAGGAGGGGCAAGAGGAGCATCATCGGAATGGAAGGAGACGCCACCGAGGAAGAATTGGACAACGAGCCAAAGATCGAGGAGGAATTCGACAAGTTCTTCGACATGCCTACTACTAGTACACAAAGAAGGAAGACCTCCCTGCCTACTAAAGGTTGTCCGTTCACGCGAAGAAATCTCAAGGTGACCGGCCTAAAGTTTTCAACCGCGAAGAAGGGAAAGAAGAGAAGCTAGCTCGTACTTTTTTGGTGTATTTAATTTGTGTGTGTGTGTGTGACAATGGAAGCATATATATATATGTATGATCATGAATATGTATGAGACATTGTGTGTGAGACAATGCAAGATGATATATATGTATTCAATGAATTGAATATGTACCAAAGACATTGTGTGTATTTTTTGAACCAAATTTAACCAAAAATATTTTAAAGAAAAAAAAATAAAAAAGTGAGCAGCCAGGATTCGAACCTGGCTGTTTAGTACATGTTTTAGAAGTGTAAACCATTGAGATATGCTGCTGTTGTTGTCAAACTATAGCACAACACGGTTTTAAACTTTCAGGCCACTGCATTCTGTGGCGCATCCCCTAGCTGATGCGCCACAGAAGTATCATATTCTGTGGCGCATCCGGATGCGCCACAGAATATGATACTTCTGTGGCGCATCAGCTAGGGGATGCGCCACAGAAATTGTTTCCACCCGCTTACATGTGGGCCCTCCCCGCGCTGCCTCTCTCTCTATCCAAATTTCGCTGTGTGAACCGCCGCGCGCGCGCTCGAGTTCCTCGCCGTCGACGCCGCCACAACTCCCCTGTGCCGTCATCGCCCACGCCGCGTCTGGGGGTCGTCTGGGGCCTGTGGGCCCCCCTGCATGTCTGCTTCGGGCGCAGTCTTTGTTTCCATGTAAAAATAATTCCCGTAATTTTTCAGGCGATTTGGAGAAACTTCCCCGACTAGCTTTTCTGAAACAAAAAGACAGCAGAAAATAGGAACTGGCACTGGGCATCTTGTTAATAGGCTAGTTCCATAAATCATGTCAAAATGATATAAAAACATTATAAAAACATGTGGCAATGTTATGTAACAAGCATGGAACAATAAAAAATTATAGATACGTTTGAGACGTATCAGCATCTCCAAGCTTAATTCCTGCTCGTCCTCGAATATCCAAGGTATATATAACATGTAGATACCTCGAATACGCATACCCAAGGGTATGTGCACCTCCTATATATCCAACATGTGCATACCCAAGGTATACGTGTCGTCTACATACCCAAAATGTACTGTATTCTATCCTGGTGCCCGAGCACCAGGGAGCATCTGTTAGTTTACCTATATATACTTCCCACGAAGAGGCAGTGAACTGCTCGCTGTAACATACCGTATTTTTGACGTAAAGTTTTAACCGTTCATCGGAATTTAGCAAATGATATACCGTTGAAAAGCTAATGAAATTCCGCATCCTTTTCATCTCACGATGTTTTCCAAATTTGTTACGGTTTGAATATAATTTTGAAAACATTCACGTACGAAAATACCATAGCGAAAGTATTTTTCAATTATTTCTCAACCGCTTATCGGAATGATACAAACTATATGCCATTGGAAAGCTGTTGCAATTGCGCAACTTTTATACTTTTACGGTTTTTCCAAATTCGTCACCGATTTAAAGTAATTGTAAAAATACACTAATCTGTAACTATCATATACGAGCGGACAGTATTTTGTCCGGCGTTTCTCAACCGCTTATCGGAATGATGCAAACGATATGTCGTTGGAAAGCTGTTTCAATTTTGCAACTTCTATACTTTTACGGTTTTTCCAAATTCTTCACCGATTTAAAGTAATTCAAAAAATACACTAATCTGTAACTCTTATATACGGCGGACAGTATTTTGTCCGGCGTTTTCCATCCACTTATTGGAATGATGCAAACTGAAAGGATCGAGTAGGTTGACTAGAGGAGGGTGAATAGGCAACTACAAATTTTCTTTTTCTTTTAATCAAATTGAGGAATTGCTCAAATATAAGTTCTCTACATATGCAACTAGGTGAACAATCCTATATGATAAGCAATAAACAAGCTAGCAAGATATTCTAAACAAGTTAAGCCAGCAATACAAGTAAAGGAAGGTAAAGAGATAACCACACGGTGACGCGGAGATAATTCCCGAAGTTTATTTCCCAATGGAAGCTACGTCTTCGTTGGAGCGGTGCGGGGTCACAAGTGAGCCCCGAATAGCCTTGATATGGCACACCGTATCTCCCTCGTGTTATCCTCCAATGAGGAGATCTACGAGCCACTATATGATGCCCTCGAGGTCGGCAACAAACCTTTACAAGGATGAGGCACACTCCACAACCGAATTGGAGGCTCCCACCGAATTCCCGCGGCTCCCAAAGCCACAAGAATCACAAGGCCAAGACACACATCCACAACTCAATTGGAGGCTCTTGGCTTTTCCCCGTGGCTCCCAAAGCCACGAAGAACACAACTTTCGTCTAGGGTTCAATGAACCCAAGAGGTAACAAGATCCGCTCGGGATTAGTGGGGGGAATCGAAATTGCTTTGGTGGAAGTGTAGATCAAGACCTCCTCCGTCACTCCTCAAAGTATGAAGGTGTTTGGACCGATGGAGTGGGAGATCTTGGAGGTTGAAGCTTTGCAACAATGGTGGAGAGAGATTTTCAAAGCCTAGCTTCTTTGGAGAAGAAGACTAGTATTTATATGTCTCCACTCAAAAATGGCCGTTGGCCAGTTTTCTGCAGACGCGCGGTACTACCGGTCCAAAAGGCCCGGTACTACCGAACGGCAGAAAGCAGCAGTCAACAGATAATTTGACCAGGCGACGCGAGCGCCCAGTACTACCGGAGTTTCCACCGGTACTACCGAAAAGCGCGGGATCGGTACTACCGGAAATTTTCCGGTACAACCGCTTAGGAATTACCCCGAGTCCAGTAGCATTTTGGCGTTCGCCGGTACCTGGCCCGGTACCAAGGCCGGTACTACCGAGCGAGCTCTTTACTACCGGGCCATTTCATCCGGTACTACCGGAGCCAGGAAAATGTGCCAAACACACCATTTTTCAGGGAATGGGATGGCTGTGGTGTGCATATTTGGTTTGTGCAAAATGTGTAAACAAGATTGATTCCGCCCAAACTTCCACAGCGGATCCCCCTCTTGATAGTACGGTTTTCCTATAAGGTAAAACCTAGGAAAACTACAACTTCTCGCTTGACGCTTGTAGAGGAGAAATTCCACCGTCATGTGTGAATATATAAGATGAACCTGTAAATCTTTTAGCACACAATTTGTCCGCTTATTGTGTTGTCAACAAACATAAAAACATATAGGGATAGAAATGTCCTTTCCATCTCCCCCTTTTTGGTATTTGATGACAACACAATGTTTAGCGACAAAAGATTTGCAAAAGACAAGCGGACTCCCCCTGAATGTGTGCATTATTTGTAATTTGCGTTTGAATGCAAAACACACCATATTCATGTGGGATGAGCACCCCTTATATTTTACAAACCTAGCAAGTTTAACTAAATAGGCATATGAAAAATAACTTGCCAAACGTGTAAGACATAACCAATGATAGATAGCTAATGAGTCTATTACATAGCACCACATAGTCTTAAGCACATAGGTTCATGCATGTCTTACACCATGTGCAATGAAGTTCATAAACCAAATAAGATGGAACACAAGCGGTAAAGAATCAAAGCAAGAGCAAGCTTGTGTCCCTCCCATGCAATTCCCCTCGATAAGTCCTACTAGAACACATTCTCCCCCTTTGTCATCGAAATGCCAAAAAGGAGAAGCGCGATGCTAATAAACGTCCCATGGAGAGTCACTCTCCACCCATGCTGTGGTGGACAGGGGTACAAGTCGGATCATCATCCTCGGGGGCGTCCTCTTCACTCCAATAACCATGCTTGGTGATCCACACCAAATCACTTGGTTTCTCGGGAGAGTGATCAATCTCCAACTTCCTCATCATTGCTTTCTGTCGCATGGCAGCCTTCTTGTGATACACATGAGCCTCATACATGCGCTCTTGGATGTCCAACTTGAAGCAAAAAGCCCTCTTGGCCTTGATTTGAAATTTCTTGAACCACGAAGGTTCCTCAAGAGGTGGTGCACTAGAACTAGCCCCAACATCTGGAGCGCCTGATGGAAGACTAGTTGAGCCTCTAGCAGTTTTGGAGCCCTTTCTGTCCTTGGGTAGAGTGTGTGCCTTCCTTTGCAGTTGCTTAGCATTGTGCTTGATCACGGGCAAACCGTCCTCCAAAAGGTTCTCACCTTTCTTTGCACTCCATTTGTTATAGATGAGGGCCATGATAAATAGCGCATAAATAGGAACTCTCTTGTCAATAACATTCAGCCACATCTCTTGATATATGAAATCCATGACATCAAGTTTTCTCCCTTTTCCTTTTTTTTTGGACATTTATGACAGTAGGGAAGGCCCCTACTGCCTCTATATTAGAACACCCACGAAGGGGCAACAGGCAATGGTACATATTTACAGAGAGGTTGAAAGAAATCAAAGAGTGCTAACTATAGAATTAATGAAAGTATGTTTGCTGTCCTTGGTCCTATGGACAAGGAGTCTAAAGTCCTCTTTGAAACGAGCAGCCCAGGCTGAGGTAGAAGGTGTAATTCCGTTAAAGTAGTAGTTGTTCCTCTCCTTCCAAATACTCCAAGCAGCAGTAGAGAAAACGTCCATGAACATCTGCTTCGTCCAGCGAGACCTGTAGAATGAGATCAACTCAAGTCTGGTGGACATCACATTTGGAGATATAGGGAAGTTCAGTTTCCCCCAGCAATCCTTGCTGAAATCACAGTGGAAGAAGAGGTGTTCCACTGTTTCCTCAACCCCAGCGTTACACATCGTGCAAATGAAGTTGTTGCCCACATTATAGTGGCGTCTGCGCAGCATGTTCCTTGTGTTCAATCTGTCAGATAACAGTAACCAGCAGAAGAATTTGATTCTTGGGATGCTTTTGCTTTTCCAGATCCAATTAAAAGACTCATGAGGAACAAGATCTCTGAAGTAAAACTTGTAATACTGGCTAGAAGAATATTGATCAGAGCCCCAAAGATATGACCACTTATCATTGGAGGAGTTATCCAGCACAATGTGGGCAGTGGCTTCCTGAGCATGTCGCAGCTCCTGGATAGCTTGTGAAGAAATTGGTAAATGGAAATTAGCACCAAGTGTATCTGCCGAGAGAAAATCTGTGGCTGAGACATCTTCGTCCAGAGCAAAGGAGAATGCTCTAGGATAGAATTCTGAAGCAAGCTGGTCCTTCCAGAATAAAATGGTGTCTCCTTTAACAATGGTACACTTGGAGATCCCTCTGTAAATTGGTGATAATTTGCACACATCTCTCCACCAGAAAGAGCCACAGAGGTCAAGAGCATGAGGCACCTTGTTGCTATAGTGAGTATTCCATATTAGAGTGACCCAAGGTGTATCCATTTTATTGTAGAATTTATGAAGGTATTTAAGCAAAAGCCCTTCATTCTGAATTTTTAAATTTAAAACCCCAGCACCACCCTTATTCTTGGGTCTGCATACTTTGTCCCATGCAATCAGAGAGTTGCAATGTTCACCATCTTCAGTTTTCTTGTTCCACAGGCAGTGCCTTCTGATCTTATCAACATGTTCTATGATTTTGGGGTGTATCTTAATGGCACACATTGTAAAAGTGGCAATTGAAGTGAGCAATGTGTTGATTACTGTAACTCTCCCACTGTATGTCATCATCATGAAATTGGCAGTCATTGCCCTCTCAATTCTGTCCACAAGAGGCATTAGATCATAGACAGTGGGCTTTGTTGTTCCTAGAGGAAGGCCAAGGTATGTAAATGGCATAGTGCCAACAACACAACCAAAGATGGCCGCAATATCAGAGGCCTGCTGCTGTGAGATTTAATGGGAATCATGATTGATTTATGGTAATTGATATGTAAACCTGTGGACTGAGCATAAGTGTCCAGAATCTCCTTCATCTTTTCCACTTGATCAGAGCAAGCAGGCATGATCACAATAGTGTCATCGGCATACTGAACCACAGGGTAGTCCATTCCATAGTCAGGGGAGAAAGGAGCATGAAGCAAGTTATCTCTGAAGGCCTTGTTAATAGCAGACTGTAGCAGATCAGCTGCTAAAACGAAGATAAGAGGTGAAAGAGGGTCCCCCTGTCGAACACCTCTTTTACAATGAAACTGCCTGCCAGGGACACCATTCAGCAAAACACTTGACATCCCAGAGCTGAAAATTGATTTAATCCACTGTAACCACTTTGAATCAAAACCCATTTGTTTCATTATTTTTAGCATAGCAGTGTGATCGATGGTATCAAAGGCCTTTGCAAAATTTAATTTTAGGAGAATTATCTCTTTCTTGGATGCCTCACACTGGTGGATAAACTCAAA
The DNA here is from genome assembly GCA_947311845.1 of Poa pratensis. Lineage (NCBI taxonomy): Eukaryota > Viridiplantae > Streptophyta > Magnoliopsida > Poales > Poaceae > Poa > Poa pratensis. The sequence goes on from CAMZMU010000094.1 coordinate 39,312,970, forward strand.
AGCCCAGGCAATACAGTCTTGGATTGTCCTACCTTTTAGAAACCCATATTGGTTTTTGTGAACAATTTTGAGAACAATTTTCTGTAGCCTGTTTGCTAGCAATTTGGTAATTAGCTTGAGACAGCTGTTGAGAAGAGTGATGGGTCTGAAATCATTAACTGTTGCAGGAGATCCAATTTTGGGAATGAGAGTGATGTATCCTGTGTTAATGCTTTCCAAATTAAGATTACCATCATGGAATTCCTGACATAGAAGATAGATATCCTCTTTAATTATATGCCAACAGGACTTCAAGAACTGCCCATTAAAACCATCTGGTCCGGGAGCTTTATCTGCAGGCATCTCTCTAACCACGGCATCAATTTCCTCATGAGAAAAGGGGGCAGACAAACAATCCAGTCCCTCAATTGGTTCAATCAGGTTTTCTAGGTCAAAGCCCAACACAGTGTTCTGACAGGTGCCAAGTCTATCCTTAAAGGATTCATAGATGAGCTTCTGTTTGTCAGCATGTGATGTAACCTGAGTTCCATCAGGTAAATCAAGCTGAGCAATAGAGCTTCTCCTAAACCTGTCAGTGATCATAGCATGAAGAATTTTGTATTTTCATCGCCAAATTTAGTCCATCTTACTGTACATCTCTTCTTCCAGTACTGCCTCTGATATTCTAAAAGTTTCGGCAGGTGGTCTTTTAGGATTCTTCTGAAATTGGTTTCAGGCACCGTAAGCCCTCTCCTGTCTTCCAAATTATCTAGCTCCAGGAGTGCTTTATTGCAGTTTTCTATGCAGATTTTCAGTCTGGATATACCTTTGCTCCAGAACTTCAGGTCATACCTTAAACGTTTTAGCTTAGCATTAAGGTTAGCAGCACTATTTTTCTTGAAGGTTGGTTTGCTCCAGCTAGTGGCAACAGTCTGCAAAAAACCACTGTGTGCCGTCCAGAAACTTTCAAATCTGAACAATTTGCAAGCTGGGATGGAAGTCTGAATAGAAGCGACACATGGAGTATGGTCAGACGTAGGCTTCCCTTGTGGATTGACCACAGTATTTGGGTATGAAATTGACCAGTGCAAAGAAGTGAAAAACCAATCAAGCTGCTCAAGCAGAGGATCCTGTTGCATATTACTCCAGGTAAAGCTTCTTCCTTTAATTGGGATTTCTGTCAGGTTTTGAGATCTGATTAAATCATTGAACAGAAGCATGTCATCAACATCTCCCCCAGGTTTGTTTCTATTATCGATTGATCGAATGAAATTAAAATCGCCACAGATTAACCAGTCCTCTTCATCAGGAATATTTAGATTATAAAACCAGTTAACAAAATCATCTCTCAAATCACCAGAACAAGGGCCATATATGTTCAATAAAGTGCAGGAGAAATTATCTTGCTTTGAGGTGAAATAAACTGACAGAGCAAAGGGTTCACAATGCATGACCATGCCAGAAAACACAGAACTTTTCCAGATAATAATGAGCCCACCAGAAGCTCCATTGGAGGGAACATAAACAAATTCATCAAAATCATTGGGGCAGCAAGATTTAATAAAAGCCAAATCAAAGTGGGATTTCTTTGTCTCTTGCAAGCACACAATAGCACAACCACTTAATTTAATAGCATTCAGCAAGGCAAGCTGCTTAGACTTTGCATTTAAGCCCCTAATATTCCAGCATAACACAAACCACTTCCTTAGATAATTCATTACAAAATATAAAAGAGGGATAACTGAAACAACAGCAGCAGGAACTAGTCCTTGTTGTTCTCCTTGTCCTTCAGGCTGGCTAGCAGCTTCACAGGTGAAAGATCATCAGGAGGCACTCCACACAGCTGAACTCCAATGCACTGAAGTGTGGAAATAGGTGTGGGAGGTGGAATATCAGCATCAGGAGCAACAGATGGCTTCACAATTGCTTTAACCTTCGACTTCCTGGCTTTAACATCCTTGACTGCAGTGTTCTTAAACCCATCATACTTGTTGGCCCTAGGGCTTCTCCTCACAACAGCAGTAGTCAGTGGCGTGTAAGAGGTACCAGGAGAGCAAGAGAGAGCATTGTCAGCTGCCAGAAGGGCATTGGACAGTCCACTGCAGTGCACAACAGAGGAGGAGCTGTCAGGTTCTTCATCCACTACCTCAATAATTCTGGCCACTTTCTTTGGCGGTTGGGGGAACAGAGAGAGGGCCTCCATTGTTCTTTTGCCAGCAATAACTGAAATGAAAGAGAACTCCTGGGCAGGCCTCAAGTGCAGGTAAAAAGGAGATGGCAAACAAGCCTTTTTGGCACACAAACTGACAATAGAAACCTGGGTGATGGAATCAGCAGTAAATGGAGTGAGGCCAAGCACCATTGCCTGGGCAAAGTGTAAGCTGTCAACCTGAGCAGCTGAGTATGTCTTCTTGGTCGAAAAACCTGAACTAAAGCTGTGCAGAGCAGCAGTATTAGCAGCAGACAAGTCAAATTCAGAAGTGAGCACTGTCTGAATAACTATTTCTTCAGGTTCTGCTTCAGGGCTGCTGATGGAGTCTGTCCAGGCTTGCATTGGGCTATCAACAACATTGGTAGCTGGAGGAGGCATACCAATATGCATAGCCACCCCTTGTGCTCCAAGGATGGCAGTGAAATTCACCAGGGGAGGATCGATGAGCATCTGAACTGGTTCTTGCTCAATGCCCATTGCAGGCTGTTCATTAACAGGCTCAGGGGCCTGAATCACAGGAGGCAAATTCTGCAGGCCTGGCCCATTATGCTGGTGTCCAATATTGTTGTACTGAGCATTGTGGTTCAGATTTAACTGAAGCCAATTGGCAAGCTGGTTCTGGTATATCTGCTCAGCTGAAGCATCAGCTCCATACAGTGGATGTGGGTTACCATTTTCAGGCTCTGGGTCCTCTGGGGGAGGAGGAACATCATGCATATGAGCATTCCAATCTGAGCTGCGAAGCAAAAAGACTGGGACAGTCCAGCTGTGCCTGGCACCACCAAGCTGAGTGACAACAATGCTCTTGGGGACAAACTTGGGGTGAACCAGCCATACCTTTGCAAGAACAGAGTGCATGTTCCCCCTGGGCTGGTGCCGAACAGAGAGAAGGCCAAAATCTTCCACAGCCCTGTTGAGATAGAAGCCGGTTTGATAATCCAGAGGAAAACCTAGGAACAGCAACCAAGTTTCCCTACCAAAGGATGTCAGTCTCATGTTCTTGGCCTGGTCATGGCGCACAAAGGTCACCGTGGTAATCTCGTCAGCTTCAAACGTGAGGCTAATCGCAGTATCGGCATGCAGGTTGTCTGTCAGCTTAAAAACCCCCAAACCAAACGGATGATCATCCCAATCCACTACGGCGCACCTAGATTCAATCAGAAAAGCTCTCACATCGTCGCGCATCTGCTCCCTCAGTTGAATCGGAACGAACCTGCTGGTTTCAGCGATGATGACGCGGACATTGTGCAGCGGAGGCACCACCAGCATGACCATCCTGGTACGGACCACCCTGTCCAGGGGGCCTTGATCGATCGTCATCCCATCGGGGATGAACGCCAAGGGGTTGACGGTGAAGTTCGCCATTGCCGCAGCGTCGACGGCGGCGGCGTCGATGTCGTCGAGAACGTCGCCGACCAAGGGTTGTACTGTAGCTAGGGGAACCGAAACGGCCAGGCAGGAGTTCCTATTACTGTGGGGTAAATCCTCTTTTTCCTTATCAGTTTGGATTTGCCGTTTGGGTACCCAGATTCTTCGGACCGAAACATGATTCGTCGTTCTAGATTTGTTCTTGGGCCTCCAGACGAGCTTTCGTCCGCACGACGAGCGGCTATGGCCCAACTCCTTGCAAGCCCAACAACGAATCTGTTTTTTCTTACCAGAGCAAGCATCACACTTACGGCCCAAGGCCTGACAGCTTCGACAGACGCCAGGGCAGGCAGGCCGGAGATGATCCTTCAAACTACAGCGGGAGCAACGGCCCAATAATTCAAAAACCCGAGCATTAGGCGGGAGAATCGGTACATCTAACGACTCCATAATCACCTTCTCCGAATAATTAGCAGATCGCAGATCAATTATGTGCTCGAGTAAATCATGGGAGATATTTGGGAAGAATCTTTCAGCAAAATTAGGGCCAACAAAGGATTTTTGAATTTCGAAATCTGGACCCTTTTCCTTTATTGGCCTTTGAATTAGCCATGAGATCAATAGTGTAAGAGTGCACTTGGTCCCAATTCCCAATCCGAGGAGCAAGACACTCACGATAGATGCGGTGCAGAATCTCAAAAGGTTGAATTAGATCCTTGGTTTGACCCGGAATTCCACCTTCCATAGTAATGGGAGCAAGCAACTCCTTGCCACCAGATTCATCATTTGAGTGACATCTCCATCCACAAGGGGACCTTGGACCCCCATCACGATAACCACCCAAAACAGCCCCAAAATCATTCATTGTAGCTTCAAGCACAGTATCTTTGGTCATCCATGTGAGAGTCCGAGCATTGTCATTAGCAAAGTGGACGGTTGAGTAGAATTGAAGAATATAATACTCAATGTATGGATGGTTGACGGTCATAATGTCAATGAGACCAAATTCTTCACACTTAGAAAGGGCTTCGACAAAGTAGGATCGAAGCTTGTCCTTCTTCATGTGTTCAATGTCAATGGAGTGTTGAACGACCACTTTGTGTTTATTGGTTGAACCCAAATAGACTTGTTGATAAACCCGTTCTTGGTCATTGGTGTGGAAGTGAGGGTTTCTCACACTAGGGTTCCTCTCCTTGTCATAAGGATTGATCTCCCGATAGGCACGATACTCATGAAGACGATATTTGGTAAATGGCTTTGGAGAGGCTTGCTTGTGGACGGGCTGACGGCCTTGAGTTCTAGACGTGGATCTTCTAGGCAATATCTCTTCTTCAGACTCTTCTTCAAACTCTTCTTCAATTTCATCTTCATTTGACTCAATGATCCGAGGTCTCTTGTCTTTACGACCGTAAACCCCTTTTTCACCACGGCTACCTGTGAAATAGCATATATAGGTGCAGAGGGAACATGGGTAAGTACACAAGTTCATGAATTTGTAAAACAAACTAGTTGCTAATTGTAGAAATTAGTCGAAATTGTCAGGTTCTGGTAGTACCGGTGGAATCCCGTCGGTAGTACCGGCCGAGGTACAGGACGGACGTTGACCACGGGAAGAACACGAAACCGAGACAAATCGACAAAATGGCTACACTTAGCAACTAGCTAGAGCTATCCTAGACCTAGGGGAGTCTCCCCCACGAATTTAACCAACAAAAAGTGGAGCTACCGGTGATTTGCCCTAGCACATCTTGGGTTTCAAATAGAGACCAAAAAGAGCATGGAAAGGGTAAGTACCGGATGCCATCGGAGTGGAGTGGAGTGGGAACAACTCCCACGGAGTAGATCCGGCCGGGGATAGCGGAGGGCGGGTCACCGGCGGCGGCGGCCCGATGGAATCAGAGGAGAGGCGGCGAGGTCGACGAACAGGGGAGAGATGATTTGGGGAAGAATGGCTCTTCCCCAATCTGGCCCCGTATTTGTGTCGACTGTGCATGCCCAGTAGTACCGAGGTCGGGCCCGGTAGTACCGGCCGCTCGGGAAATTCACAGTTTTGCAACTGCTACTTCCCAGGTGGCGGTAGTACCGGTCCATGGCGTTCGGTAGTACCGAGACCTGGACCAACTGAATACAATTTGTTTTTGAAAAATTGTACTTGTGCAGGGAAATTTAGTTGGTCTTATGAGATGAGGTCATGGCATAGCTTAAGATAAGTCACTGTAGGCTGTGAATAAACACTTGGAGTTGCAAGATACAACATGGAAAACCCAACATCCAAGAGTTTCTTCAAAAGATAGAGCAAGGTCTAAAAATACCCAAATAATTCAATTAAAACCAACTCCTCAAGAAAAGAGGAGGGGATGGCCGTAGCCACCATGTTTGAGTATGTATGACTTGTAGCCGAAGATATATCTTGGGCTCAAAATCACAACTCATCTTTGAAGCACATTTTAGTCACAGAAGTGACAATTATGCAAGATTTGTCTATTTGCGCATAATGGGGGGAGTGATGACTCATGAATTGAGCTACACTCCCCCTATGTCCATGCCTACATCCAAACCAAATGAATATCGTCTAATATGGGTAGGTATGCAAGAAGTCCACTAAATCCAATTGCTTATGTCCACCACATTAAGTTCTCCTCTCAACTCCTTGAATCTTGCTTCACCAAGAGGCTTTGTGAACATATCGGCGAGTTGATGCTTGGTGTTGACATACTTGATTGCAATATCACCCTTCTCAACATGATCTCGAATAAAATGATACCGGATCTCAATATGCTTGGTCTTCCCATGAAGAACCGGATTGTGAGCAATTTTGATGGCACTTTCATTGTCACATAAAAGAGGCACTTTGTCACAAATGACACCATAATCCTTTAAAGTTTGCCTCATCCATAATAATTGTGCACAACAACTTCCGGCGGCAATGTATTCGGCTTCGGTGGAGGACGAGGCCACACAATTTTGCTTCTTGAAGACCAACTCACAAGACCTACCAAGGAATTGGCAAGTACCCGAAGTTGATTTTCTATCCATTTTGCAACCCGCCCAATCCGCATCCGAATAACCTACAAGATCAAAGCTTGTCCATGGGGATACCAAAGACCATAGTTAGGAGTATCCATCAAGTATCTTAGAATCCTTTTAACCGCGGTTTCATGACTTTCCCTAGGACTTGATTGGAATCTTGCACACATACCCACACTAAACATAATATCCGGTCTAGATGCACAAAGGTAAAGCAAAGATCCAATCATAGAACGATAAAGCTTTTGATCAACTTCCTTACCATCCGGATCTAAGTGAAGATCCGCCTTGGAGTCCATGGGAAACTTATATGGCTTGGCATTGTTCATGTCAAATTTCTTGAGCATGTCCTTAATATACTTGGCTTGACATAAGAATGTTCCTTCTCGAAATTGGTGGATTTCAAAGCCAAGAAAATAATTCAATTTCCCATCATGGACATCTCAAATTCCTTGGTCATTAGCTTGAGAATTGATCACTAAATTCACGGTTAGTGGAACCAAAGATAATATCATCAACATATATTTGGCATACGAAAAATCTCCATTTATCCTTTTTGTAAAAAGGTGGGATCTATTACCCCAATTTCAAAGCCACGGTCTACTAAGAACTCCTTGAGATGATCATACCAAGCACGTGGAGCTTGCTTGAGCCCATAAAGAGCCTTATGTAGTAAGTAGACGTGGTTAGGAAATTTAGGGTCTTCGAAACCCGGAGGTTGTTTAACATACACCAATTCATTTAGTGGACCATTTAAGAAAGCACTTTTAACATCCATTTGATATAAACAATTTATGAGTAGATGCATAAGCAATTAGTAAGCGAATGGATTCAAGTCTAGCAACGGGGGCATAGGTTTCACCGTAGTCGACTCCTTCGATTTGGGTGTAGCCTTGTGCAACCAATCTTGCTTTGTTGCGGATGACTTGACCATGTGAGTCTTGCTTGTTCTTAAATATCCACTTGGTTCCAATGACATTATGGCATGTGTCTTTGGGTCTTTCAACTAATGACCACACTTTGTTGCGCTCGAAGTTGTTCAACTCTTCATGCATAGCCGCAACCCAATCCATATCTTCAAGAGCATCATATACCTTGAGAGGTTCTAAGCTAGACAAACAAGAGACATGACCACAAAAGTTAGATAATTGATTGCGTGTGGACACACCCTACGATACTCCCAAGGATATTTTCTTTGAAGTGTTGTTGATAATCCAATTTTGATGCACGCCGGATGACCCGGCGTTCCATGGCTTGACCAATTGTTTCACCAACACAATATCTTCATCATTGCCTTCATCTTGTCATGGTCAACCCGAAGTGGAGTTCTTGGAGTTGGGGTTCATGATGTTCTTGTTCACCACTAGAGTTGGGTGGGTCTTGACCATTTCTTGTCATGTGATGAAGATCATGATCTTGTTCTTGTTCTTGATATCTTGTTGATCAATTGTTGAGGTGGATGGCTCAACTTGAGTAGAACTTGTTCCTTCTTCTTGAGTATCAACAATAGGTTCTTCAATAGGAATAAGTTCTCCAATCCCATAGTTCTTATGGCTTGAGATGGAGCATCACCTACATCATCATGATCAATATGCCCGCTTGGGAGCCATTATCCTCGTCAAACTCCACATTCATAGATTCTTCAACACACCGGTGGATATGTTGTAGACCCTATAAGCATGAGAGTTTGCGGCATATCCAACAAGATACCATCAAAAGATCTAGATTCAAATTTAGCAATTTTGCAACCTTTAATGTAAACATGGCATTTGCAACCAAAGACTCGAAAGTAAGATACATTTGGCTTTTTACCGATAAGGAGTTCATATGGTGTCTTTTCCATGAGAGGACGAAAGAAGAGCCGGTTTGAGTAGTGACAAGCGGTGTTGATGGCTTCGGCCCAAAAGTTGTATGGGGAATGAAATTCGGCCAACATAGTTCTTGCCATATCAATAAGAGTGCGGTTCTTCCTTTCGGCGACACCATTTTGTTGGGGAGTATATGCAGCGGAATATTGGTGTTGAATGCCCTCCCCACTTAGGAAATCATCCATAGTGTAATTCTTGAACTCCGTACCATTGTCACTTCTTATTGCCAAAATCTTGGAGTCATATTGGCGTTGAACTAGGGTTGCAAAGTCAATGAATATCTTTTGAGTTTCACTCTTCTCTTGATGTAGAAAGTCCAACAATATCTTGAATAATCATCCACAATCACCAAACAATATTTCTTGCCACCAAGACTATCATATGTGGGAGGCCCAAAGAGATCCATATGAAGGAGCTCCAAAGGCCTCTTAGTGGAGATAATGGTCTTCTTGGGGTGATTCTTTTCATGCATCTTTCCGGCTATGCAAGCACTACAAGGACGATCTTTGGAAAAATTAACATCGGTTAGTCCTACCACGTGTCCACCCTTCACAAGAGTTTGTAAATTTCTCATACCGACATGGCCTAGCCGGCGATGCCAAAGCCAACCCTTGTCGGATTTAGCCATTAGACACGTGGCAATTTGAGTGGTCTCTTTCGAGAAATCGACCACATACAAACCGTTCTCACGAAATCCAACAAAGGCTACTTTAAGAGATTGTGTGAAAAGGATGGTCACGTGGTATTTATTAAAGATAACGGTGTAACCGGCATTGCATAATTGACCAACGGAAAGTAAATTATATGAAAGGGATTCAACAAGGAGGACCTTCTCAATGGATAACTCCGGAGTGATCACTACCTTGCCATATCCCAATACCTTAAGTCTTGCATTGTTCCCAACGGTGACATGAGAGAATGTGAGTAATTGTTTCAATAAGCCCTTTACTATTCTTTGCTTCCGGTCATGTGAGATGAACACCCACTATCAATGAGCCATGAAGATCCACCGGAAGAAAAGCCCTACAAGAAATCAAGTCTTTGATTTAGGTACCCATTTTGGAATGGGTCCTCTTTTGTTAGTCACAAGGGTCTTTGGAACCCAAATAGCATAGTGATAATCATCTCCATATGAAGTGCCAACATATTTAGCAAAAACACAACCATTTCTAGATTTCATAAGAACATATGAAGGGTTGTATTTTCCCGCAAAGTCATTGTGAGTGGCATTGCCCCTTGTGGCATTACCAATCACAATGGGTTGGCATTCGTCTTGGCCAACTCCCCCTCCTTCACAAAAAATATCTTTGGAAGGGGAAGTAGGCATCTTCTCTTCTTGTTGTTGACCTTCTTGGACTTAGGTGTAAACCCAAGTCCTTCCTTGCCAACCACTCCCTTTTGATTGCTCAAAAGATCATTGAGGTTCTTCTCCCCTTGGATACAAGTGGCTAGACCCTTCTCAAGTTGGGCCTTCAACCTAGTGTTCTCCTCAATAAGAGATGCCTTCACACACAAAGGGTTAGAGGTACAAGCATTTGCATCTTTATCATTATGAGATGTGGTGAAGCTAGCATAGATGTATTGAGCTTGTAATTTAGCATATGACTCCTTGAGCTTGGTGAGCTCACTTGAGGTCACCTTGTGGGTTTCCCTAAGTTGCTCAAAACTCTCAAAGAGTTTGTTATGACTCTCTACAAGCTCATCATTTTTAACTTTTAGATCACTAGCAACTTGAATAGAGGTTTCACGGGTTTCTTTTGCCTTGGATAAATCCTTGGCATGGGTCTCCTCAAGTTGCTCACGGAACAATTGTTCCTCAACAAGTTGATCTTCTAGCTCACCAATTTTATCGGCATGATCACATGCATGCCCTTCGAGCTCACAAATCCTAACATCCTTTTCCTCAATGAGGTTCTTGGCTTCTCCATATTGATATAAGAGGCCTCAACCATTTTCTTGGTTGGACCTTGGAGTTTGTTCACAAAGAGGGTAATCTTGTCCTCACCCTCATTTTCCCTACATCCTCAACACAATCCAATAGAGATGGGTTAGAGGAGATAATACTTTTAGGTGGGGAAATCACCTTTGTTTCCTTGGCCATAAGGCACATAGGCTTGGAGATCTTGTTGTCGTTCGGGGCGGAGAAGAGGGGTGCCAATGAAGGAGGAAGCTTGCCCATTGCAAGAGCCGCCATTCCTACTTCTTCACTTGAGTCATTATCCTCCTCACCACCGGACTCGTACTCCTCTTGTGTGATGCCACAAGAGCCTTTTGAGGTGATCTCTTGACGAAGGTAGGCTTGGGGTGGTATTTGTTCTTCTTTAGAATGAGTTGACCACCATGATCCTCCCTTCTCTCATAAGGGCAATCCTTCACAAGGTGATTGTCCTTTCCACAATTGAAGCACATTCTTTTCATTGGTGGGGAGGGGTTGCTCGTGAAATTCTTCTTGTTCCAAAACTTGGTGGCGGCAAGAGCAAGAACCAAATTGAGCTCACCCTCCAAATCTTCTTCACGATCAACAACCTTGCCTTCTTCATATCTTGGATATTCTCCCACATGGGCCTTCAAGGCAAGACTCTTCGTGCCACGAATTTGGTTGATGGAAGACTTGGAAGTGGCCTTCAAGGTATCATAGGTGACGAATTGTGCCAATATGTCATTGGGAGACATTGTTCTGTAGTCCGCTCTCGCATGTGATGCATGTAAAATGCATACATGAACTTTACATTTTATTACATGTTATTCCATGTTATTTGCATCATATAAGGGTTATATTCATGATTTCTATTGAGTTTTGGGTATAATTAACAACTTCCCCATTTTTCTGGAATTAACCCTGCGCTGTCAGAAAACCCCTTTTTCTATATTTTGATGTTTCAGGGACCCAAACGACGTCCAAATGACCTGAGATTTTACGGGGATCACTTTTTTGGAAGGAACGAAACGTAGCCGCAATGGAATCGAAGAAACGGAGACCAGAAGGCCGAAAGGGGTGGGCCCACGCGGCCATATTCCCTGACCGCGTGGGACCCACCAAAATGGCCCTCGGGCCTCCGCTGCCGTCGATCTTTCTTCCCGAAGCTTCGTCTTGACCTAAGAACGACTATATATAGACCCCCCAGGGCTTTCGCGAAAGAGAGCGCCGCCGAAACACAGAAACCACGAAACAGAGACCTGGAGCTGAAGATTGGAGGGGGAAAACTCCGTCGAGGCGCTGCCGGCGTGGTCTCCTTCCCCTCCAACAACATCTCCACCGACACCATGATGAAGAGGGAGTATTCCACCCCCTGGACATGGGTTTGTGGTGGTAACTTATGTATCTCTCCTCTCTTTGAGCTTCACTAATTAGTACTGTATGAGCTGCTGAACATGATTATGGTCATCTATATAATTCCTATGGTGGATATTGTGGTATGAGATGATTTGTTATGCATTTACCGTTGTGTTGGAGGTTTTATGATTTGTCATACTTTGGAAATATTCTATGATGCATGTGATGGTTTGATTTATGCATAATGCCTTGTTTATCCTTGTCATGAGGTGATTGACACCACCAAGTGTGGATAGATGAGAGAGATGTGGTCATGCACACTAATTATGAATCATTGCACTAGTGTTTAGAATATTGTCCATTATGAAGTATGATGTATGTAGGTACGGGATGGCCGATGTGACACGGCGTATGTATTGAGTGACATGTGAAATACAGCCCAACATCCTTTATCTGGGGGTAAAAAGAAAGAGTATGATGTGGGAGTGACAGCAGCCATGCTAGCCTTGCGGGGGTGACATAGCACACAAATGAGTATTTCTTTCAACTTTGTGTTTTAGGACATATAGCCGTCATTAAAAGCTACCATTAAAACATGACAATTGTGTGTACTTATCTATAACATGATAATCACCGTAGATGAGAGAGAGAGAGGATTAAGTGAACCCATGAACCCATGTCCATTGTTTCTATAAGAGAAAACCTTTGTCTTGTCCTCTTGCATTGAAGAGGATTGGGACACTTTTACATTCTTGTTTTGTTGCATTAAACTTCCATCCATTAAATCAACCATCTTGTTGCTTAAACTTGTTTAGTGCATAATCAACTAAAACTTGTGACACTTTAGTTGTAGGGAATAGATAACTTTTCCTTCTTGCTCCCGCGGATCGATACCTTACTTCCACATTGAGAGGTGCTACAGTGATCCGCTGCTCTTGGGGGTTATCAAGTACTTTTCTGGCGCCGTTGCCGGGGAGCGTAGCGATTTAGTTTCTATTCTTGTGTGCACTAGACTTTAGATTTATTTTATCTTGTTTTATATCTTGCAATCATCTAAGCTTGGGGAGGTTTCTTTAAACTTGTTTGGTTGTGAGTTTCTCATTAGTTTTACTTTCAGTTTTATATATCAAAAACCCAAAAAAAATTAAAAAAGTATGGAAAAAGGTTATGTCAAAACTATGGGAGCTTACTATGAATATCGATCAACCAAAGAAGGAAATAGAATGCTTGAATTGCTTGAACATCTTAATGATATGGCCACTGAGTTTTGTGAATTACATAATATAACTTGCTGCTTTAGAAAAGACTATAAACACTCTCTCTATCAATGTAAGTATAATAGTGATCCTATTATTGCTTCTTATCAAGAGTGTAAATTTGCATGCCATGATATAGAACAAGTTGAGAAATATATTGCTTATGTTGCAGCTCATGAGATAGACTTTCTTATTGATAAATTTGTTGCAACTAGTCATGAAGCTCGTGTAATGAAGGGACACATTTCTATTCTTCTCCAACTTTGCAAAAAGGAATTTAGTAATAATGTTTATGTTAAAGAAACAATTATTGCTTCCATGGAAAATACTAATATTTTGCTGGAAGAGGAGGATAAGAACCTAAGCTTGGGGATGCCCGTGCAACCCCAAGAGGATGTTGAAAACATAAGCTTGGAAGAGGAAGTATGTGAAGAGGAGATTGAAATGGATGTGTTCCAACCTAAGCTTGGGGAAGAGTTGGATCTCCCAGCTTCACCATCAACAAGTGATAGTAACACTCAAACTCAAAAATCTTTTGTTATTTATGAGAATCCATGTTATGATGAGTGTGAAACTAAAAATGCTCCTTTACTTTCTATTAATGCTACTAGTGAACTTATTGATAATAATTTTAAAAATGATGAGGAGTATGGGTTAGATATGCTATATGATAATGCTTTAGATGATGGTCCTATGCTTATTGGTAAACCTCCATGTTTAGTTGTTACTAAATTATGTGAGGATAAAAATGATATACTTGCTGTTTGTGATGGTACTCTTACTCATGAGAGTCCTACTTTGTTCTTAAATTCTCCTAATTACACCATAGAGGAGAAATTTGCTTATGTTGAGAAATACTTATGTGGTTTGCAATTACCTTTAGTTCCAAATCTTTGTTGCAACCATGATATTAAACTTAATATTGATCTTATTAACTATTTTGAAAGAGGGAAGCATGCTAATGAATTCCATAATAAATTTAATAATCGTCTTTATGTGCCTAAATTATCTAAGTTGAATGATTCTTGTGGTTATATGGTTGACTTTATTTCTACTACTTGCAACTATTATGAAAGAGGAGGTGATAAGAACCCTCTTTATGCTAATAATTATATGCTGCAAGTAATGTTGGAGGTCCTTGTGTTAGATATTAGGTTATTAGAGGAGTTAAATGTAAAAATGTTGTAACCTGTATAAACTGTGTACAGATGTGTGTGGAAAAGTATAGAAGAGTTCCAGAACAATCCCAAAATCAGTGAGTACCAACATGGTATCAGAGCTGGTTGTTCCGGCGCGCTCGCCGGCGGCGTGAGGTTGGTCGGCGGTCACGGAGGCGAGGTCAACGCGGGACGCGCAGGAGGAGGCGCAGCAGGGGAGCAGCACGCAGGGGGAGCTGGACGGCGCGCGGAGGCGCGGGCGCGGAGGAGCAGAGCGAGCGGGGCGCTCGAGGTGCAGCAGGCCAGCGGCCGGGCGAGCGCGGCACGTGGCGCGGAAGAGAAGGAGAAGGGGCTGCTGCCGTGAGCAGAGGTGAGTTGCAGGAAGAAGCTGTAAGCTGAGATTTGGAGCAGAGAAGGGGAGCAGGTTGAGCTTAGTATTGGAGTGAAGGAGTAGCTTGGCTCGTGCATAATCGTGCGGCACGGGCAGGACCTCAAGAATAGGTTGTGGATTCAGTGTGTTGGTGTGCTGCCTGTACTGAATTTGGTTGAATTGCTCAAGTGATCTGCAAGAGAACAAGGTCCAACATAGCAGAGAAAAGACTAGTACGACAATGGATGCTAGGCAGAGGTACTCGGCTGTTCTAGAAGGTCCAATTTCTCAGAAATCAGTGGCAGGTACATATGATAGGAAATGCTTTGAGTGTGGTCAGCCAGGGCATTTGCGTTTTTCATGCCCTGAATTGGTTGGAGGAGGTTGGAGCAGAAGACGGTGGTGGAGTGGAAAGGTCGGTAGATATATGCCTGATGGTGTTGCGAAACCTTGGCAGAGAAGTGGGGATTGGCTGTGTCCAGTAACAAGCTGTGGGAATCTGAATTTTGCATTCCGTGATGCTTGTAATCGGTGTGGAACTATACGTCCTTCTAGTGTTAGTGGAGTATGTGCTGGTAGAAGGTCTCAAATGGTCACTGTCCGGATGACTGTTGATGATCTAGAAAAATGGTACCAGTTCAAAAAATGGTACCAGGTCAAAGGTACAGAACAAGGTGATAAGGAAATTTGTGAAGCTGCTGCTGTCTGTGCTAGACATTGTAGTAACATGTCAACTCCTGTTTGGTCAAATCGTAATGGTACACCATGGCTGGTTGACTCTGGTGCTTCAAGACATATGGTGGGGTCCTACAAAGAATTCTCAAATTATGATCCTAATGGAGAGGGAGGACAGAGTGTTAAGCTAGCAGATGGTTCCACCCAAGCTATTATGGGAACTGGGACAGTTGTGTGTGGATCTGATATATCCTTATCATCAGTTCTACATGTTCCCTCATTTCCAATAAACTTGTTGTCCATCAGTTGTATCACGAAAGAGCTCAATTGTGCTGCTATTTTTTACCCAACATGGTGTTTATTTCAGGAAATTGTTACTGGAAGAGTGCTAGGGAGGGGGAGCATGCATGATGGACTATATTACTTAGACAGTGATATTATCTCCCCAGTTGCAGCAGCTGCATTGTCCCATACTCCATTACAAGAATTTATGCTGCTCCATCGGCGACTAGGACACATATCTTTCAGGACATTGGGTAAACTCTATCCAAATCTCTTTAATAAAGTTGATAAGGAAAAACTTGTTTGTGATGCTTGTGAGTATGGGAAATTTATTAGAAGCTCTTATTTGTTATCTGATAATAGAAGTGCAGAACCATTTCAAACTATACACTCTGATGTGTGGGGTCCTAGTGGAGTGTGGTCCCTCCATGGATATAAATCATTTGTCACATTTATTGACTGCTGCACTAGGACTACATGGGTTTATGTACTGAGACATAAGAGTGATGTGTTTGAGTGTTTCAAAGACTTCCACAATTTAATTATGACCCAATATGATGCACGGGTGAAAATATTTAGAACGGATAATGGTACCGAATATTTAAACAAACAATTTGATGAATACCTGTCAAGCTTTGGAATTATCCACCAAACCAGTTGTCCAGGTACCTCTCAGCAGAATGGGTTGGCTGAAAGGAAAAACAGGCATCTCTTAGAGATCACCCGGTGTATCATGTTAGCTATGAATGTTCCAAAATATTTGTGGAGTGAGGCTGTGATGACAGCGGCTTATCTGATTAATAGGATGCCGTCTCGGGTGCTTAACAACAAGACACCAATTGAGTGTCTAACTGGCAAGAATACATATATTGTGCCTCCAAAGGTATTTGGATGTGTGTGTTTTGTAAGGGACCATAGACCATCAGTTGGAAAGCTAGATCTTCGAGCAATGAAATGTATATTTGTGGGATACTCTGGAAAACAGAAAGGTTATAAATGTTGGTGCCCATCAGAAAAACGGATGTTTGTGAGCATGGATGTAGTGTTCAGGGAACATGAACCATATTATGGGGAACCAGTAGATTTAACCAATGTATTCCCTGATTTGTATGTTGATGATGCTATAGATTTGGACAACGAGACAGAGGGAGATAAAGAAGAAGAAGAAGATAGTGATGTAACATCACAGGAGATGATAATTGGAGTTATACCTAGAGATAATGTACAAGATGATAGGGATGTGATAGATGCAGAGCAAGAAGTGGTGCAGGAGGAGCAACAAGGTGATAGGGATGTGATAGATACAGAGCAAGAAGTGGTGCAGGGGGAGCAACAAGAAGAATCAAACGATGTTGGTCAGTGGCCAAAACCAAATGAAGAACGAGAAGTTCGAGTGTATACACGGAGACAGAGAATTGAGGAAAAACGAGTGCAGGAGCAAGAACATGGAGAGACACATACTTCAGACTCTTTTGATGGTATGCCTACTTCTCCACATGGTGATCTAAATGTTCCTATTGCTCTTAGGAAGCAGCCCCGCATTACTGCTGGGAAACTACCATCAAAACTATGTCCATATGATGTTTCAAATTATGTGTCATATGCATCATTGGGTTCCGAGTATAAGTCATTCATAGCTGCACTCGATTCTACTCTACCTATACCACGAGATTGGCAGGAGGCGAAACAATACCCGGAATGGAGGAAAGCTATGATGGAGGAGATGGAGGCGCTTGACAAAAACAACACTTGGGTACTTACTACTCTTCCTCCTAATAAAAGGATTGTTGGTTGTAAATGGGTATTTACCGTAAAACAAAATCCAGATGGTAAAGTGGAAAGATATAAAGCTAGATTGGTGGCAAAGGGCTATAGCCAAACTTATGGAGTGGATTATGATGAGACTTTCGCACCAGTGGCAAAAATGAACACTATTAGGGCGGTTATATCTATTGCAGCAAACAATGAGTGGAAATTGTTTCAAATGGATGTAAAGAATGCCTTTCTTCATGGAGATCTACATGAAGAAGTTTACATGGAGATTCCTCCAGGTTTTAATAGCAAAGAAACTGATGGTAAAGTGTGCAGGTTAAGAAAATCTCTTTATGGGCTGAAACAATCTCCTAGAGCTTGGTTTGGGAGGTTTAGGAAAGAAATATGCTCTATGGGCTATCGACAAAGCAATGCAGATCACACCCTCTTCTTTAAACGCCGAGGTGGCAAGATTGTTATTCTTATTGTGTATGTTGATGATATTGTGATCACAGGTAATGATGATGATGGAATAGCATGTTTGAAGAAGATGTTGGCAAAATCATTTGAAGTCAAGGATCTGGGTTTTCTTCACTATTTCCTTGGAATTGAGGTTGCCTATGGTACTCAAGGTATTTATCTCTCACAAAGGAAATATGTGCTTGATTTACTTGCGCAGACTGGAATGCTAGAGTGTAGACCAGCAATCACTCCCATTGAATCAAATATTCGCATTTTAGCAGAATCTGGTGATCCGGTGGATAAACATCAATATCAAAGACTAGTGGGCGCTTAATCTACCTATCACACACCAGACCAGACATTGCATATGCAGTTAGTGTCGTCAGTCGTTATATGCATGATCCCCGTACTGGTCATTTGGATGCTGTGAATCGTATTTTACAGTATCTCAAAACCTGCCCTGGAAAGGGTATATTGTTCTCCAGAAATGGGCACCTAAATATAGAGGGATACACGGATGCAGACTGGGCTGGGTGCCTAGATGATAGAAGATCAACTTCAGGCTATTGTGTGTTTGTTGGTGGTAATCTGGTTAGCTGGAGGAGTAAGAAACAAAACGTAGTGTCAAGATCCACGGCGGAAGCAGAATTTAGAGCTATGGCCTCGGGCTTATGTGAACTGATGTGGTTGAGGATATTATTGATGGAACTGAAGCTCTTTCATAATACACCCCTCCGACTGTACTGTGATAATCAAGCTACAATCAGACTTGTTAACAATCCTGTTCACCATGATAGGACAAAGCATATTGAAATAGATAGGCACTTCATAAGAGAGAAGATAGATGAGGGGTTAATTCAAGTCCAGTTTGTTAGGTCTGGAGAACAAATTGCTGATGTATTGACAAAAGGGGTGTGTAATGTATCTTTTATGAAAAACTGTAGCAAGATGGGGCTCTTAAATATATTTGCCCCATCTTGAGGGGGAGTGTTGGAGGTCCTTGTGTTAGATATTAGGTTATTAGAGGAGTTAAATGTAAAAATGTTGTAACCTGTATAAACTGTGTACAGATGTGTGTGGAAAAGTATAGAAGAGTTCCAGAACAATCCCAAAATCAGTGAGTACCAACAAGTAAACATTGTTAATATGCATTGGGAAACTTCTATTTATGGTGATTCATTCATATACAAAATGCCAATGCATAGAAAGAAAGTTAGACTTCGTTGTTATTACTTTTGTGTTTTGTTTTTCTCTCAACTAGGGTTCAACTTGACTATTATTTTGATTGGTTTGAGAACACCATGGGATCCTGGTATTATGCATGAACACTTTCCAAGGAAGAGGGACGCATCAAAGTATAAGTTCCCTCATGAGCTTCAACCTTCATGAACATCAAGTAAGAAGCCTAGCTATATGGCTATAAAGAAAGCGCTTTACGGGAGGCAACCCGGTTGTTTTTATTTGTGATTTTATTTGAGTCCTCTTGCTGTAACAAGAGAGTTAGTTTGTTAGTTTTGTTTCTGGAATTTTTAATAAAGTGCCAAGTTTTACCTATTTTTGAAAAGTTGCTATTCATTTTCGGAGATTTTATTCCTGCACGAGTCTGTGCACGGTTTGATTTTTCATTTTTATTCTGTAACTCCGATTGAGCTGTAATTTGAACTGTAGTTCAACTTTTCATCCTCTCTATACGTGATTTTTCAGATTTTTATGACGAGTTTAAGTAGGGTAGAAAAATGCGTTTTGCTGCTGCTGTTTTTCTGGACAGATTCTGTCTTGATTTTGTTTGATGCATTCTTTGAGCTTTTTGCTTGAATCTTTTTGATTCAATTGAGTTTATGAGTAGGCATACAACATTATACACTTCTGGACATTCATATGAATTTTTTCCTAAGGATTTTATGCAGCAAGGAACCTATTTGTTTATCACTACTAATATCACCCCACAGAAAAGAAATGGGAGAAACGGTGTTTTGAAGTTTTTTCACAGGGATTAGAGGAGCTGCACCAAGAGCTATCCAAGGATGGTGAAGACCATAAGCTTGGGGATGTCAAGACAACCCCACTGGACCAACACACTCTCGGTTTGCACACGTCTAACTTCTGTTTTTCGATCAAAGCACTTTATCGTATAAACTTGGAGCGTCTGTTTTCTTTTGCTTTTGTTATTTCGGTTTGTTAATAAGACCACCACTATCATTTATATATGAGAGAGCTACTGGAAGTTTGGGTTGAATTATGTTGGATGCTATTAAATATATTGGGATAGGGATGTTTGAGTTGATTTTAAAAGATACATATAGTTGCATAATTCATGTGCTTTGAATGAATGTTAATTTGCAAGTGTGTTGTCAAGAGCTATCTTTTACCATGTTTAGATGTTGAATTTTAACTTTACTTGGTTTAACATGGATTGATTAGTTCTATGGACACTTATGCATGCATTTAGATGGTCAACTTTCTCCCTATTGCTAGCCCAAAAATTACAACAAGTAAAAAGCTTGTTTCCCAACACCTTCAACCAAAGTTTTTCCAGTGAGTCCACCATATCTACCTATTAGCTTTATGCTATTCCAAGTATGTTTATCATGTTATATTGTGTTATCTACATTTCTGAATTTAAATGCTTATGTTATTGATTGTCATGGGAAAAATTGGTTAAAAGCTCTCACGAACTTGATGCACAATTTACTTTTATTGCATTTAATAAGCATGAACCATTGTGATTAAAATTATGAAGTTGTGGGCTTGACAATTGTTTTGGTTGGGAGTTAGCCCATATGTGCTGTCACATGGCAAGCTTTCAACATTGCACTTATTTATATTTAGTTGATGTCATGTACTTTTGTTTATGGATGCCTATCATGGGTGAAATGAATGTGGATACTTAGTAAGTTCAAAGAGTTTGTATAAATGGTTAGAGAAATGCCTGGGCCGCTAATCTAAGCCATGCATCATTCATGGTGGAAATTTACAGCATAACCATAATGTTCATTCAGTGATGCACCTCATAATAAAAAGCTATACCCATAGTAAATAAAAGAGTGCTGAGATTGTTCATTGTCTGTTTGTCTTGTTGTTTTGACATGGGCTTGTTCATGTCAAGGGGCAAGAGGTACCCCAGTGCAGTTCTTGATGATACTATTATTACTTGCAATGACCTTTATTTGAATTTACTTTGTGGACCAAAGTGAGTAACACATGGTGTAGGTACTTGTATTCAAGGGACATGAGACATTCAACCAATACATTGTCAAGCACACCACTCATATTTGCTTTCACTTTAAACATTAATCATTCAAGATGCTATGATAGGGGTAATGAGAGCTCCACACCAATGACTACCACATTGCAAGCATTAACTTAAGTAGAAGTGTTTGGAAGTTAGATGAAACTTATTCATGCTTTACCTCTACTTATTTATCTATCCAAAGTGTCCACCTTTTATATTCAGTTTTCATAAGAAGTACTCTATGACCACCATAGGATGTTTTTACTTTTCATTATGCATACATTTGGTCCATAGTACTTTCTTCTATGTTACACTTTGTGAATTTATCATTGAACATCTTTACATTGAGTATTTGATATCACTTCATAATTTATCTTGCATATTGTTATTCCTTTGAAGAATGAATCATTTGACTCTATGTAGCAATAGTAATCACCTTTGATATCCATTGATAGTATTAAAATGCAAAGTCCATGTTAGTTTTATCACCTTCATACTCGGGACGAGCATGGGTTAAGCTTGGGGATGTTGATGCATGTAAAATGCATACATGAACTTTACATTTTATTACATGTTATTTGCATCATATAAGGGTTATATTCATGATTTATATTGAGTTTTGGGGATAATTAACAACTTCCCCATTTTTCTGGAATTAACCCTGCGCTGTCAGAAAACCCCTTTTTCTATATTTTGATGTTTCAGGGACCCAAACGACGTCCAAATGACCTGAATTTTACGGGGATCACTTTTTTGGAAGGAACGAAACGTAGGCGCAAAGGAATCGAAGAAACGGAGACCAGAAGGCCGAAAGGGGTGGGCCCACGCGGCCAGATTCCCTGACCGCGTGGGACCCACCATGGCCCTCGGGCCTCCGCTGCCGTCGATCTTTCTTCCCGAAGCTTCGTCTTGACCTAAAAACGACTATATATAGACCCCCAGGGCTTTCGCGAAAGAGAGCGCCGCCGAAACACAGAAACCACGAAACAGAGACCTGGAGCTGCAGATTGGAGGGGGAAAACTCCGGCGGGGCGCTGCCGGTGGTCTCCTTCTCCAACACTTCTCCACCACTCCATGATGAAGGGGAGTAGTCCACCCCCTGGACTTGGGTTTGTGGTGGTAACTTATGTATCTCTCCTCTCTTTGAGCTTCACTAATTAGTACCGTATGAGCTGCTGAACATGATTACGGTCATCTATGTAATTCCTATGGTGGATATTGTGGTATGAGATGATTTGTTATGCATTTACCGTTGTGTTGGAGCTTTTATGATTTGTCATACTTTGGAGATATTCTATGATGCATGTGATGGTTTGATTTATGCATAATGCCTTGTTTATCCTTGTCATGAGGTGATTGACACCACCAAGTGTGGATAGATGAGAGAGATGTGGTCATGCACACGAATTATGAATCATTGCACTAGTGTTTAGAATATTGTCCATTATGAAGTATGATGTATGTAGGTACGGGATGGCCGATGTGACACGGCATATGTATTGAGTGACATGTGAAATACAGCCCAACATCCTTTATCTGGGGGTAAAAAGAAAGAGTATGATGTGGGAGTGACAGCAGCCATGCTAGCCTTGCGGGGGTGACATAGCACACAAATGAGTATTTCTTTCAACTATGTGTTTTAGGACATATAGCCGTCATTAAAAGCTACCATTAAAACATGACAATTGTGTGTACTTTATCTATAACATGATAATCACCGTAGATGAGAGAGAGAGGATTAAGTGAACCCATGAACCCATGTCCATTGTTCCTATAAGAGAAAACCTTTGTCTTGTCCTCTTGCATTGAAGAGGATTGGGACACTTTTACATTCTTGTTTTGTTGCATTAAACTTCCATCCATTAAATCAACCATCTTGTTCCTTAAACTTGTTTAGTGCATAATCAACTAAAACTTGTGACACTTTAGTTGTAGGGAATAGATAACTTTTCCTTCTTACTCCTGCGGATCGATACCTTACTTCCACATTGAGAGGTGCTACAGTGATCCCCTGCTCTTGGGGGTTATCAGCATGGGGATTCATCACCATATTTTCATTGTATGGAACAATGGTCTTGAGGAACTTGAATTTGACCCATTCATCACCCATATCTTTCTTTCCATTTTCCCTCATGGTCACAACAAGCTTGGTGAGTCTTCGGAAGAGATCAGTTGGTGTCTCTTCTTCTAGCATGATGAAGTTGTCCACTTGATGTTGAAGGATGGCGTCGTTGGAGCATTGAATGCCCTCATTTCCTTCATATACCGATGAGAGAAAATCCCAAGCCTCCTTGGTGGTTTGGAGATTTCGTACTTGATCTTCATCATTGGCGGTCATGGCACTCTCAAGGATGTATTTGGCGTTTGCATCAAGTTGTTCATCAATCTCTTCTTGCTTTGTCAAGTTGGTGGGCTCAACCGGGTTGTAATCTTGAAGCACCACCCTCCAAAGATGCACCGATGAGCTGCGAAAATAAGACTCCATAAATTTCTTCCAAGTGAAATAACGAGTATTATCAAGCTTAGGAGGCGGTCTACTTAGGTTGGTTATATGAGGTTGGGTGGGTGGAACTTGAGTGAGATATGAAGTAGGTGGAGCAAAGTTATGAGGGGGATTCTCATTAATTTTATGTTTCTCTAGGTTATCCTTATCAACCAAGGCCTCAACGATAGAGGCACCGGTTGATGAGGAGGCATTTTGATTATTAATGACCCGAGTATACACCTCGTCCACCATTTTGCCTTTCATGAACCCAAAGAGTTTAATCATGGCATTCATGGTGACCGGGGCATTATCATCGGGTAGGGTTATCCCCGCTTCACTTAGTTCTTTCTCAAGTTTTTCTTGATCATTTTTCTCTTGTTGTTACTTAGCAAGTTTTAACTCCTCCTCGCTAGTCATCCTCCTCTTTAGGCTGTTAAACCCTTAATAAAGAGACCTTGCTCTGATACCAATTGAAAGGATCGAGTAGGTTGACTAGAGGGGGGTGAATAGGCAACTACAAATTTTCTTTTTCTTTTAATCAATTTGAGGAATTGATCAAATATAAGTTCACTAGATATGCAACTAGGTGAACAATCCTATATGATGAGCAATAAACAAGCTAGCAAGATATTCTAAACAAGTTGAGCTAGCACTACAAGTAAAGGAAGGTAAAGAGATAACCACACGGTGACGCGGAGATAATTCCCGAAGTTCACTTCCCAATGGAAGCTACGTCTTCGTTGGAGCGGTGCGGGGTCACAAGTGAGCCCCAAATAGCCTTGATATGGCACACCGTATCTCCCTCGTGTTATCCTCCAATGAGGAGATCTATGAGCCACTATATGATGCCCTCGAGGTCGGCAACAAACCTTTACAAGGATGTGGCACACTCCACAACCGAATTGGAGGCTCCCACCGAATTCCCGTGGCTCCCAAAGCCACAAGAATCACAAGGCCAAGGCACACATCCACAACTCAATTGGAGGCTCTTGGCTTTTCCCCGTGGCTCCCAAAGCCACGAAGAACACAACTTCCGGCTAGGGTTCAATGAACCCAAGAGGTAACAAGATCCTTTCGAGATTAGTGGGGGGGAATCGAAATTTCTTTGGTGGAAGTGTAGATCAAGACCTCCTCCGTCACTCCTCAAAGTATGAAGGTGTTTGGACCGATGGAGTGGGAGATCTTGGAGGTTGAAGCTTTGCAACAATGGTGGAGAGAGATTTTGAAAGCCTAGCTTCTTTGGAGAAGAAGACTAGTATTTATATGTCTCCACTCAAAAATGGCCGTTGGCCAGTTTTCTGCAGACGCGCGGTACTACTGGTCCAAAAGGCCCGATACTACCGAACGGCAGAAAGCAGCAGTCAACAGATAATTTGACCAGGCGACACGAGCGCCCAGTACTAACGGAGTTTCCACCGGTACTACCGGAAAGCGCGGGATCGGTACTACCGGAAATTTTCCGGTACTACCGCTTAGGAATTACCCCGAGTCCAGTAGCATTTTGGCGTTCGCCGGTACCTGGCTCGGTACCAAGGCCGGTACTACCGAGCGAGCTCGTTACTACCGGGCCATTTCATCCGGTACTACCGGAGCCAGGAAAATGTGCCAAACACACCATTTTTCAGGGAATGGGATGGCTGTGGTGTGCATATTTGGTTTGTGCAAAATGTGTAAACAAGATTGATTCCGCCCAAACCTCCACAGCGGATCCCCCTCTTGATAGTACGGTTTTCCTATAAGGTAAAACCTAGGAAAACTACAACTTCTCGCTTGACGCTTGTAGAGGAGAAATTCCACCGTCATGTGTGAATATATAAGATGAACCTGTAAATCTTTTAGCACACAATTTGTCCGCTTATTGTGTTGTCAACAAACATAAAAACATATAGGGATAGAAATGTCCTTTCCATCTCCCCCTTTTTGGTATTTGATGACAACACAATGTTTAGCGACAAAAGATTTGCAAAAGACAAGCGGGCTCCCCCTGAATGTGTGCATTATTTGTAATTTGCGTTTGAATGCAAAACACACCATATTCATGTGGGATGAGCACCCCTTATATTTTACAAACCTAGCAAGTTTAACTAAATAGGCATATGAAAAATAACTTGCCAAACGTGTAAGACATAACCAATGATAGATAGCTAATAAGTCTATTACATAGCACCACATAGTCTTAAGCACATAGGTTCATGCAAGTCTTACACCATGTGCAATGAAGTTCATAAACCAAATAAGCTAAAACCTAGGAAAACTACAACTTCTCGCTTGACGCTTGTAGAGGAGAAATTCCGCCATCATGTGTGAATATATAAGATGAACCTGTAAATCTTTTAGCACACAATTAGTCCGCTTATTATATTGTCAACAAACATCAAAACATATAGGGATAGAAATGTACTTTCACAAACGATATGACGTTGGAAAGCTTTTCGAATTCTGCAACTTTCGTTATATTACGGTTTTTCCAAATTCTTCACCGATTAAAAGTAATTTTCAAAATAAACTAATATGTGACGTGTTATATACGGATGGACAGTATTTTGTCCGGCGTTTCTAAACCGCCAATCAGAATGGTGCAACTGATATACCGTTGGAAAGTTGTTGAAATTCCGCAACTTTTTCATGTTTACAGATTTTTCAGATTCTTCACAAGTTAAATACTGTAGCATAGAATACACGGGGGGACGGTATTTTGTCCACGGTTTTTCAACCGCTCGTCGAAATCATGCAAATGATATGGAGTATGAAAGATATTGACGATACGCAACTTTTTCATATCGGTCGATTTTGCAAATTCCTTACGGTTTAAATGTTATTTTAGAAGTTATAAATTGTGATAGCGTTATTTCACTGGAGGTGCGAGATCAAATTGACGAGAAAGACATTATGATTCGTCGTACAGTGCATTAGTTATTGAGATTAGACTCATATTACGCCAAAGAATGCTTTCTTAGCGGCGGTTGAGCCGTTCGGAGCTCAAATCGACGAGATTAGTACGATAGATTTCCGCCCCAAAAAAACAGAGTACCTGCACTTCCTTCGACACTTATTTGAACTTCTCGGTTTACGCGTGTGTACTGCCACGAGTTTTCGTGATTAGCGTTTACTAAAAATAACGATAACTTTCTCATACAGTGTCGTTTTCAAATCTATGACCACTCAAAATGCTCAGACTGAAAGACGCATCAATTAAATTTACTGGTAAAACCGGTAACGAATATCTCAAAAATCGAGTTCTAAGTGGGTTTTTTTCGGTCAAAGTTCGGTCAACCCATATTTACCCGTTTGATAAATTATTTGGCAACCCATCCGATCTTTGAATTGAGTGATTCTTGTTACATTGGAAAGATGAAGTCATAGAGTATATATTAAAAAATAAAAATATGTGTAGCAAAATAGCGACTATTATTCACTAAAATTTGTTCATACCACACTTGTCCTTTCCGGAAGGGAGCTTTGTACTTCCCGGATTATTTATGTGTACTTCTAGGCTGGATATTTACTATTTCATTAAACTTCATGGTGGGAGGTGAAATACACAAACAAAATACTTATACTTCTCGACAAATATCTGAACTTCTCTGTTGATTCGTTTGCTCGCTGTAACATACCGTATTTTTTACATAACTTTTTAACCATTTGTCAGAATCTAGCAAATGATATACCGTTGAAAAGCTAATGAAATTCCGCATCCTTTTTATCTCACGAAGTTTATTCGAATTCGTTATGGTTTCAATAGAATTTTGAAAATATTCAAGTAAGAAATTACCACAGTGAACGTAATTTTCAAATATTTTTTCAACAGCTTATCGGAATGATATAAATGATATGTCGTTGGAAAGCTGTTGAAATTGTGCAACTTTTATGTTTTTACAGTGTTCCAAATTATTTACCGATTAAAAGTAATTTCAAAATTATACTAATCTATAACGTGTCATATACGGGCGGACAATATTTTGTCCGGCGTTTCTTAACCACTTAGCAGAATGATGCAAACGATATGCCGTTAGAAAGCTGTTGAAATTCTGCAACTTTTATGTGTTTACGGTTTTTCCAAAAAATTCACCCATTAAAAGTAATTCCAAAATTACACAATCCGTAACGTGTGATATACGGGCGGACAGTATTTTATCCGGCGTTTCTCAACCGCTTAGCGGAATGATGCAAACGATATGCCGCTGGAAAGCTGTTGAAATTCCGCAACTTTAATGTTTTTGCGGTGTTTCCAAATTCTTTACCGATTAAAACTAATTTTAAAATTACACCAATCTGTAACGTGTCATATACGGGCGGACTGTATTTTGTCCGGCGTTTCTAAACCACTGATCATAATGGTGCAAATAATATGTCGTTTGAAAGATATCGACGATACGCAACTTTTTCATGTTGGTCAATTTTCTAAATTCCTTACAATTTAGAAGTAATTTTAAAAGTTCTAACATCACAATACCAGTGTTTGACGGGAGTGACGACATCAAATTGACGAATTTAGCACTTTAATTCGTTATGAAATGTGTTCTTCATTATAATTAGAGTCATATTACATCATATGAA
Source organism: Poa pratensis (assembly GCA_947311845.1). Lineage (NCBI taxonomy): Eukaryota > Viridiplantae > Streptophyta > Magnoliopsida > Poales > Poaceae > Poa > Poa pratensis. The sequence continues at coordinate 39,340,926 of CAMZMU010000094.1, forward strand.
GCCTTTGCTACAGACATTTGAGGTGTACGACGAGATTATTATGATATATTTCCGCCACGAAAAAACCGAGTACGTGAACTTCTCCCACACATACCTGAACTTCTCTGTTAATTCGTTTGTACTGCCGACGTAGTTTTCGTGATTTGTGTTTACTGAAACAGCGATAACTTTTTCATACGGTGTCTGTTATAGGTGTATGACCAATCGAAATGCTTGGACTGAAGAAACATATCTATTAAATTTATCGGTTTTACCGGTAACAAAAATCTCAAAAACCGATTTCTAGGTGGGTTTTTTTTGCGATCAAAGTTCGGCCAAACAATTTTTACCCGTTTGATAAATAATTTGGCAACCCATCCGACCTCGAAATTGACTTATTCTTATTGCGATGGAAAGATGAAGTCTAGGACTATCTATTAAAAAATGGAAAAAAATATATGTGTAGCAAAATAGCGACTATTATTAACTAAAACTTGTTCATACCACACATGTACTTCCCGGAAGTGAGTTTTTGTACTTCCTAGATTCTTTATGTGTACTTCTTGGCGGGATATTTACTGTTTCGTTAAACCTCCCGGTGGTATGTGAAATTTACTAACAAAATATCTGCACTTTCCTGGAAACATACTTTAACTTCTTAGTTGATGCGTGTGTACTGCCGACGAGATATTTACATGATTAGTGTTCAGTAATTCAGCGATAACTTTCTCATACGTTGTCCGTTTCAGTTCTATGACCACTCAAAATGCTCAGACTGAAAAACACGTCTATTATTGATACCGGTTTGAACCGCTGACGAAAATCTCAAAAATCTTTTTCTAAGTGTATTTTTGCTGTCAAAGTTTGGTCAAACATGTTTTACACATTTGATAAATTATTTGGCACCCCATCCGACCTCGGAATTGAGTGATTCTTGTTGCGTTCGAAAGATGAAGACAATGTCTATCTACTAAATAAATGAAAAAATAAATAAAAATATATGTATAGTAGAATTGCAAGTGTTATTCACGAAAACATGTCATATCACATATGTACTTCCCGATTGTGTGGTTTGTACTTCCCAGATAATTTAAGTGTACTTCTAGTCAGGATTATTTATTTATTTGGTGAACTTCTCTGCAGGATGTGAACTTCACAACCCAAAGCTTTGTACTTCTTGATGTAACCACGTGTACTTCCCCGCGAGGACCATGCGCGAGAATATTATGATTGATTTTACCCCAAAACAATAGACCAACTGAACTTCTCTCAACATATTGCTGAACTTCTTTGTTGATGCGTGTGTACTGTCGGCATAGTTTTTATGGTTGGTGTTTACTAAAACAATGATAACTTTCTCATATGGTGTCTGTTTTAGTTCTATGGCCACTCAAAATGCTCGGACTGAAACCGGTAACGAAATCTCAAAAATCAATTTCTAAGTGGTCTTTTTTGTCGTCAAACTTTGGTCAAATGTTTTTACCCGTTTGATAAATCATTTGGTAACCCATCCAACCTCGGAATTGAGTGAGTCTTGTTGTGTTAGAAATATGAAGTTTGGGACTATCTACTCAAAAATGAATATAAAAATAAAAATATATGTATAGCAGAATTGCGAGTATTATTCACTAAAACATGTTCATACCACACTTGTACATCCCGAAAGTGAATTTTGTACTTCCCAGATTAATTATGTGTATTTCTAGGCCGAATATTTACTGTTTAGCTAAATCTCTCGATGGTATGTGACTTGAACTTCTCGGTTGATGCATGTGTACTGCCGACGGGATATAGTCGCGATTAGTATTCAGTAAATCAGTGATAACCTTCTCATACAGTGTCCGTTTCAAGTGTATGACCACTCAAAATAGTCTGTCGGAGAAGACACATCCGTTAAATTAACCGGTAAAACCGGTAACAAAAATCTCAAAAACCGATTTCTAAGTCGATTTTAATGGTCAAAGCTCGGTCAAACCCCTTTTTACCCATTTGTTAAATTATTTGGCAACCCATTCGAGCTCGGAATTGAGTGATTCTTGTTTCCTTAGAAAAATGAAGTCAGGGACTATATAATCAAAAATCAAAATGAAAATAAAAATATAACTATTGCAGAATTGTGAGTATTATTCACTGAAACATGTTCATACCACATTGTACTTCCTGAAAGTAAGGTTTGTACTTCCCAAATTTCTTATGTATACTTCTAGGCGGGATTTTTTGTTTCTTTGGTGAGCTTCCCATCGGGATCTGAACTTCACAACCCACAGTTGTGTACTTCCCAACGAGAACCGTGCACGAGATTAATATGATATATTTCTGCCCAAAAAACCAGGGTACGAGAACTTCTCTCGACACATATCTAAACTTCTCTGTTGATAAGTGCGTACTGCTGGCGTAGTTCGCGATTAGTGTTTACTGAAACACCGATAACTTTCTCATACCGTGTTCGTTTAAGATCTTCGACCACTCAAAATGGTCGGACAGAAAAGACATATCTATTAAAGTTTATGACAATCTAAAAATTCGGTTTCTAAGTATGTTTTCTCGGGTCAAAGTTTGGTCAAATCCTTTTTAATTACCCTTTGATAAATTATTTGGCAACTGATCCGACCTTGCAATAGACTGATTCGTGTTGCTTGGATAGATTTAGTAATGGGTAATCTAATAAAAAATGAAAATAAATGCACAGGAAAATTGCAAGTATTATTCTCTAAAACATGTTCATATCACACGTGCACTTCGCGAGATTGAGGTTTTTACTTCCCGGCTTAGCTGTGCGTTTTTCTAGACGGACTTTTTTTCAACTTCCAGGTGTGATCTGTACTTCACAAGGCAAAATTGTGTACTTCCTGATATTATCATATGTCCTTCCCGGTAGGAACCATGTGCGTGTTTGCTTCTTCGATGATCCGCCTGTCATATTTTTCAGGTCATTTCATTATATTTACTAAACTTCAGGGCTTTAGTGTACTGCCCGGCGAGGACCTTGCACGCGATTATTATGATATATTCCGCCCCGAAAAACAGAGTAGCTTAACTTCCCTCGATGTATACGGGAACTTTCGGTTCATGCGTATGTACTGCTGGCGAAGTTTCGGCTTTTCCTGCATGCGGTGTTTACTAAAACAACGACAACTTTCTCATACGGTGCCCGTTTCACGTCTATGACCACTCAAAATATTCGGGCTAAAATACACATCAATTAAAGTTATAAGCAAACGACACTCTAAAAATCAATCTCTAAGTGGTTTTTTTGCGGTCAAACTTTTTTACTCGTTTGATAAATTATTTGGCAATCCATCCTACCTCGGAAATGAATAATTCTTATTGTGTTGGAAATATAAAGTCAGGAGCTATCTACTAAAAATGAAAAAAAAAATTCCCCATAAAAAAATTACACTCTCAAGAAAGACAATGGACTTATAGAATCTAGAACTTTTTACTTTTTGACATCATTGTGTGTAGTTCGTTCGGTATTGATTTTTTTATAATTTTTTTGTGCGACGTATAGAATTTGTGCACTTCCAAGAGTGAAGTTTTGTACTTCCATGTAGACCAAGATTTCAAATTTTCCTGCACCGCCACATTCAGCATCGTGAGCTTTTCCACTTGTGTATTTCAATTCGTTTCCGTGAGACACTTGTACTGCTCTAACCAGTGTGTTGGTACTGCCGAAGAAATGCAATTGTACTTCTTTATTTAATTTTATTAGTTTTATTAATTTTAGGTTGATACATGAATTGGGAAAATAAATAGGACATCACAAGTACACATAGATTTTAATAGGAAATGCTACCAGAGATAGAGAGAAAAGAGAGAGGGACACCATAAACGAGTGGACGGTACGTCGACGCCAACCTTGGCGACCGTGGCTCGAGTCAGATGAATGTTTTGGAACATTAAGACTTCAAACTCAAACAACATCGATTTCAAACAACAAGGTTTTATCTGCACAACCAAAATCGTTGTCTTCTACTGCTACCGCGTGTACATATGTACTTCTCCAAAGAATTAGCACATCAGGCTGCCGATGACCAACACTGTCTGTGAGCATGCACGACAAGCATTTGTGCAAAACAAAATATATCGAACCAACAGAGGAATAAACAACCTCCAGGCACCGATTGAAAACAACACTGTCTCTTGCTCAAATTGAGATCTCGCCATTGACTACCGAGGCATGCACAGAAGGAAGGTTTACAGCAGCCTAGGAAAACATGCGCGCGTCGTCAGCAGGCCAAACACAGGACAGAGGAGACATCATGCGCAGAGTTGCTCGGAAGGAGCTCAGCAGCGGCGCCTCAGACCACGCCGGCGAGCCGAGGAGCTACGTCAACGGAGCACAGGGTGGGAGAACGGCGCGGTAGGGGGAGCTCGCCGGAGCAGAGTCGCGGTGGAGGACGAGCAGTCCGTGCAGCGCCACCCGCACAAAAATCGACTGCATCGGTGACCAGTACAACCTGCTGCTTCTTGCGGACGCTGACCAGAATCCAGCGCGTCGGGACGGAAGCGCACATGAGCGCGGCAGCGGAAGGTCGTGAGGGTGCGGCAGCTTGTCGGGGCATGGCGCAGCGGTATCTCGTAGGCCTGGCCGCTGGAGCGTGAGGATTATTGTCCAGAGCAGCCATGTCGGGGCGGCGCTCAGAGGTGATCCCGTGGAGGTCGCAGCCACGAGCGTGGTCGGCCGTGGAGGTGTGCGGGCTGGCCGAGGAATCAAACCGAGGCGGTGCGCGCGGACTGCCGGAAGAGGAAGTCGTGGCGTGCTTGGGAGCAGACCGGCGGTGAGAATCGGGGACTTGGTGGCTCTGTTAGGAGGTTGGGGAAAGTGGAAAAAAAGGGAATCAGAGGATTCGCGCTGAGCGGGAGCTCCTCCGGGGTCGCGCTGGGAGTGCTGGGATCGGCGGAGCTAGTCCCGGCCATCGTCCGGGTGCCGGGGATTCGCACTGGGTCGTCGTGCTCGGTCTGGCGGCAGCACGGGGGATCCAGATCCAGGTCAGACAAGGAAGAAGGTGTTTAGGTGGGCTCTTTGCAGCGGATCCATGCGCGTCGCCTCCTTACAGAGCCGCCGGAGAAGAAGCTGATTAGGACGGGGTGGGTGCCGTGGACGGGCCTCGCTCCCTCGCGTCGGCGTCCCTCCGCCGCTCGCTCGCTCGGCCCGATAGATAGGAAGTGGTCACTCCTATCGGAATGATGCAAATGATATGTCGTTGGAAAGCTGTTGAAATTCTGCAACATTTATACTTTTACGGTTTTTCCAAATTCGTCACCGATTTAAAGTGATTTAAAAAATACACTAATCTGTAGGTAACATATACGGGCGGACCGAATTTTTACCGCTGTTTCACAACCATTTATCGTAATGATTCAAATGATATCACGTTGAAAAGATACCGACGATACGTAACTCTTTCATGTTGGTCAATGTTTCGAATTATTTACCGTTTAAAAGTAATTTGAATAGTTCTAACATCACAATAACATATACGGGCGGACCACCGTCGGAAGCAACCCGACGCGCCCGTTCGGGGTCAGAGGCGTGCGCCGGCCGCTTCCGCCCATTCCGCATCCGCTCCTCGTCAGATCCGCCGCCGGAATGGCCGCCGCGCGAGCTGGAACCTCCGCGCCTCATCATCGTCGCACGGCGGGGCTTGATCTGCGGCGGCGGGGCTGGATTGCGTGGTTTTGGTCGCCGGCGGCGAGAGTGGCGCAGATCTGGAGTGGGTAAGAATAGCTAGGGTACGACACACTTGTGTGGATAAATAGGAGAGGGGAACGCGACCGGTGGGAAAAAATGGCCTTGGCCGTGCCTGAGAAAGGGATTAGTACGTGGGCCGTGGCCCAACCCAAAGATAAAAGGCATCCCGTGAATTAAATCAGCGAAAAAACATTAGCGGGCCGAATACTGCTACTGGGCCTAGAAAAGTGCTAGATCTGGCACAGTTAGCGTTTTTTTTCCCTAGGTTTTGTTCTTTATCAGTTTAATTCGAAATAAAATACCTAGATCTAGAATTTCACTAGAATTTTACTTCATATTTTTAGGATGCCTATATTAAAAGTTACATGCTTGTGTAGATAACACTAGTAAGCACTTTGTACATTTTTAATAATGTTGGTCAAATTTAGGATTGACCGAATTTAAAATAAGCATAAAAAATTCAAAAAAAACATGAAGATTTTTTTGATTTGCAAATAAACCATTATTATTCATTTTCATTTTTAAACTTGAGTTTAGTTTTTCATTTTCATTTTTAAACTTGAGTTTTTTTTTATTTGCAAATAAACAATTATTATTCAAAAGAAAATAAATTAGATGAAGATTAATTCAAAAAAATAGTGAGACTTCAGAATGACACTATATAGATAGAAAACAAGTCTAGGAGTTTGTTTTGGCTGATTAAGACAAGGTGAAAAAAACACTTGCTTAGGAATGGAGCTGTTTACCCTACCTTTAGAGCCCATTTGAATTTTGAAAAGACAAAAAATCAAGATTTAAAAAAAATTCAAAAAATTGTCCCAGTGCAATATCTCGATGGATGGGACAACTCACTATTATAGATTTTCTATAATAGTGAGATGCCCGACCCACTGAGCTACTGGACTAGAACAGGAAATGCAACACCCAAATTGTGAGCATGGGGACTCGAACTTGGGTGGGCAAAGGGAGGCATCAACCCTTGCCACTAGGCTATGCCCATGTTTGCGACAAATCTACCACCATTAGGAGGTAATAGTTACAACCCTCCATCTAACAAAAATACACCCCAAATTGTGAGCATGGGGAATGACACTATATAGATAGAACACAATTTGCAATGATTTCCAAACTATAAACTTGTTTGTTCTAACTTGGTCGTCAATCCGAGCCTTCATGAAAAAAGTGCTAAAAAGAAGCTCCAAAGGTAGGATAAACGACCTCATTTCTAAGCACGCTATTTTTGACCTTGTCTAAATCAGCCAAATAACTGTTCTACAAATCTATTATGTAGATAAGAAGACTATGTGGGCTGGTTTTTTCATTTTTTTTTTGATTTTTTTGAATATTTTATGATTATTTTGAATTCGGTCAAACCTAAGTTTGACCAAGATTTAAACAAGTTTAAAACATGAAAATGAAAAACTAAGCCTGGATCCTTCTTAGTCACTCCAAAATGAAGTTTGGTGTGTTTTTGGAAAATTTCATGTTGCAAATCCAAAACCACATCTCTTCACACATGAGAGTTCATAGTTTGAGATTTGAGATTTCACACCACATTCAAGCATATTTTGTTTGAATGTATCTAGACCTTGTTTATCAATTGGATTTGTTAGTATATGACAAACTAAGAACATGTGCACTGGTTTTTCATTTTTTTTGATTTTTTTGAATATTTTATGATTATTTTGAATTCGGTCAAACATAAGTTTGACCAAGATTTAAACAAGTTTAAAACATGAAAATGAAAAACTAAGCCTGGATCCTTCTTAGTCACTCCAAAATGAATCTTTGGTGAGTTTTTGGAAAATTTCATGTTGCAAATCCAAAACCACATCTCTTCACACATGAGAGTTCATAGTTTGAGATTTGAGATTTCACACCACATTCAAGCATATTTTGTTTGAATGTATCGAGACCTTGTTTATCAATTGGAGTTGTTAGTATATGACAAACTAAGAACATGTGCACTGGTTTTTCATTTTTTTGATGTTTTTTGAATATTTTATGATTATTTTGAATTCGGTCAAACCTAAGTTTGACCAAGATTTAAACAAGTTTAAAACATGAAAATGAAAAACTAAGCCTGGATCCTTCTTATTCACTCCAAAATGAAGCTTTGGTGAGTTTTTGGAAAATTTCATGTTGCAAATCCAAAACCACATCTCTTCACACATGAGAGTTCATAGTTTGAGATTTGAGATTTCACACCACATTCAAGCATATTTTGTTTGAATGTATCTAGACCTTGTTTATAAATTGGATTTGTTAGTATATGACAAACTAAGAACATGTGCACTGGTTTTTCATTTTTTTTGAATATTTTATGATTATTTTGAATTCGGTCAAACCTAAGTTTGACCAAGATTTAAACAAGTTTAAAACATGAAAATGAAAAACTAAGCCTGGATCCTTCTTAGTCACTCCAAAATGAAGCTTTGGTGAGATTTTGGAAAATTTCATGTTGCAAATCCAAAACCACATCTCTTCACACATGAGAGTTCATAGTTTGAGATTTGAGATTTCACACCACATTCAAGCATATTTTGTTTGAATGTATCTAGACCTTGTTTATCAATTGGAGTTGTTAGTATATGACAAACTAAGAACATGTGCACTGGTTTTTCATTTTTTTGATGTTTTTTGAATATTTTATGATTATTTTGAATTCGGTCAAACCTAAGTTTGACCAAGATTTAAACAAGTTTAAAACATGAAAATGAAAAACTAAGCCTGGATGCTTCGGTTGGTGAATGTTTTTTGAACAAGTGCACAAGTTTTTTGAATGTTTTTTGAATATTTTATGATTCATAGTTTGTGAAGGATTTTTCGTGCAAATTCTTGTGCATCATCTTTTAAACAAGTGCACAAGTTTGAACAACATTTTGGTGAATGTTTTTTAATGGACAAGCGCCATTTTCATTGATATTTAGGGGGTGGGCCACAAACGGCCATTTTACATGGTACTTCTAATAATAACAAAATATAAAAACTAAAAAATTTGCCCTTCGGTTGCCGGCGATGGTGCGGCGGCGGTGTCGTCAATTTACGGATCGACGCCGAGGTCCTCCTGCTCTACGATGCGGAGGACGGCCACGGCGACCTCCCGCGCGTCCACCGCCACACGAAAGCGCTGCTCGGCGCCCTCCTCGCCGGCCTTGAACGCCTCCTCCGCAGCGGCCAGCTCGGCGTCGGCGTCGTCCACCCTCTTCCATGCGGGCAACACGACGTCGAGGAGGACGCGGAAGCTGCAGGTGCCGGTGCGGCCGCCGCGCGTGACGCGGCACCCGCCCGGCGGAATCGGCGGCAAATCGTCCGGAAGGACGAACTCTTCGTCGTCCTCGTCGGAGCGGTTACCGCCACCGGAATGGCCACCGCGGCCCGAGTTTGAACCCCCCTCCTAAACATTGTGGCTACGCGGTGCTGGATCTGCAGCTGGAGGTGGATTGGTCGCCGGCGGCGAGCAAGTGGGAGCGGCGGCGACAGTGGGAGCGGCGAGTGAGTGGGGAAAAATGGGCGGATAAGAACGCGTGTCATTGGGCCGTGGTATTGGGCCGTGGCGAGGTGTTTGGGCCTTAGTTGGTTGGGCCGTGCCGTTCGGCCGTGGCGAGGCGGTGAGAATAGAAAAAAACACCATTTGGGCCGTGGCCAATGCGTGTTTGACATATTCAAAAAACAAAACTAAAAAAAACTTGTGCACTTGCGGTTTAGCATAACTAATTCAAAAACATTCAAAATATATTTCATGTTCATGTATTAAAATTGTTCATGTTCATGTCTTAAACTTATTTCATGTGCACACTTTCAAATGAGTTCAAACTTGTTTAAATGTTGGTCAAATTTGGGTTTGACCGATTTTAAAATAAGCATAAAAAATTCAAAAACAATCAAAAAATGAAAAAACCAGTGCACATGTTCTTACTTTGTCATATACTAATAACTCCAATTGATAAACAAGGTCTAGATATATTCAAACAAAAAATGTTTCAATAGATGACATCTTTTATAGTGACAAATGACTTGGTAAATAAAGAAGTAAATCATTGTCTATAGATGACATCTTTTATAAGCCTCTACCTAGTTGACAAGGTTTCACAAAAGTGTTGGACATGGTGAACACAAGAACGTGCGAATACCAACATCGGCATGTCCAGAGCACGCCCCCAAGGTGTTCGACATGGTGATTACATGGCCAGTTCACAAAAGTACTCCCCCACACTCTCCCAGCGCTGGCCCTAGAGCTGACTCTGTTGTTGCAGCTGGCTCTGTAACTGTTTCCTCTAGCTCAACTTCATCTCGCAGAGAATTTCTGAGCACACCAATCTGTTCTCCGCCAGCCCGGCAACTAGACTGAAATCCTCTAGTCTCACCGCTATTTCGAAGTCTAGGCTTGGGGTTGAAATCCTGCTCGATGAGCTCCGGCCCGAGCTGCTCTGGTCGTCCGCAGCAATGTTGCGCATCGAGGCAAGCCTCTGTCTCGGCCTCGGCGGCGAATGACGGCAAAGTGGAAAACCCTTGCCGCCGTAGCCGTGACGCAGCCACGCCAGCTTCAACACCTGCTTCACCGAAATCCGGTATCGCTTGCAAAAACGATAGGTTGAATCCCTCGCCGCTGCCCGAGTCACGAATCGGGCCGCCGGTCTCCTCTGCGACCGCGTACCCGCACCACCCCATTCTCCACCCTCCCTCGTCGGCCTTACCTGCGATTGCGACCGCAAGCCCTGCGTCGCCGCCCGCCTGCTTGACTCCGATTGCCGCTTCTCTTCTCGCGCCGCCGCTCGACTCGCCCGCTCCATCTACCGCCGTCGCAAGGATGATTTCCTCCGGCCCGGAGAAGCCGAGACCCGACGACAGGATAGGAGTGAGCTCCAAGGGACGCCGGCGCGTGGCAGAGATTGTTCCCCCACGAACAGTGGAAAATGTCGCATAGGAGCTATTACCACCGCTACAGAGCACGCGTGAGGTCCCACTCGTAATAAACTAATCCATGTAACGGTCAAACGGGTTTTACCGCGTGGGGATAATGAATTAACGGCCATGTCGTGCCTGGGCTATTTCTGCGCAGAGAGATGTCGCACCACAGCTATTATTGCGAACGATGTCGCTTTGCAGCCAATTCGCTACAAAGACGTCGCGTAGGAGCTATTCGCCCCCAAGATCCAGGCCAGAGACGTATGAAACTTTCATGCATTAATTTCTATTGTTGGATGTCAAGTCCCTACGTTGATCGCTAGCTACTTTTTGTTACAGATCGCATTAGACCAGCTCCAAGACGGATCTCACAGGGCCGGCGGCCGCCATCGGCTATGCCACCGCCGTTTCGATCTCATCTGGCGCGGCCGCGGCCGCGGCCGACGACTACGACGACTCGTATCTGCGACACTCCCTCCGTCAGCATGGGTGACAAGGTCGGCAGTAGCCGGACATCAACTCCCGTCGGCGAGTCGGCCAGGGACGATCGCCTCCGGCAACTCCCGTCGCCCAGGTGCGTTGCAGGCTTGCAGCCACGTTATATGATACTGATGTTGATTATCTGTACCTCTTATAAAGCAAAACCCTATTAAGTGCATTTATTATTTTTCTATCTCAACATGCAAACTATCCACATCATCCATGCTATTAGCCAATCAATTGTCCATGTCATTTCCATAAATACTTATTTATATACACATCATACATTCCTCCAACAAATCTAATAGTTCACATTAACAATATATAATGCACACGCAATTCATGTATATGAAAATTTAGTATATCGACTATGACTAATTGATTTTCAGATATTCATTTAATATGTCATACCTTTTATACCATTTTATTTACATGATATAGTTTCTAAAGTGATACCCGCTGCAACGCGCGGGGTATCTTCTAGTTTTCTTACATTGCTGGTAGTGCGATCTCAGCTATACTCATGCAGGAACACGAGATGCATGCGGCGATTGGATCGACGCGGCACATATGAGTGTGACTGGCGGCGGCGCGATATGTGGATGATGACTGCGGAGATACGTGCGGCGGAGGTCGACGACAAGGGAGACAAGATGCGCAGCCGGCGGGTCGACGACGATGACCGTGCAGCCGAAATACGGCCATCGGATGACGATGACGCCGGATAGATGCAAGCGCACCGATCGAGCCGCATTATTTTGATTATTGCAGTGTGTAATACGGCCATCCATACCCTTATGGTTGGATGAGTATACTACTTTTTTGGCTGGATATACTCCTTGTTTTCATTCTCTGTAGATACTCATTTTTTAGATGAATATACTCCATTTGTTATAGACATATACTTTTACTTCAGATGAACATACTTCATCGGGAAGAAAAGGTATATGTTACCTATGAGAAAAAAGTATAGATTCTTTAAAAAAAAGGTATATACTTCTTTGACTTTGAATGGTACATACCCTTGATAAATTATTACAAGGTATATACTTCTATTTTTTGCAGTATATACTCCCTCACAAATTGTACTAGTATATACGCGTGAAAACAGCAGTATATACCTCATGAAAAAATGTGGTATATGCCCTTTTGAAGTTGAATCAGTATATATGCCTTACAAACATAATGCGTATATTCTTCTCTTGTATGGCTGAATAGTATATAACTAGCTCGCTTGATTGCTGCTAAGTACGTAGTACATATGCATCAGTATACACTTTACAAAAATCTCCATATATACCTCTTTGAACAATCAGTATACACCCCTTCGAATAAAAAAATGCGCCCTTCCTTGGATTAATGCGTACTCAATTTTGGTTGTTGAACTATTATGCCAGATGAATGTCTTGTCTTGTGTCTTCTAATACATATATACGCCTTCCTCCTAAAAAAAAAAAAAAAAAAAAAAAAAATATATATATATATATATACACGCCTTCCTAAGAAATCCCATATATATACCTCTACATAACAAATCGAGTATATACTCCTTCAAAAATGTTGTATACTCACTTCAAAAAATCCGGTATATACTCCTTTAAAAATCCGGTATATACCTCTCCTTAAAAAATCCAGCATATACTCTTTCAAAAATCCACTATATACCTCTACATAAAAAATCAGTATATACTCCTTAAAAAATTAGTACATACTCACTTGAAAAACGGTATTTAACTCTCTAGGAAAATTGTGCCGTACATACTAATTTTGAAAGTAGTACCTATGCCCTTTTTAAGGAGAAGTGGAGGCGTACGTGTGAGATAGGTTCAAAAATTAAATCTTGCATGCACCCTCCTTTATTTTAGGATCAACCTTGCGTGTGAGCCGGCCGCATGCGCAGATGATAATCTAGTGTGTTTTTTTCTGACGGTTGGTTTCTTAACGGGTATATCTAATCCAAAATGCCTATTAAGAAGTGGGAGTATGTATCCCTGGGAGTATATTATAGGTACGAGCTATTCTACAACTAGTTCCCTACAACCACTTATGTACTTCCTGCGTGCTTTCTATGTACTTCTCTGTTGTTTTGCGAAGTTCACTAGTTGTTTTCTTCGGTAGTTCTAACGTAGTTTGTCAATCATCTATCCAAATCGAGCAAACTATATACCGTTGTAAAGCTACTGAAATTTCGCATCTTTTTTGTGTGATACCATTTTTACAAATGAATAATACAACAAATAGTTCATCAACAATACAACAAACATACAACATCAAACTAGTTTTGTTGCCCATTCCATGTCCACCACTCCTCGATTAGATCCTTTGAAGCTCATCATGCGTTTCGGCATGTCGAATGGCATGATAAGAGGCAACAAAGCGGGCCACCCTCTCAGCCCTCCTCCGCACTTGCACGGGATGTCCCATCAACTTATAGTGAGTATAGTCTAAATCTTGCCCACGCTCATTCTCGATGATCATGTTATGCATGATCACACAAGCGTTCATGATGTACCAAAGCATGTCTTGATCCCAAATTCATCTACAAATATAAAGTTTAGAGGCAATATATACCTTGCAAGTGTTTTGTCAAACACCTTGTGGGCGCCAAGCTGCAAACAGCCGTCGGGCGTTGTTCGTCGGAGAAACAATGCGCTTGAGGGACGGCGTCGAGGAGGGAGGTGGAGGAAGCAGCGACTGCCGCCGGGAGAAGCGGGGGAAGCGTTGGCGGCGTCGGTCACGGCGGGGCCAGATTCACCGCCACGGCGATCCGCGCGTCCATAGGAAGTGGTGGCGCCCTAGGGAGAAGCGGGGGAAGCGCCGACGACAGGTGTTGGAGCGCGTTGGGTCGCCGCAGGAGATGGGGGAGAGGTGCGGGCGGCGGCGCTAGTGCCAGGAGGTTTCAGTTCCGGCGGTTGGTCAACTCGCACGCGAATTTTCTTTATCCCACGCGCTGGAGCGGGTGCACGAAATATCCAGCGTTCGATCCCACTTTCAACAGCGCGCTGGCACCTATATACCGCGCGCGGAATGATTTAGTTGCGCATCTGTGGGCACTCAAAGGACAACAGACCGATCATCCTATTGATTTAGAATAATTGGCCAAATTATTTTAATTATGTTTTCGCACAATTTATGTGTTCAACTTTGTAATACAATCTTATTTCAGACTTTATTTCAAACGTTTGCATTGGGACGGTCTACTGGGACGGTCTATTGGGAGAGCCCGGTGGGGTGCGGCGCTCCCAATAGGCGGCAACGGTTGCCGGCGCGTCCAATAGCGCCTGTCCGACAACTTTGTCAGACGCTCTATTGGGCGCCGGTGGAGATGCTCTTACATCATATGTCTTCACCTCTGAACATAGAATGGCAGATGAGACTCTAAGGGATCAAAATGGGAAGAATCCCACACACTGCAAAGAAAGACAGACCATGAGCAACAAGGCCAGATCAGTGGCTCAAGGATGCACCCAAATGAAGAAACAAATGCGCCAGAACTATCATGAAGAAGTTCGAGATGAACAAGAAAAGGACCACCCCATACTTCTCTACAGACCAATCATTGCAACAACCCAGATGAGAGATTTTTCTCTAAGGTCACGCAGCAAGCCGAAGACCATGAATGCTCAGACCACACTTTTGCATACTTACTTCCGTTTTTCCTTCTACTTAATGTTGTCTCTTTCGAGATAATATCCTCATAATATGTTATTCTTTGTTCTTCTACTGTGTGACCTCTTTCTCTCATGACTTTCTGATTTCTAACGTACTAAACAAGTGCCCTTGACACCCAGGCTTCAAGCAAAACCAATTCTATTGTAAATTGACTTGATGCCTACTTTGGAGTCAGTCTCTTTTTTATAAATGTTTTGAGTCATCAATTTTTGAAGCATTCTTTTGAGTACTCAGAATTCAAAACGGTTCCTCACATGAGTAACACTGCTAGTCAACCGTGTATTGACAATGTTACTGGGATCGGTTTTCCAGTGAGTGGCACGTATCTATATAAGGGCATCCTTCTTCTTCTATAAATAACCACTCCATTTCCCCTTTGCCATGCTTTCTCTTTCCGGCGTTTTCCTTGCTAGCTCTGAAAGGAAGAACGCACGAGCTTAGCTGCCTAGTCGTCTTTCCCTGCCGGATTCCCCGAAAATCACCCCTGTGTTAGAGCATCTCCAACAGACGCGCGCCGAAATAGCGTTTTAGCGCGCTGGGCGGTTGTTTTGCTTTAGCAGACGCGGTATATTATTGCGCGCTGCAAGTAGCGCTACAGCAGGCGCGCTAAAACTCCAGCGTGCGCGCCCAACACAAACAATATTTCCACTCAAACATAGAACCAAGAAGATAAAACACACACAAAATAAATCAACAATAAATAGTTTAGTTATTATTACAACCCAAACAAATAGTTTATCTTCAGTACAACAAGTAGTTCATGAATAATACAACAAATAGTTCATCAACAATACAACAAACATACAACATCAAACTAGTTTTGTTGCCCATTCTATGTCCATCACTCCTCGATTAGATCCTTTGAAGCTCATCATGCGTTTCGGCACGTCGAATGGCATGATAAGAGGCAACAAAGCGGGCCACCCTCTCAGCCCTCCTCCGCACTTGCACGGGATGTCCCATCAACTCATAGTAAGTATAGTCTAAATCTTGCCCACGCTCATCACTACAACAATAGAGTCACGTAGTGACGCTATCCATGGGACATTTTAATTTTCGTCCTTACAGCCGTAGTCGGCCCGTGTGTAGAGACGTTTGTTGAGACGCAAGGCGAATCGTCTTAAGCTTTACAAATACGAAAATAAATAATAACAACTGCCGAGTCACCCACGTTTATCTTTCTCTTCCCCACCCCAACCCGTGGTAAACCAAGGGCCGCCGCCAATCTGATCTGATCCGATCAAGGTACCTCTTCTCCAGTCAAAACTCTCCCGTCCGGCCGTTGTCTCACGGAGCGCTAACTCTTTGTCTATTTGTCTCTATCCAGATCTAGGTGACGACGTACTCTTCCGAGGATTCATCCGGCCGCTGGACTCGATCTACGTTGAATCTGGAGATCTTGTCGCGGTAGTGCTCCAATCGATCAACTGTTTTTCCTGCTGGGCTTGATCAACTGCTCGTTGCTTCCCCTTGTTCCTCTCTTCAAGTAGGTACGTCGTCCGCCTCTCTCCTCTATGATCTCAGAAACCTTTCTTTGTATGGTGCAGGTTAGTGTCCGTCCTTGTATTTTTCTACTGGTCATGATATATTATTGTATATTTTGTACAGAAGAAAAGTGCCAACGCTTGGACGTTTCTCACTGGAGGACACCAATGGCATCGGCCAGAAGAAAATAAATTTTACTTCTTAACTATTTTTAATGCACACAACTTCGAATTATACTGGAACTGATGCCTGGTGTTTTTGATTTATCTAGAAACAGGTTCAGGTTCTGCGACTCATCTAGTAATCTGTGTATATATGTCTTCCATCGGACTGGAACTCTAGGATTTTTTTGCTGCTGCATACGGTATTTACTCTCAGACCATGAACATATTAAGTTGTCATAAAAAACGTAAAATTGCTACTCCCTCCGATCCGGAATAACCTTCGCAAGCTGTACACAAAATTTGTACTACGGCAGTACGTTCTCCCCGAAAATTATTTCGGATCGGAGGTTAGTAATAGTTTACGACTGATTTTTCTCCTGTAATTGTCCCTTTGCAGGATATTTACTTACTAAGATTTTCAAGCAGCACGCAGAGATCAAAGAATGTATGCAGAAGCAGACTGGAGAAAGGATGATATAAAGACCTAATAGATTCATTCCTATTAGTTAGGACACTACAGCTCAGTATTTTTCAAACGTGTATGTATATCTCTGTAATGATGTAGATTTCACTTGTAAAGTACAGTTGCCATCAAATGATATAATATATATTTTCTACATTTGCACGGTGTTCTTAATGCCTTTTTTATGGCTGGAATTTATTTTGGTCATATCGTGTGCACCGGTGCTCGTTGATTGCAAAGATTTGACGAATAATTAATTTGGTGTAAGAACTGTCCTTTCAAGGACGCAAAAATACGACGCAATGTTCGTAGAGACGATTTGTTGGGCATCTGGAAAGCGCCTCTATTAGCATAAACACGCTTTTAAAATCGTCTCATTTTATTTTAGAGATGCTTAGAATGCGTCCTTATGGTATTTGAGACGGTGCATAAGAAGACGCTTCTACGACGCTTTATAGTAGCGTCTTTACAACCACGTAGAGATGAAATTTAGCGTCCCTAGCCTGTAAATTGACGTCTCTATGTGTCCTTTTTGTTGTAGTGTGCATTCTCGATGATCATGTTATGCATGATCACACAAGCGTTCATGATGTACCAAAGCATGTCTTGATCCCAAATTCATTTACAAATATAAAGTTTAGAGGCAATATATACCTTGCAAGTGTTTTGTCAAACACCTCGTGGGCGCCGAGCTGCAAACAGTCGTCGGGCGTTGTTCGTCGGAGAAACAATGCGCTTGAGGGACGGCGTCGAGGAGGGAGGTGGAGGAAGCAGCGACTGTCGCCGGGAGAAGCGGGGGAAGCGCTGGCGGCGCCGGTCACGGCGGGGCCAGATTCACCGCCACGGCGATCCGCGCGTCCAGAGGAAGCGGCGGCGCGCTGGGGAGAAGCGGGGGAAGCGCCGACGACAGGTGTTGGAGCGCGTTGGGTCACCGCAGGAGATGGGGGAGAGGTGCGGGCGGCGACGCTAGTGCCAGGAGGTTTCAGTTCCGGCGGTTGGCCAACTCGCGCGCGAATTTTCTTTGTCTCACGCGTTGGAGCGGGCGCACGAAATATCCAGCGTTCGATCCCACTTTCAACAGCGCGCTGGCACCTATTTACCGCGTGCGGAATTATAGCTCGGCTGCTGGAGCGCTGATTTCGGCCACGCACGCTATATTGACGGTTTTTCCAGCGCGCGGCTTTTTTGGAGATGCTCTGAAAAGACCTACAATAAAAAGTGCAGCGCCGAAGACGATGATGATGAGGCCTCGGGCTCTGGACAGCCATACGTCACCAACTATTCCGACACCCAGGGCTACGACGACAACGATACCATACGTGCATCTGACGAGGAGAACATTTAGTCTAATTAATTAATTATTAGATGGTTTTATGTATCATTCATATATATGTAAGGGATCAAATGTTTGAATGGATCCCTCCAAATATTAAATAATGTGTAAATTTCGTTAGTAGTGTCACTGATATGTTTGAGCAATTTTTTTCTGAATCTTCTTCTTAGGAGAATTCTAAAAAAAACAACAACATTTAGTTCCACCGATCCCAGCCATGTACACAGTTTTTTCAAAACTAATAATACGTACACGGTTTGGATGAACACAAACATGTACGATATATTCACTATCGCACACGGTTCCTGAAAAATGCGTGTGCAATTTCGTGTTTTATTCCCATTTATTACAAATTTAAAAATGAGGTGATTTATAAATTAAGTACCACAAATATCATTAAAAACTGCACCTTTGCATTTTTATTCATAATTTATCATATATCATGGCTTGAGCCAGAGTTTTGAGAATTTTCAAACTTTCTTACTACTTTAGGTTGATTTAATGAATTTCTGCCCATTTTCACCAAAATGAATAAAAATTGCACCACAACTACATTATAAGTTGTTGCGCAAAATCACCAGTCAAAGAATATGATGCAAATGCAAAATAAAATATCTTGCGCCGAGCAAGCATATTTTGTGTACTAGATCGCAGAAAAATGATAAAGTACATCTTCGAACAAACTGTTTGTGTCGAAACTTCAAATAATAAACCAGGAGAGTTTCGATTTTCTAGAAAAAATCGAAGGCGAACACATAGTCATTGCATAAAACTCCATTTGTTTAATCGTTTGTCAATATTGGGCTCAATTTTGCCCATTGAGTCGCAACCCTGTTTTGTCTTTTGTATATACTAGTAACCGTGCACGTGCAACGCACGTGTAATTTTAAATACAAATATCATCAATTGAAAATGCTTATTTGTTGTTGGTGGAGTGAATTCAAAATTTAAGCCTTTTTTTATTTTTTGGCAAATTTTCCGAACATTGATTAAAAACACACTGAGAATGGAGTTTTTAGATACACGTTGCACATTACAACCAAGGGCATGAAAATTCAAAGTTATTATCTAACTTTAGCATAGACTTACATATTTCGCATGATAAGCTAGCAACAAAATAAACAGGAGAATGCTTATTCTCACCACAAGTACCAAAGAACAAAGTTCAGTCTCATACCGTACAGAGGGCAAGATTGATCTAAGTCAACACCGGTAAGAAGATCCCACGGTATGATCAAAGTTCCGCTGCTGGCATCATCGGGGCCATCTAACTCTGAGACGAACTCGCCGGGCATGTACATGGCCTCCACCTCCTCGAAGGTCTTCAGCATATCGTGAAAAACAAAACTTTTGCAACAAAAACAATCCTCACTTAGGACTTGAAACATAAATGGAAAGTAAATGTGTATCTTCCAAAATTTAAACAACAATGAGCCGAGAACCGGTGACTTAAAAAACAATCAGATCATGAGCAAGCTATGCCTACAGGTTAACGCAAAGTAGTGCTACAGCACGAGGTTCCATTAAGGTATAGTAGAAATCAAAAAATCAGTGAAAGCATGCTCGTACATGTTTTCCTCCGAAGTGTGAAAGACACAACAGTCTTCGGAACATTGCATGTCGTACATAGAGCTTTCCGTCGGATCACAGCGTCGGACATGGATCAGACACTGCATGTCATACACAGAGTATTTCCGTGGTAGCAAATTACCTGATCAGACACTGAATGTCATGCAGAGTATTTCCGTGGTAGCAAATTACCTGCACTAATTAGAAGGGCATGTCCGTTAGCAAGTACTGCACCTGTACTCCTCTTACTCAATCGCCAGCTCCCATGTCTACTCCAGCTCCGGGCAGGGGCTTGCGGCGGCCGAGTGCAGCGCATCAATCTGGGAGCATGTGGCGACAGCGACGGACACCCAGGGGCCTTAAAGCGGCTGCCGATTGGAGCGAAGCGGGCCTCTTCTTCCAAGGCGGCGCATGCGCCTGCCCACCCCGCCCACGCGGCTACCGACAGCCGGTCCGTTCCCTGCTACCAACGCGGCGCACGCACCTGCCAGCCCAGCCCGCACCCAAGACCACAGCGCAAGCCCACCACACGATTGGTCGCCGGTGGCCGTCCCATCCAGTATATGCCCTTCATCGTCCAGCTGCTCATGCACGGGGTTGCGGCGGCGGCAGATCGCACCGTCGCACGGTGGAGGTCGCGACGGCGACAGACATGGGTTGCTCCGCGTCCCGCAGAGCCACGGCAGGCGCCTCTCGAGGTCGGGGAATCGCGGCCCGGCGACGCGCGGGGGAGTGTAAGGCGGCGCCGCGGCGGGACGCGCTGTAGCGTCGAGGCGACGCGGGACGCGTTTTCTTTTCTTTTTATCGGTGGCAATCTTTTGTAATTAACGGCAAAACAAAAAGGTGGTTGCAATTTGGTCGTATTATGTGATTTGGTGGGAGGGCAAAACGGTCCAAAACAGACAATGTTGAGTTGTCAAACATTGGAACGATCTGAGCCGTTTGATCGGATGTTGAAGGGATCAGATTTAAAGTATCCCAACAAGACAAGTTTGCTCTTTTAATAGTAGTATAGATTTGGACCAGCAGCAACCGTCCGGTCTCACTTCACTACAAAACCCTCCACCCATTTTAGGATTACGCCCTGCTCACCTGGTCGGCTAGGGGAAATGCTAGATCTCTCCCATGCTAGTTTGCCGAAGATGACGGCCTCACGTGCATATCAATGGCTAGAGGTGTTGCCTATACATACTACCGGCGAAGGATTTTTTACACGATCCCAAGAAAATCACAATCCCGATGTATTATAAGAGTGTTTATTTTTTGATGGGCCTCAGGCCAACATGTAAGGATCAAGATGATGATGAAGTTCCCTCTGACTTTATTCATGGTGTGATTACAAGATCGCACAAGACTATTACAAATGGATCTCATTGGGTTTATAGATGCACCAAACAAGAGTAGATGAATCCATGCATGGTTTATGGCTATTGAGACTACGAAGGCTATGCTTTGCCTTGGACGGGAATGTGTCTTCTTCTTAGTAGAATGATCTTCGGGCATATATATAAGCGTCGGTAGTAGGAGTCTCCATGTCGCAGACATGTCTTGGATGCTAAGTTGATCTTGTAACCTTCCTTCAGTGTAAGTCTAGTTTGGAGGTCCTTTGTGAAAGTTTTCACGTAGCACGACAGGCTAGGCAAGGTGGAATTTTTAGATGTGGGCCTTCTGATCGTTGATGTCATGGACGTCGTGGCATGAAAGTGGTGCAGATCCGTATACCATAAGAGGCCCGACACCACTTATATACAAGACATATGGTTGCGCCGGCTTGTCCTCTGTCCCCCCTTGAGACTTCAATGTTGTACTTCCGGCTCGAAATCCGGAGGTGCCCTGAAATACTACTATGAGGTATACACTTGCATACATGTCTAGTTTGTATTTATATTGCGGATCTACTTAATTAGCACTGTTAGCAAGGCATGATTCGCTAGAATATTCTTAGAATATTTTAACAGGTTAGGCTGGATCCATGTGTGAGATCCTGTATATTATTTTTGTTACACCGGATCCATGTGTCAGATTTATTGTTAGTGGGTACATCTCTTAATATTATATGATCGTCTTAGCCTTTTGTTGCTACTAATACTTGTGTTTGCTTAATTTTGTTGCACAGATTGCCGAGTTGTACCTGATCAATGTGTTACACAAACTTTTTGAAATATGTTTTGGCATATTTTATTAAGTGTTGTAGTTTTAGATATTTTCATACATAACTCTAGGTAGCATCTTATAATGTTCCCTTGGGCAGGGATATATGGCCGTAGCTTTCTTCTGTCACCTTGTCATCTGTGGAAGCGTGTTGGCTAGAATATACTTTAAAATGCATTATACATAAAATGCACCAAGGTCACTCGCGAAGTAGCGGAAAGAGAGACCCTTTTGTTTGCCGACTACATTGCCTCCAACCCGTCGCTCTCTTGATATGTTGGTGCACTGTATATAACACTTTTTTACTTAAGATTGTCTAGTACAGTGTGATCAAAATATTATAATAGTGGCAAAAATAGTTAAGTGATGGTTCTCACCAAATTAATAAAGTACATGGCAATTGGTAAGTTTTTGGCAACACAGTGACTACTATATCCTTGGAATCTATTACAGACTGATCGTACACACTTAAGTTTGGGAAAACATGTGCGATAATACGATCGCCACAGACGATTTAGTACATACAACCTTGTGTGATAACAACACAACACACGATGAAAGACAAAAAGTTTATGTTATCTTACGGAAACACACACGATTGCACCTCCCGAACTCGTGTGTAATACCCGGAATATCGCACACGATTATAATAACACAATCGCGTGCGAAGTTAGACACCATCGCCATCTATACTATGTGCAATGACGCGCCCCCGTCACCCCCCATGTATAGCGACGGTTGTGATAATTGTGTAAGATGGTGAAGGACAATCGTGTGCGATTAACTCATCTTACTAGTGACATTAACTATTCCCCAGATCTAAACATTTGCATGCCAAGATTGTGCACAAATATCTCAAAACACTAACCTATACAAAAAAACCAAACATCTAATTAAGGAGGTCAGATATCCTACATATAAGAGGCAGAAAAACATGTTGTCATTATGCAAAGAAAATATCAAGATTGGTGTAGAATGCCGTAAAAAAATGATGACTAACTCTTTTTTCCAGAGAGCAACTATAGCAGCCATAGTAAAACGAAATAATATCCACTTGCAGATTGATCATCAAAAAAGAACTTGAAGACAAAACTAGAACTTTGAAGTAAGATCAAGCAAATATTTTGTTGTACTTAATTAACATGTAAATGGACCTGTTGGTAAATAATTACAGAAAGAATGCATGTAGTATTGTTGGTAAGCTCCTACCAAAACAACCACATTGTGCGATTAATATTATCAATCAAGCGATGCATTGTTCTTTAATTCATAAATTACAGTACAATAATGCATGTCCATCACAGTGGTAGCTTACAAAAATGACAGACCATAATACATTTTCATCATCAAGGTATACACACATGCACGTTCATGTCTAGGGACCAACAAAAGGTGGAACCTGCATCAAGTTCATGCCTTCAGAATTTTATCTCCACATGTCCAAATGGTGGCAACACGTAGTGCCCACAAGCACGTTCACAGGAATTGTTTGTCGGCTCAGATTGGGCATATGGATAACTGTTAACTGAGGAGGCGCTAGGGATGCATCCACATGGCGATTCACTGCAGTACATGTGGATATCTCATGCACCGTTTGGTTTGTTTTAGCTGTCATTTATTAGAACACGATAAGAGACCCAATTGATGTCCACGGACTGTGGAACACTGTACATTCAGGTTCAAGTCTAAGGCATGCCACACGGCTAAAGAAATGTTCATAAAATGCATATTCTAGCTTATTTTGGAAAATAAAGTGAGTATTTTCCTTCCAACAAATAAAACATGGGCAACATTAACCGGAGATCGAAAAAAATATCTTTAATGGTGACAGAACGGCACATTAATTGTCGATATTTGGCGTGATTAAGCACCATAATAATATGTGGAGTCAATATATAATTGCATACCGCAAAGTCCAAATATAGAAATGCTATAATTTGTAGTGGAGCTTATACATGTTTTTTCATTGTTTAAAAAGTTCATTGTTAAGTATGCCGTTGAGTATTGACATATGCAATTAGTTAGTTATTAACATGAGATGTAGATAATAAAATTACCAACTGAACCAAACATGCTGTTGGTCCCTGGTTGTTAGCTAAAAACCATGCCGTAGTTTTTGCATAGATGAACTGGAAAGAAAATATATTTAATATAATTCACAACTTTAATTGTAATTAAACTAGTCTAAATGGAGAACCAGGGGATCAGATTTAATTGGGAATAGGATTAGTACTTTAATGTTATATTTATAGGAGAAATAGGCTCATCATCAGCGAAGAGATTGTGTGTGTTTTAGAAGGCACAAATTATGGCAAGATTTGATGCCACAAAAGCTAGAAAGATAACCATCTAAAAGATCATTTTCCAATTATAAGCATAGCCACATATGGAGGTCGATTACTAAGCACATCCAAAATAAGATCATGTGCCGCCCAAAGAACTAACTAATCTTTCAACTTCACAATATTCGACTTCCAAATTCTTGTATAGTTTTCCAGCTAGTTGTACCTCTAGGCACTCTTGTACAGATCAACTAACAAGGTATAGCTAAAATGTGGTTCTAAGTGATACAAAGTAGTATATTTTGCTTAATATTACACTAAATTCCAAAGTAGATTTAGCATAATATTTTCATTCGAAAAACAACATGAAATTAAGATTCTAAAAGCACACCAGCAAGAAAAACTAAGAGCTCAAGACTAGCATCTGATGCTAATCATTTGTTTGCTAGGTCGCAAGAATCCCTGAGGACTGCAAAATGTTAGCAATACATACAGCAGTCAGATAGCAATAGAACAGTTATTAATTATTAAAGACAGGATCAAACGAGGAAAAGAAGTAAATCAGCTTGCAGCGAGAGAGAGAGAGAACAACATGAGATCTACAAGTACATGCATACTCATGTTGTTCGTACAGCAGTTACCAGATCTGGAAAGGCAATCGCACTGACGCTGCTTCCTCTTCAGGGCAGGCAGATCTTCCTCCTCGAAACAACGACACTGCCATGGCTGTCCCCCATCTAACACATGAGATCATAGTACTATGTATTAACACGAAGGGTACTCACAGAAGGAATTGAAACGAAGGAAGAAAATTCCACAGATCTCGAGAGAAAGGAGAGAGCAACGAGTATAGATCCGGTTCCATCGGGAGAGAAATTAACAGACAGTAGTAGATCAATCTCGGGAGAAAGGAGAGAGAGTAAAGAGGAGCATATCCGGTTCCATGCATACTTGCAGTCAAACAGTGCAAAGACTTTGTTCTGCTACAAGAGAGAGCATCCATGGAAAGGCGCGAGATGGATCGTCGGCCGTATTAATCAATTCGTCACGCGCGCGGTCTCTCTCCTTGCCCCGAGGCCCCTAACCCTTGGAAGACTGAGACAAGACCTGCAAAGGGAAAGAGCAACCGAGCATGCGTACAGGTGCAGGAGTAGCCGTCCAGATGGATGGATGTACCTTACTCCAAAATAGGGGTCCAATACTCGTCTCCTTGAACCTTGCGCCCATGGAGGGCGGGCACGTAGGGCACCCCCACGCCAGGAGGAGAAGAAGATAAGGACGGGACCGCCACCGCGAGAGGTTTATCTCATCGATCGCTGGTACTACAAAGTTGCTAGCTGCAAGAGAGAGACAGAGAGGGAGGTAGATAATGGCTAGTGCGTGTGGTAGCCGGGAGGCGCGGAGAGAGAGAGGTGACAGAGAGAGAAGTGAGCACGCAGCAGCAGCTGCACCATTCATATACGCCGTCACGCGCCACCGCCGCGCCGATGGAATAGATGCAGTCTCCCCGCTGTGTGCTCACTCTCTTCTGTCACCTGGCCATGCCACCGATCACCACCACCGTGAAACAAAACATTAGCTACATATATACACCGAAACAGCAGCGAGGACTGCAAGGGAAACGGCCGGGAGTTCTGCCGGAGCGGAAGAAGAAGGGGGCGGCTTCTCAGATCTATGTTCTGGAGATCTGCTCGGTGGTGGAGTGCTATGGCTGGGTGCGTACCGCGTTATATAGAGGGGCGAGGGGTATGGTCCTCCTGCCTTTGGCCATCAATTTCTGCCTTTCCTCTCATCCTACCACACATGTACTCCCTGCTGCGCTAGGGTTTCTTTGGGGTGCTGCTGTATCTTGAGGATAGATATCCTGTTGTGACGCTGTCAACTTTGACGGACCAGGGAATGAGATTCTTCCCAAAGAAAATATTTTCCGCATGAATCCGTCAAAAGACAACCCGCGTGCAGATTGGTTGATATCACTAAATCCGCATTTCAATGCAGGGGCGACCGTGGGTCTATCATATGGATAGGTCGCGCAGATCATGAGAGAAGCGGCTAGATATTGTATTTTATAGTGCGGGCCCAATCAATGATTAACAACGATGGTGTGTTGTTATAGTTATTTTTTGCGATGTTCTTACGGGATTGGAGCGAACAAGCGTTTTGTTTTACATAAAAAGAAACGAAACGTTATGTACTTATAGGTGGCATAGGTGGGTAATTATTCATAACTTTAGGTGCAAATCTAATCCAATGACACACCAAACCGCGGAAGCCTTAGTGCTTTTATTAGTAAGTAAAGATGATGATTCTGTTCAGTACATTTGGATTCTCAATATCGTGTTTTGTACAAGTACTATCTCAAGATATATACCACATATCATTTTATCAGTTTTAACAAGAATGGGGAATACGATTCATAACAAGTCTTACCAATTAATAGAATGCAACAATTTTGGGAGAAACAGCTTGATAGTGCTATATTTTATAGGGGAACCCACTCGGTGGTATATTAACACATGAAATAATCTACAGAATTTTTTTCCTTTTGGGATGTTGTGTTCAATAATTAATAAGTAAGGTGATTTCATTTATCTATTATTATATCTAAATTGGCAGTTTAATTTTGTAAAGTATCGTTCCGCATATTTAAAATAAGAGATATAGATAAAATACGATCATTGAACAACTTTGACAGAATGGGAATAGAATTTGTAGCAAGAAAAAAATCACAGGTTCTTGCTTGTCATTATTTTATTTTATTTTGAAACAAGGCAAAATCATTGCCTTTTATATTAATAAAGAAGGCGCAAACACGGTCCTGGCCTAAGCCAGAATAAAAGGGATTACATGAAAACTAATCAGGCAATAATTTCTGCTAACGTCTTGGCTCCTTCCAGGATCCAGTTCTTGCCCTCATTCTTGATTTGCTCAGAAGGCATCGAGAATTTGTTGTTGAAGACCCTTTTGTTGTGCTCCTTCCAAATCTCCCATGTGACTAAAGTGATCGCCGTCTTGAGCTCCTTGCGAGATTGGGAGATCGTGGCCGCCATATCGCTCCAATAATCAAACACCTTGGGCTTGGCCGTGTCAATTCTTTGCATCAGCGGAGGGCACTTCAGCCAGATGGCAGCATCTTCCCAAATTCTTCTAGAATAGCGGCACTCGAAGAGAAGGTGCCGTTTTATTTATGGTTGGCATCTGCAGAGCTAACGCACAGGTTGATGAGGCCAAGCTCTAATTGCCAGCCTATTTGAGGTCCAAATCCTATTATGAACGGCCAGCCACACAAAAAAGAGCATTTCGTAGGTGCCCATGTCATTACTACTATCTACTATAACACATATACTTGCTCGTCATTATGATCTACTATAATAAAGACTTATCTACAGAGTAGATGATTATATATATATATATATATATATATATATATACTCCCTCCTTTTTTTAATATAAGATGTTTTAACTTTTGTCCACATGCACATGCACACAAATGTATATAGACACATTTTTGTGTGCATGTTCACTCATTTTAGTGTGCATATAGACAACATGTGTACCACCTAAAACATCTTATATTAAAAAACGGAGGGAGTATATCACTTCATCCACACGTTTCGATGGGAGGTGACCGTGGGAACATCCTATGGATACATATAGTACTATATCGTCTATGGGTCAGGCCGTCACAGATATTATATATTTTATAGTGAGCCAATCAGGGATCAACAAGATAGCATAATGCATATATGTTTGCGTGGAAAGGGATCATGATATATTTTATTACTGTGAGCATATTTATGTGAGGGTGCCTTGATGTATACAAGTATTTCTAGCAACATTCAACCTTTTAAAATCTATTTCATTTTATTATTTTAAGTTGCCATATTTAATAGAATGCACATGATTTTATGCAGAAATATAACATCCCAGAATTTTGCTAATTAAAAAAAAAATCATGCATACATTCATCTCCATCATGTCATTGCTGTATATTTATCACAAGATTTGGGGTTTTATTTAAAACTTTAGGTTATATTTTAAAAAGTGACATAAAGGGGTGCAAAGTAACACTAGTCAATATTTCAAACGTTTTGATTTTATGGCAAGAATAATTCCAACATTTTATAATTTTCATAAGTTTTCCAAAATATTTTTTTATAAAAAAATCTGATTTAATTCGGATAGTTTTGGATTCAGTTGCGAGTTCAAATTTTAAAACAGAAAAATATTTGGAAAATGTTTTGGTAAAAAAGGAGAAAGGCCGCAGCCGAACGAACTGGGCTGAAACCTAGCCCAACGGCCAGCCCAGCTAGCGCTCTTACGAGCGATCGTGCTCGGCAGCGTCTTCGTGACCTCGAGTCTCCATGCTAAGGGTGTGTTTGGTTGAATGGCTATGAAAAACTGGTTGGAGGCACCCCCAACCACGTGGTTGGTGGTAGTCATTTTTCATTTTTGGTTGTGTGGGTTGGTTGAACCAAGTTTTTATTTGGTGTGGTTAGGGGTAGCCATATGGTCACTATTTTTAAGATGGTGAGAATAACCCATAATATATATTTTAAAAGGGAAAGTTTGTTCAAATATTTATATTACCATTTGGTGAGGAAAATTTCTTAATGTATTGGGGTAAAATATCAGTACGCGGGTAGCGTTGTTCAAATATTTAAAAGGGAAAAGTTTGTTTAAATATTCTCAGTATATGAAAAGGGAAATGGTTGTTCAGAAGTATAAAATGGGTAAGATTTCTTAATATATTTAAAAGAGAAAAGTTTTTTAAATATTTTAAAGGATACAATTTATATTTAACGGGTAATGTGAGAACACGGCAAAACGTTTTGCAAGTGATCGCATCAACTCCCCGAGGGTGGTTGGCTTTGATGACCCACAAGTATAGGGGATCGCAACAGTCTTCGAGGGAAGTAAAACCCAAATTTATTGATTCGACACAAGGGGAGCCAAAGAATATTTATAAGCCTTGACAGATGATTTGTCAGTTCAGCTGCACCTGGAAGTAGACTTGCTCGACACAGTTTATCAGTAGCAACAGTTTTATGACAGTAGCAGTAGTGAAATAATAGCAGCAGTAAAATAAGGACAGTAGTAATAATTGCAGTAGACAGCAGGATTAAAATACTGTAGGCATAGGGATGGATGAACGGGCGCTGCATGGATGAGATAATTCATGAAATAGTCATACATAGGGCAATTGCAGATAAATAATAATAAGGTATCCAAGTAATAATCAATCATAAGCATGTGTTCCGTATTTAGTCGTACGTGCTCGCAATGAGAAACTTGCACAACATCTTTTGTCCTACCAGCCCGTTTGCAGCGGGGCCTCAAGGGAAACTACTGGTAATTAAGGTGCTCCTTTTAATAAAGCACCGGAGCAAAGCATTAACACTCCGTGAACACATGTGATCCTCACGTCGCAACCATCCCCTCCGGTTATCCCAATTTCTGTCACTTTGGGGCCTCGGGTTCCGGACAGTGACGTGTGTATACAACTTATAGATATGATCCAAAACAATAATTATTCTCATGATTCAATAACATGTTCAGATCTGAGATCATGGCACTCGGGCCCTAAGTGACAAGCATTAAGCATAATAAGTTGCAACAATGACATAAAGTACTACCGATGGATACTAGGCACCAAGCCCTAACAAATCTCACAACTATTACATGAATGATCTCATCCAATCCCTACCATCCCCTCAGCCTACAGCGGGGAATTACTCACACATGGATGGGGGAGTCATGGATGGTCGATGGAGAGGTGGCGGTGATGATGATGGCGATGATCTCCTCCAATTCCCCGTCCCGGCAGGGTGCCAGAACGGAGTTTCTGATCCCCGAAATAGGGTTTTCGATGGCGGCGGAGCTCTGGAAGGTTTCTGGAAAAAGCGTCGATCCCCCGAAGTTTTTAGGTCAGAGGCTTTAGTAGTCCGAAGGGGAGCGCTGGGGGCCACACAGGGGGCCACACCACCCCTGGGCGCGGCAAGGGCCCCCCGCGCCCTGGGTGCGTGTGGTGCCCCTGTGCACCCTCCTCGCTTCGTCTTCTGGCTCCGTGGGTCTTCTGGAAAAATAGAATTTCTGGAATTTTCCTAAAACTTTGACTTTCTGCACAAAAACGAGACACCAAGGCAATTCTGCTGAAAACAGCGTTAGTCCGTGTTAGTTGCATTCAAATCACACAAATTAGAGGAAAACAATAGCAAAAGTGTTCGGAAAAGTGATACGTTTTGGACGTATCAACTCCCCCCAAGCTTAGCTTATTGCTTGTCCTCAAGCAATTCAGTTAACAACTGAGTGCGATAAAAGAAACTTTTACGAACACATTTGCTTCATATGATGTATACATGCCTACTATATGATCAATTACTTAGACAATTCATAATAGGAACCATGCAAATAATGACACCTAGTAGTTATGCAAATCATGAAAAGATACCAAAGTACTAAGAATGAATAACATAGCATATATCTATCCACAAGAATTGCAATGTTCGTAAAAAGATATGACAAAGTGGTATCTCGCTTGCCTTTGTTTGAAGGGCAAAACATAAATGCCAAGGCACCTCTGAAGTTCAAGTGAAGACTAGATATAAAAATATCAAAGATAAGAGTATCATAGTTATACCTCAATTAATCGTATCCTGGGACAAGCACATTACACTAAGAACGACAGTTATGCTCTCGAAGAGGTGCTCAAAGAAAGGATGGTGACTCAACATAAAAATAAAAGATTGGCCCTTCGCAGAGGGAAGCAGGGATTAACACGTGCTAGAGCTTTTTATTTTAAAAACAGAGGTAAAAATGTTTTGAGAGGTGTTTGTTAATTGTCAACGAATGGTAGCGGGTGAGAACAGTATTCTACCTGTCAAACGGACTTTTAAGAGCGGCTCCCATGAAGGACGTTATTTCTACCAGCAAGGCAGATCATCCCTCTTTCTCTTTGGTTTACACACATTCAGGTATTTCACTGTTTGTCATTGCTTACTGATGAATCAGGGCAAAAGTGTGAAGAGAATTAATTGGTTAAAGTTGTAATTAATTGGGACTGGGCACCCCGTTGCCAGCTCTTTTTGCAAGTTATTGGATAAGCGGATGTATATGCCACTAGTCCAGGTGTAAAAGTCCATTTGACAAATAGAATAAAGAATAACCACACTAATTCCTCATGAGCTAGTAAACATTGACACAAAAAGGGAAATATTTTGAAAGTTTTAAAGGTAGCACATGCAAATTTACTTGGAATGGCTTGAAATACCATGCATAGGAGTTTTTGGTGGACTCTTTGGGATAACTTGGTTTAAAGGATTTGGATGCACGAGCAGCATTCCCGCTCAGTACAAGTGAAGGCTAGCAATAGACTGGGAAGCGACAACCACGAGAGCGATAACGGTCATAATCATGCTTGCGACAAAATAAAATTAACGGAGGCATAAAATGATACTAAAACTCTGAGGCAAAATAGATCATCAAGGCTTAATTGACTTTATTTTTCAGTCATAACATGTGTGAGCATGTGCCAAGTCGAATCAAGTGAATTATTCAGAGGAGGATACCAGCCTGCCATACCGTTTTACGAATAGAACAATGCATGTAAATATCTATATGACATGTTATTCGCTATTAGCAATTTGGTACTGGTCATAAGAAGACATAAACTACTAAGTAATCATTAAATAACATAACCACTACCATGATAGCTAAGCATGTTCACATGAGTAGGCATATTTACAAAAATGAAAAACAAATAGAGTTCATACCAGCCTTTTACCACATCCGAATTGTCGTAAGTCGTCATTATTGCTTTTCACTTGTGTGGCTTGAATGATGTGAAATGATAACCAAGCCCAAGTGGAACCACGGAAATTTTTCGAACTCCTGAAACAACTATACAAAACGGCAGAAGAACAACAAATATTTTTGGGTTTTCGAATTTAAAGCAAGCATAGAAAGAAACAAGCAAACAAAGCAAAATCTTTTTGGATTTTTGAATAACAAGCCAAAACGAAAAATAAAGTAAACTAGCACTACAAATTCAAAAGCAAGAGAAATAAAGGAAATATTTTTGGTCTTTTGGTGTTTTGCGAAAATGAAATGGACACAAGAAACAAAAGAAAAGAAACAAACTAAAACATGGATATACAAAGTACCGACATGATATGAATATGATAAAATGAGTGAACTTGTCGGCATACCTCCCCCCAAGCTTAGGCTTTTGGCCTAAGTGGGAGACTAATCATCCCCATGGCTGCCAGCTTGGCGCGCCCTCAGTGTGTGACGAGAGGGTTCCTCGTCCGAGTGAAAGCTCGAGGATGCACCACCGTAGTACACGGTGTAGTCCTCAGGGGGTGCCACGAAGGTCTCCTGTCGGTCCTCAGGGTAGTGCTGTAAATGGAAATCCGGTGCACCGAGGTGGTTGTCCAAATCCTCCCTCGAATATGATAGAGGACCCCTGAAAACACTGAACAAACTAGGCTGTGGAAGCCGGACCTCTAGCTCAGGTCCATTAGCAAAAACAACTCTATACATCAAATGTCCAGTAGATGAATTATTAGTAACAAAATCATGAAGTTTCATGGCGGCAAGATCAAGTCTTTCTGGAATCAACAATTCATCAGAAGGATCAGCAGGAAGACCAAGATCAGCTAAAACACGTGCAGCAATAATGCCTCCAAAATGGGACCTTTGGCGGCAAGGCGGCGAGCAATCAAGGCACCAAGGTTGTAGGTTTTATTATTTTTAAGTGCATGAGCAAGAAAAGCTAGATGATAGCAAGAAATATTACTAGTGTTCTCTCTAGCAAGCACACTCGTGGCAAGATAATATGTGAAGTACCTGATGGCTGGAAATTGAATGTTCCTTATCTTACCGCGCTGCACTCTACGGAGATCATCATAGCTCAGCTCATGGTAAAGATCCCAACTCGCGCGGCTCTGCCTGATCTTTCTCGCTGTCCCAGATGGAGCAACACCTATGACCCTGCAAAATCTTTTCAAGTCCATGTTGCATGCACGATCATAAATCTTAAACTCAACAGTGGGGTTAAAAGTAGAGTTATTAAACTTAAAGCTTTCAACAAAAATCTTAGTGAGGTTAGCATATTGTGGCCTCTCATCCTGCATAAATTCCATCAAACCAACATTGTTAATCATCCTTATGAAGTCATCATAAATCCCTGCATCTCTCATAAAGTTAAAGCATGGAAAAATAGATGGATGAGGAACACCATCATCTTCCTCTTCACCGATTCTCGGTGCCAAAAGATCCTCATTGTATGATGGCCTAGGTGCACCTCTTGATCTTGAAGCCCTTGTTTGCCTTGAGGAGGATGGTGTTTGCCTTTCAAAGATTTCTCCATAAGTGTGTTTATCCATCTTCCTTTTCTGAAATTTTAAACAAACCTCATAAAAAATAATTTTGGAGTGGTTAAATCAAGGAAACACTAGGGAGACTTACTAGGGACTAAACATGCATCAAAACTAGTTAATCTAAACAAGAACAAGCATGCAAGCTCTAATAACATGTCACCTACAGTACCAAAATGCTAAAGATATAAGCAACTAAACAAAATTCTATTTGGATAATCGGAGGAGTCACATACCGGAGAGCAATTGATCCAAATTTCAGCAGCAAAGATGGGCTGAGCAAGTAGATCGAAAAATTTCGAGCAAGAGCAGCAAGAACACGAGTTTGAGCAATGGTGGTGTGTATGGTCGGGAGAGAGAAAGGAGTGGGAGAGAGATGAGTGAGTGGAGGGCCAGGTGGACCCCACACCAGGGCAGGGCGCGGCCTGCCCTCCACCGCGCCGTGGGGGCGTGTGGTGGCCTGGTGGGTCCCCCTGGTCATCCTCTGGTACTCCCACGTTCCTCTTTAAAAACTAGGACTTACAGAATATTTTTCATAATTTTTTTGAAAACTTTTATTTCTGACATTTTCTGGGTACTTTAAACAATGAAAACTAGACAAAATGAATTTACATAAAGACCAAGCATTACTTAACTTTGCAAATTACAGTAGCAAAACAGTAGGTAAAACAAAAGTGAGAAAGAAAAATATGTTGTTTAGCAATTTTATGCATGTAAAACATATTTGTTAACAAGGTTGATCAAGTCTTGCCACCAAATACATTTTATATGACATAAAAGAATTAAACCACATTGAACAATCATGTTACCTTAAATGGTATAGCTATAGATCCAATCATAATATATCGAAGTTCTTCATGAGATTCATATATAGGGCAATCAATACTTCCCACTTTGATACTTTTAATATTGGTAATTGTATTAACTCCAAATATTTTGTCCAGCTTCTTGGGAAAATAAACAGTATGCTCTTTGTCATTAACATGGAAAGTCACTTTCCTTTGTTGCAATCAATAACAGCCCCTGCAGTATTAAGAAAAGGTCTTCCAAGAATAATAGACATATTATCATCTTCAGGCATTTCAAGCACAACAAAATCAGTTAATATCAAGCAATTATTAGTTACTTGAACAGGAACATCTTCACATATACCAACAGGAACAGCAGTAGATTTATCAGCCATTTGCAAAGATATATCAGTTGGTATCAATTTTTCCAAGTAAAGTCTCTTGTAAAGAGAAAAAGGCATAACACCCCTGCACCTAAATCACATAAGGCAGTTCTAACATAGTTATTTTTGATTGAGCAAGGAATAGTTGGTATACCTGGATCTCCAAGCTTCTTTGGAACCTTACCATTGAAAGAATAATTAGCAAGCATGGTAGAAATCTCTTCATTAGGAATCTTTCTCTTGTTAGAGACAATATCTTTCATGTACTTTGAATAGGGAGGTAACTTAATAGCATCAGTCAAAGGAATTTGCAAAAACAAAGGTTTCATCCATTCACAAAATTTGTTATAATGTTCTTCTTCCTTAGATTTAAGTTTCTTAGTAGGAAAAGGCATTTGTTTTTGCACCCAAGGTTCTCTTTCATTACCATGTTTCTTAGCAAGAAAATCTTCTTTAGTGTACTTTTTTTTTTAGAATGCTTTTCAGGTTCCTCTTCACTTTCCTCTTTATCAGAAGCATCATTCTTATCTTTATCATTAGCATGTTCATTACCACTCTCAGTTTCAGCATCAGAGATAGATATACTATTTGGATTATTAACATGCTCATTGTCTTTAATAGGTTCAGGAGATTCCTCAACATGTTTATGTTTCTTCTTCTTCTTTTTCTTAGAAGGGGTAGTAGTTTCATTAACTAGTTGAGAATCTTGCTCAATTCTTTTAGGATGTCCCTCAGGATATAAAGGATCCTGAGTGGAAGCACCACCTCTAGTTGCTATACCAAAAGCATGTTTATCATTTTCTCTAGACTAGTACAATTGCACGTGCAACGCACGTCTTGACAACATTTTTGAAATATACTACACACTTTCCTCTGAGTTGTATTTTACATAGATTTTGTTCATCCCTCCTCTAGTTTTTTTAATCAAAATGCTAAATTTGAGCCATAATTCAGGTTGACTGCTGTAGAGTCCATAATTTCGAAATCTTTCGTCAGATCCTCCTCGATTCGCAGATGTTTCATAGCATGTGATTGCCTACAAATGTACTAAAAGTATAACCAATGAAAAAAGCATTAAAAAGCCTATCACTCATCTCAGTTTTGAACTGGTTTTTTTTTTGAGTTTTATGAACCGGACTTTAGTACAGCACCTGTGATCGAAGAATGTATAGTGTGAGATGCAATCAGCATGTGTGTACCTTTTGACTATGTTGCCATGAACTTCAGTGGTCTTCCTCTGGCAAGCTCTACCAGTTAAGTTAATTTTCTCCTGGCATAACATTTATGTAAAGTGTAAAATAATAAAATCGAAATGAATATGGGAAGTACAGTTGAGAAGCTCCCAGAAATTCCCCACGTCGCAATGTTCCTCTACTCTTGCTCTAAAACGAATTTGCCCAAAATCCTGAAATCATTCATCAATATGTAAGTATGAAATATAATTACTTCTGAATTTTGCTTTGGACTGCTAGGTAGATGAACTTAAAGCCTCTGCCATCGAACATAAATGCAAAATAATCAAAACATTGCGCCCACTGGGTTTCAGTTAATAGATCATTACATTGTTAAAAAACATCAGTGTCGTTCGCCCCCTATTTTCATAGCTTTGTGACCTGATCAGTGATAAAACTGCTTAGTATCTCTCTTTAACTTTCAGAAAGGAAATCTTGCAACATCGACACTGGTTGATGGCCTTGTTACTGACTGCATTTCAGAAGTAGACAGAACTCCCCAATCTGACTGCGAGAACATTGTGCGAAGATCAACCCAGAACGTTCAGGTAAAAGTAATCCTAGAATTCCATTCCAGCAAAACAGTGTGCTGAAAAGATTTGATATTTGTATGTATAAGTGTATGACTGCTTGACCTAAAGTAAAAAATAACAAGTCCTGTCAGAACGTTTGTATTTTCCATCTATAAAAACACGCATAACTTGATGCATCGTAATATCACTGCAAGGAAATAGATTCGTTTTCGAGTGCAAAGTGAGACATCAACTGAACTAACTCCACATACCTGGAAGATGCATGTAGCAGCGTTCTGGCACGACGCGACCAAGCATATACTGAAGGTGCCTTTACCCAGCGCCGAGGGTTACATCAGCTGCAGATGGGCAACGGGGCAAGGATTGCGGCGCGAGGGAGGCCCTCCTCTATGTGGATTACGCGAGCGGACGGACGGGCTGCCGGCCGCTAGGTGAGGTCGGCGGCAGATTCGTCGGTGTGGGAGGTCGAGCGCAGGGCGGCGGCTTTCTTGGTGTGAATGGTCTCGCGGTTGGCGGCGGTGGATGCCAGGCGGTGGCGGACGATTTGTGCCTAATTTTTCTAGCGTCGCGCATAGCGGCTGGCATGTGTCGCTTGCCGGCGAGGAGGCGACTGCTCGGCGCCGAGATCCTATCCGCCTAGCAGTTTTGCCTGCATCGGGACGCCGCTCGGCCAGCGAGGATGCCGCCGCTCGTCGCCGAGCTCCTATCCTCCGAGCGCGGCTCGCGCCGACCGGATGATTTGGTGCTGGCGCGCGCGTGCTTGGGCTGCATCCACCTCCGCGGAAAGACAAAAATAACGATTCGGAGATGAGTGGCAATTTAGTAGTATTATGTGATTTGGTGGGAGGGTAAAACGGGAAAAATCGGACATTGTTGAGTTGTCAAACATTGGGATGATCTGGGCTGTCTGATCGGATATTGAACGGTCCAGATTTAAAGTATCCCAACAAGTTTGCTCTTTTAATAGTAGTATAGAAGCATTACCTAACAAATCTTTTTGCACTTTAGTCAATTGCTCAATTTGAGTTTGAACCATATGAAAATGTTTAATGAGTATTTTAACATCATTAGAAGTTCTTTCCAAAACATCATGCAAATGATTAATGACATGAGAATTCTTTATGAAGCTATTTTCTATTCTCCAATTAAAATTGTTTTGCTTAACAATGAAATTATCAAACTCATCTAAGCATTGATCAGGAGGTTTAGAATAAGGGATATCTCTATCATCAAAGCGTTGGAGAGAGTGTACCTCAACTGTAGATGAGTGAGGAATTGGCTTACACAATTCTTCTATAGGTGGAAGATTTTTCACATCCTCAGATTTAATACCTTTCTCCTTAAGAGATTTCTTGGCTTCTCTCATTTCTTCATCATTCAATTCAATCACTCCTCTTTTCCTCGGCGTAGGTACCGGAGTTGGTTCAGGCAGGGTCCAATCATCATGATTTTGGCTTATCTTAGCCAATAATTCCTCAGCTTCATCTGGAGTTCTTTTCCTGAAAACACAACCAGCACAACTATCCAGGTATGTGCTAGATTCAACAGTTAGTCCATTATAAAATATATCAAGAAGTTCATTTTTAGCTATTTGATGTCCAGGCCGAGCTCTAAGTAAAGAACAAAACCTTGCCCAAGATTCAGGCATTTTCTCTCCCTCATTTTGCTTAAAGTTAAATATTTTCTGTAAAGCAGCATGTTGAGCACTAGCAGGAAAATATTTCTGAAAGAAAGCATTGACTAAACCCATCGGGCTCTCAATAGATCCAGGAGATAAATCATTAAACCAAGTTTTAGCTTCATCTTTCAATGAGAAAGGGAAAATTTTAGTAACAAAGTAACTGCGTTTCTTAATATCATCAGAAAACAAACTACTCAGACTAGAGAGAGTGTTCATATGTTCTACAACACTTTCATTTTCAGTTCCTCGAAAAGGTTCTTTCTCAGCAATAGTTATAAAAGACAAGTCCACAGAGAAATCATAATCTTTATCTTTTATATTTATGGGAGATGTAGCAAATTTAGCATCAGGAGAAAGTTTATAGTTGACAGCACGTCTTTGAAGAAGATTTTTAATAGCATTAACATCTTTAGAGGTATCACAATTCATGCATTCATCAATAAAGTCATCATCAAGTTCAACATAAGTTTCCTCAAGATCATCACTAGTAGTTTCTCTTGTTTCAGGTGAATAAGCAGGTGTAACAGGAGTTTCATTAGGTGTTTCAGTATTTTCAAGTTGTTTAGATTTAGCAATTGTAGCATCTAGAAAAGGACCTAGTGAACCTCTTTCATCAAGCACAGTAGAAGCATCATCAAATTCATCAGAAACATTCTCAGATTCAGCAGAAGTAGCAGCACGTGAAGCATGTGCATGTGGTGGTGTGACAAGTTGACTTATAACAGATGGTGAATCAAGAGCAGCAGAAGTGTTCAGAGTTGTACCTCTCCTTGTAGTGGATGGCAATATATGAACCTTATCATCACGAGGTTTACCCATGATGAATGAATTGCAGCGAGCAGTATGACTCCCTGGTGAGCTTATAAATAGAGCTATGCTCCCTGGCAACGGCGCCAGAAAATAGTCTTGATGACCCACAAGTATAGGGGATCGCAACAGTCTTCGAGGGAAGTAAAACTCAAATTTATTGATTTGACACAAGGGGAGCCAAAGAATATTTATAAGCCTTAACAGATGATTTGTCAGTTCAGCTGCACCTGGAAGTAGACTTGCTCGACACAGTTTATCAGTAGCAACAGTTTTATGATAGTAGCAGTAGTGAAATAATAGCAGCAGTAAAATAAGGACAGCAGTAATAATTGCAGTAGACAGCAGGATTAAAATACTGTAGGCATAGGGATGGATGAACGGGCGCTGCATGGATGAGATAATTCATGAAATAGTCATACATAGGGCAATTGCAGATAAATAATAATAAGGTATCCAAGTAATAATCAATCATAAGCATGTGTTCCGTATTTAGTCGTACGTGCTCGCAATGAGAAACTTGCACAACATCTTTTGTCCTACCAGCCCGTTTGCAGCGGGGCCTCAAGGGAAACTATTGGTAATTAAGGTGCTCCTTTTAATAAAGCACCGGAGCAAAGCATTAACACTCCGTGAACACATGTGATCCTCACGTCGCAACCATCCCCTCCGGTTATCCCAATTTCTGTCACTTTGGGGCCTCGGGTTCCGGACAGTGACGTGTGTATACAACTTATAGATATGATCCAAAACAATAATTATTCTCATGATTCAATAACATGTTCAGATCTGAGATCATGGCACTCGGGCCCTAAGTGACAAGCATTAAGTATAATAAGTTGCAACAATGACATAAAGTACTACCGATGGATACTAGGCACCAAGCCCTAACAAATCTCACAACTATTACATGAATGATCCAATCCCTACCATCCCCTCAGCCTACAGCGGGGGAATTACTCACACATGGATGGGGGAGTCATGGATGGTCGATGTAGAGGTGGCGGTGATGATGATGGCGATGATCTCCTCCAATTCCCCGTCCCGGCAGGGTGCCAGAACGGAGTTTCTGATCCCTGAAATAGGGTTTTCGATGGCGGCGGAGCTCTGGAAGGTTTCTGGAAAAAGCGTCGATCCCCCGAAGTTTTTAGGTCAGAGGCTTTTAGTAGTCCGAAGGGGAGCGCTGGGGGCCACACCACCCTGGGCGCGGCAAGGGCCCACCCGCGCCCTGGGTGCGTGTGGTGCCCCTGTGCACCCTCCTCGCTTCGTCTTCTGGCTCCGTGGGTCTTCTGGAAAAATAGAATTTCTGGAATTTTTCTGGAATTTTCCTAAAACTTTGACTTTCTGCACAAAAACAAGACACCAAGGCAATTCTGCTGAAAACAGCGTTAGTCCGTGTTAGTTGCATTCAAATCACACAAATTAGAGGAAGAACAATAGCAAAAGTGTTCGGAAAAGTGGATACGTTTTGGACGTATCAGGCTTCAACCACCTTTTTGATGGAATATGCTTAAAATGTGGCTACCCTCAACCACACCACACCATGAACCAAACACATGGCAACCACCAAAAAAATAGCTACCACTAACCAATCGAGGGATAGCCACCCAACCAAACACACTCTAAGTCCTTTCCCCACCTACCTTCCAGCTTATAAAAGCATCACCCCTCGTCTACTTCCTCTTTTTTCTCTTCCGAAACCCTAGCCGCCATTATTATCTTTCAAGCTTTTTCATCTCTTCGTTGTTCGACCACCAAAACTATCTCGAATCACTTCCGCTTGAACACGAAAGTTGTTCCCCTTGTCGAGATTGTTCCATTCCGACAAAACCCATCCAATTTCATCGAACGTAGCAGTCTATTTTCATCCTCAAGTATTTCAGATTTTACAAAGTAAATCACACATCTCTTCGCATTAGACGCACTAAACACAAATTCCTTTGGCAGAATCCGTTCATTGTCTACAACTTTCATGTTGTAAGTTTTTCAATTTAAGGTATTGTTTTGCCTATCTAAATCTGATCTATTTCGAACCCATCCGGAGTTCGAATCGAGCCAAGCCGATGTTGGAGCCGAGCCAGAGCCAGAGCTGTTGGACCGTAGCCGTTTGATCTTGACCCAGCAATGCACGTCGTTTCAGTTAACGAAGAGGTATTAGCGAATCAGAAAGCGCCATGTGTCTTTCTATTCTTTCTGTTATTTAGAAAATAGAGAGAATACGGTTTAAACTTCAAAAATTAATATCTTTCAAACCGTATGTCCAAATTTAATAAACTTTATGTCCACGGATTCAGAAAATGATAAGAATATAATAGAATAATAAAATATCATATTTGCATCGTGCATCATCTTATAAAATACAGAATCCCTTTATTCAATGTTTTGGACATAAAGGTGATTATATAAATTATTTTGTAGTGTATTGAATTGCAGTAGGTTTTATTTAAAACCCTCTGTACAGAGGAAACACAGTTTGAATTTTCGAAAATCTTTTAATAGCAGAACCATTTGTTTGTTATTTAAAGCTTTTTTAGATGTTTAAAACTAATTAATTGCAATAAAATTTGACATGCATCATCATGCATAATTTAGAACAGATATTAATAAAATATATTTATTTAATTTTGAGTGTGGCACTTTACCTTCATTCATGCATATCATGTTTTTGTATTGCCATTATTGTATGGAGTGGTTATGTTTTGCAATGTGTGATGTTATAGATTGAGCAGAGTGCAACGTTCTTCGTTGAAAAGAGTGTGAGCAACGACAGCTTTCATAAATTCCTATTATTTTAATTATGCATTAGTGTTTATAAAATTCATGATTTGGAATATTTAATATATTATGCTGTGCTATGAAACCCAGTTAGGAGGCACATGTTATCTTGACTGATTCAGTAGACACCAACATAGTAGTTGTTCGCTTAGATATGCTTGTAGACGGACCTTGAATATGATGTTAAGATATTTGAGTTAGTAGAATGTGTGTTCTACTCTAATAAAGAAAGTTCGAGCGACTGGAGTGGAAGCAGTTGAAGATCTCCTTATCCCAAGTTGATGGGTGAACAAAGGTAGAAGCCCAGTGGGGATAGACCATTGTCGACATGGATAACTGGGAATAGACCAGCATTGAAATGGATCACAAGGGATAGACCAGTGTTGCCACACTGATAACTAGGGATTGACCAGCATTGAAATGAATCATCGGGATATACCAGTGACGCCACATTGATCACTGGAGATGGACCAGTGTTGCCACATGGTGCACAGGGGATAGACTTGTCTTACCACATTTAGTTAGATGAGGCATGGATCACTAGGGATAGACTAGTGATGCCACAAGGTGCACTGGGGATAGGCCGGTGTTACCTCACTTTGATTTTTTGATGGCACATGGGTCATTAGGGATACACTAGTGATGCCACGGTGTGCGCGTGTGATTAAATGAGTGTTTCCAAACTGAAATTTGATGAAAAATGTTTTCTTAAATATAAGACAAAATTAGCTTTATGCAAATTAGCCAAGCTCTACTCGGCAAAATATTCATGTAGATAATAGATTTTCCATATATATCCACATATGGTGTCATTTGCCAAATACATTCAATGTATTTGACCCTTGTGGCTGCAACGTTTTATGTTGCAGGTTCGTGTGATGAAGAGTGAGTAATCGTTTAGGTTCTCGAGTGTACAACCAACATGTTTACCTGTGGCGCATGAAGATGATGGAGGCTCATTGCTATATTTATTCCGTTGTGTTGAATTCTGAATAAAGCTAGCCCTTGAGGTTATGCAAGTTGTAATGGATATTGTAAGTCTAGATCATGCGATGTAATAAAGTATTTGATGCATTTGCATGATATTTCATCTTAAACTGTGGTGCTAGCTAATCGATCCAGGGACTAGCACATTAACACAGGGATCTCAACCTTTAGTAAAAGGTGAGGTCGCTACAAGAAAAATGGTCAAGAATATGTGGCAACCACTATGTACATATACAATTTAGTAGTGTATCAGTCTATTCTCACACTAGTAGGGAAGTGCCTTTCTGTGGCGCACCAAAATAGCTTTCTGTGGCGCATGGTGGGTGCGCCACAGAAGTCTCGCCACAAAAATATTATTTCTGTGGCGCACCCTTATGTGCGCCACAGAAAGTAGAAAGTCTGTGGCGCACTTCCAGAATGCGCCACAGAAATATTGCTCATGCGCCACAGAAATATTAGTCCATGCGCTGATGAATTTGACAATAATTTATCTGTGGCGCACTTGCTTCGTGCGCCACAGAATATGGTGCGCCACAAAATTATTTACCATGCGCCACTAAATTATTTGCTGAATTATCGATTATTTGCTGTATTATCGATTATTTGCTGTATTAATTTGACAATAATACATGTATATTACAGTATTTATACAGAAAATAATAGAAACAGTAATATATTTTGACACGGTATTAAAACAGACAGATAAATATGTCATTACATCAGTTAGAGCCCGAGATACATACATATATAGTGACAATTAACTGGTACAAAAGTTCACACAAGTCTTAGTATAAATGAAGTTTTCACGACCGCCTAAACTAGGATCAAACTGAGTACACGTCCACGTCCTGCTGATCAAGGAGTCTTCTTGTTGAGCGGCGCCGGGAACGGTTTGTAGCCGTCTTTCGTCGTCCACGTCCGGCTGTCATTTTGAAGAGCTAGGTGTTCTTCGATTTGCCTTTGATGCAACCCTGGAAATGGATACAACCATGTATTAGTGTTCATATTTGTAACCATGTCAATATAGGTATATATATTGGTTAATAATATAAATAGATTGAGTATGATAAGTCTATAGTAAAGAAAATAAAGAAACACTTATTGCGAGTATGCATGATTTGATTTATCCTACCACTGGCTTTGTTGAAGGTCCCCTTTGCTGTCACAACATCGTCGTAGATGATTCGCGACAACTCCATCTGGATGAGATGAAAGTCTTCTCTAAGCTTATCCTCGGCGATTTTCCCTGCATTTTTGGTCCATTCTCGGATACTAGATGGCAACTTTGTTTTCAGTGCATCCCGGACAAACCCTTTCATGAGATGGAGGACGTAGAAGGCATCCTTCACGCTGCCATGCTTCTGCTTCATGCAATCGAACTGGGTCCCATGCCTGAACCGGTGTTTGTTGTTCAGCGAGAAACATTCCCCGTTCGTCTGTCCTTGTTCGAAGTGGCCTCCCATTTGGGCGTAGCCCTCGAGAGCCTCATCGAGAACACCCTTTATTCTGGTGTAGTCTTTCTTATAGCTCGAACTCCCCGTGTCCAAATAAGTGGCAATGGACCACCTCGGGTTTAGGATGATGAGTACGCAGTACTTGTCCCTAGTCGGAAAAAATGCAGTGGAAAGGATCAACAACGGAAGAAATCTATAAGAAAGCATAAGATACGACGGCGGCGAGCGGATGTGTACTTACTCGGGAAAGAAAGGTAGAAGAAGGTTGTTCTTCCTCTTGTTG
This sequence comes from Poa pratensis, assembly GCA_947311845.1. Classification (NCBI taxonomy): domain Eukaryota; kingdom Viridiplantae; phylum Streptophyta; class Magnoliopsida; order Poales; family Poaceae; genus Poa; species Poa pratensis. Next base: position 39,385,407 of record CAMZMU010000094.1, read on the forward strand.
TTCAGCATGAACCTCTTCAGGTACTCCGTGGCCTTATCCCGTGTCGTTGATCCTTCCACCAGCTGACTGTCACGCATGTAGTAGGGATCCACTACCGTGACGTACGGGGCAACATCTCTCTGGATCTTCATCGCCATATTGATCGCGTATAGGCGGACCAAGTTATAGTCCAGCCGTCTAGAGTGAAACAGGTTGAAGACGTCCTCGAACGCTATGAAGAACAGATCGGCGGGGGCTTCAGTAACGAAGTCCACGTTCTTTGGTACCTGGACCGTCAACACCGGGTAATTTGGATTCTTGTCTTTAAGAAGCAGGCCCTCCATCATCAAGATAGCTTCATGCAAAGAGAGCATGGGTCCTTTTGCGAGGCAGAGCAACTCCGGAGGCAGCAACGGTTTACCAGCTACATGAACTCGGGTCAAGCTATCCGCACGGGGTGATGTCATGTCTTCATGACCCCGGATAACCTTAGGAGCTGGCTCTTGCCTACTTCTCTTCTTAGACTTCTTGATCTTCTCTGGGGATGGTGGGGGTGCAGTGAACCCCGCGCAAACCGTCCGTGTCAGTGTGCCAGGGCTGAAAATGTTACCCGTTTTGTCTGGAGCTTGATCGCCGGCTTCCGGAGGCGTGTTTTGAGAAAAACTCAGGCGCTGGCATGTAGTGCGACGACCAGGTTGATCACCGTGAGCGCGGAAGGGTGGTTCCTCATCAGCATGAACAAATCTTTGCTCGCGCCCGTGTTGATGAAGCCATCGACGTCGATATTTTCATCATCATCGTCGTTGCCATCAAGTTGAGGTGCAACGTCTTTGGCTTCGGACGGCTGTTGCGGTACAGACATTCCCAACAGTCTTTGGTGGCGGCTGGTGGTGGCAACGACCGGCGGTTCCTTCCGGGTGGTGGCGACTGCTGCTTGTGGCGCCGGTTCCTTCTCAACAGGTTTTCGTGGCGGCTTCGAGGGCCGAACGATCGGCTTCCGGGGTTTAGAGGTGGCGCCGGTGGAGCGGCGCCTTAACCCCCCAAGACGAATTTGGGTCTTCGGCCATTCCAGGACCCACTTGGGGCAATTTCCAAGGAGCATGTGTTTCTCGGCTCCCGGAGGTTGCATGGGGGGGTCGATGCCACTAAACTCAGGCAGTACCTCAGTCACCTTGACCCTCATCACGGCCTCGCTCATTCTATTGTTGTGCATATCACGGACAATGGTTGTATGAGCATGCCCTCAGCAACTTCCTTCAACTCGCCGTCGGGTACCACCCTATGCAGGAGTATGCAAGGCGTGTCCTTTTGTGAACAAATGTTGGGCATCATCAGGTGGCAGTCATAAAAGGCAGAGTTATAGAAAATGACGCGGACTAAGTAATTAATTAGTTACCTTGTCGATGGCGTTGATCTCGGCTAATGTCGAGACAAGGGCGCCGGTGCCGGCGGCCGGCCTAACATTCTCCTCCGGCCGTTCGGGTGGTGGCGCCTCGGTATCTTTCGCGGGAGGGGGTGTCGGTGCGACAAAAGGGACCGACTGCTGCAGGATGGCGTTGGGTGGGGTCACCAGGTCCGGCGACACGGCCCGGTTCATGGTTGAGTTGCTGCCGCTGAAGCTGGGCACGTGTATGGGCCCTTGTTGACCTCCCGCATTCCAAGCAGCTAACCCCTCAAACAACCCAGGGGGTATGAGCGTCCGGATCCTCTCGTCCACTAACTTGTCCACTGTACTGGAGTCCACTATTTGCTTCTCTAGTGACTCCACCTTCTTCCTTAGCTCCACAACCTCGGCGGTATTATCCCTCTTCATCTTCCTCCTCTCCTTTCTCTTCTCCGGGTCAGATGAGTAGTACTCTACGAACTTCATGCTCGTACCAAAGCCGGACACACGACCAGCTGACGTCGGCGGCTTCGACTTGTCCCTATCCTTGTAAGCGTTCGTCGCCCTGTTGAAAGTCGTGTCCCACGGCTCCGTCGACTCCTGGGACGACGGGCCATCCTTCAACTCATCCTCCTGCAGACAAAGGAAATTAAGGTGAACCCATGTAGAAATATATGACTTCGTTATCTAATTAGATCAACGCAATGGACTTTGAGATATCCGCGGAAATTAAATTCCTTACCAGTAATTTCTCGAATGTCCTCACATCGTCATCGTCGGTAACGAATTCCCCCGTCGCGTCGTTCAGATAGTAGCGGGACCGGACAAAGTTCCTCACTTGCTCGTCCGTGAATTTGTTCCACATGTTCTCTTTTCCCATTTTTGCAACAATGGCATCCTCCTTTTCCCAAACGGGCTGTTTTCCTCGGTAACCGCCGCTTCCCAAACGGTGGTTACCTATGTTCAGCTCCCGCATAGACTTACCCCACTCGGTCCATTTTCTAGCCTCCTCAGACTTTAAGGACTCCTTGAATATCTCGAACTCTTCTTTGTCGAGCGTCGGTTCTTTGGCACTTATCTCCTCCCAGCTTTGACCCTTATTGATCTTCTTCTTCACCCGAAATTTCCAGCTGCTCAAGGCGGTGCTCATCTTCGTGATGGCTAAACTGTCCACCTTTTTGTTCAACGGAAGCGGGAACGTGTATCGTTGGTGAAGCTTCGTGAGGAGGTGTTCGACCAAAGCCTCATTGCCCTTGCTTCTGAGGTCCTTCGTGTTGATCGACATGCTTTCCCGGACGATGCACCCTAGTTGCATGCTGTACCCTTTGGCAGGCTTTTCCGGCTCCACTGGTAGGCCACTGGGCGTGACCTTGGTGAACACGTGTGTGACGTTGTCGAGCGCTTGCGGTTTCCGATCCTTCCTTGCCTTCTTCCGCTTAGCGGTCGGGTTGCTATCGGTAGCAGCATCTGTGTGGTCGCCACCATCAGTGGTGCTGGTGTCATCCTCCTGACCGGCACTAGCAGCTCCATCTGTGGTTTCGGCGTCCTCCACCCGGTCCTCTTGCTCATTCTCGGCGGCCTCCACCTCCTCCTCCATCTGCTGGGACACCTCCCAGAACGGCTTGTTGAAATCTCTAGCTTGATCTTCGACGCTCATGTGCTTAGAAGGGCCGCCTTCCGACATGTTTGCACTGCATTAAAAAGAGGCAAAAGGTTAGTACAACAAATATAAGAAAAAAATCGCTTAATTAAGTACTAAGATACCCCGGCCCATGCATTAGTCGCAATACCCCATATGTCCTATTTTTAGCAAAGTCATGCCAAAATTCACGAAAAATTTCGGCATGACCTTTGCTAAAAAAGGGACATATGGAGTACCCGAATTTGCCGGAACGGAAGTTAATCGACGTTCCGGCAAACTCAAGGGCCTCTCGGGGTACCTGCAGACATTTCACAAATCATATGTCCTATTTTTTAGCAAAGTCATGCCAAATTACGAAAAATTTCGGCATGACCTTTGCTAAAAAATGGACATATGGAGTACCCGAATTTGCCGGAACGGAAGTTAATCGACGTTCCGGCAAACTCAAGGGCCTCTCGGGGTACCTGCAGACATTTCATCCACAAACATTTGTGGCCGGCATCTCCGGCCGGCAACAACATCACATAACACAACCACATCTCCGGCCGGCATCTCCGGCCGGCAACAAACATACACATCTCACAAACATACACATCCACATCCACATCCACATCCACATCATGGCCGCCACTTCTCACCTGAAATCACACGGAGGTTCTTCTAAATTTCCTACATACGGCAAAATAATGCATTAGTTAATTAAAAATGGTTCATACAGGGAAGAATGTATATATGTACTCATTGATTAGCATGGCTCTTACAAGTAAACTAAAGCAAGTAATGCCTAAAACATAATGCATTCCATAATGCAATTTAAAAAACCAGTAATATTTTGCTTTCGATTTGGTGCTTTCACTAGATGATCAACTACACAAGAAGACTAACATATCACTAACAAAACTTGTACAAAAATGATGCACAATAATCACAATATGCAACACAAACTACAACAAGCCTAAATGAATTTTTTTAGCCAAAAAATTTAATTTTTTTCATTGGGTCATTTCATCAAACACCTAAAGTGCAACCATGGTAGGAGAGGGAGGGGAGGGAGAGAGGGGCAGCACCTCGTCGAGGGTGGCGGTGGAGGTGCTCCTGGCCGAGCACGGCGGGGTGGCGGTGGAGGTGCTCGGCGGCGCCGATGCGTGGCGTCCGGGGCGCGGGGTCGAGCACGGCGGGGAGCGGGGTCGAGCACGGCGGGGCGTGGGGTCGAGCACGGCGGCGGGGTAGCGGACGCGCGCGGAGTTGCTCCGGCGGTGTCGAGTGCGGTGGGGTGCCGGTGTCGAGTGCGGTGGGGCGCGGGGTCGAGCGCGGCGGCGTCGCGGCGGGTGGCGGTGGTTGAGCACGGCGGCGTGTCGCGCGCGCGCAGATTTTGGATTTTGCAAGAGTGAGGCCGGCCGGCGTGGGGCAGGCCCACATGTAAGTGGTAGCCAGCGAATTCTGTGGCGCAGCCCTAAGCGGATGCGCCACAGAATTTTTTTTTCTTTTAAAATAATATTTTGGTTAAATTTAAATAAATAACACAAACACATTTGTTATTATCTAAACAAAAATATTTTTAGTTATATTTAAAGAAAGAACATACACATATCTTAAAGAAAAGAATATACACATATTTGTTAGTAGACCATTATTGTAAATACACACACATTTAAAAACAAGAATATATTTCTTTTGAAAAAATATTTTTGGTTAAATCTAAAGAAAAGAATGTACACATATTTGTTAGTAGACCATTATTTTAAATACACACACATTGTATTAAAAAAAATTACACACAATTTGCTTAAAAAGAAAAGAATTTACACACATTGTTAATTAGTAAAACATATTTTAAATATGGTGAGCTTTTTGTGGCGCATTTAGAAGAATGCGCCACAGAAAGTAACAATATCAGTGGCGCGTCCACAAACATGCGCCACAGAAATAACACCTAGTCAAATATTGGATGGGGCCCACCATATTCTGTGGCGCATGGAGAAGGATGCGCCACAGAAAGACGTATTTCTGTGGCGCATCTAGGTCAATGCGCCACAAACAGTTCACCATATTTTTGTGGAGGGGGGACCCACAATGTTTCTGTGGCGCACTCTTGCGTATATTTGCCACAGTATTCTGTGGCGCATTCTGCATGGTGCGCCACAGAAGTATTTTTGTGGCGCATATCCAAAATGGTGCGCCACAAAATGTCATTCCATAGAAAGGCACTTCCCTACTAGTGTCATTTATGTTTGTTAAAGAGGACCATGTGTCTACTTTGTAACCACTGTGCTTATAGGAGATTTTTTTTTGTCTAATGAGGCGCCAACTCGTGCTACAACAGCTCAGCAAGAACAAATTGAACCTATCCCCTCCTCCAAAAAAGTACAAGGGACATAAGTTTTGTTGTGAGTCGCACATTTTTAAGTTTGACTAAATTTATAGAAAACGAGTATCAAACATCTAAAATACCAAATAAATTAAACACACTACCAATACATGATTAGCTATGGTTGTTTCCCATAAATTTGGTCAGACTTGACCAGGATTGACTTAGGACAAAACTTATATGCATTATATTTTAGGAAAGAGGAAGAAAATACGTGACTGGTTCAACCCGTTCACGCATATGGTTTACAAACTAAAAATATCCAGTGCCGATTGACAGTTGTCAATAAATAAGACAGTTGATAGGCTTATGGCTCTTGATAAAAAAAGGAAAAAATGAGACTTCATGCCAAGCTTTGTTTTCAGGACAACCATTGCATATGCTAGTATAGTTGGCTAATAAATAATAATATGCAGGCTTGTTCTGCTATGTGTGAAGCTGCAACCACATCATGGTTGGCTAATTATTTTGGGTTCCTGCATGGCACTTAAGAATACTGGTAGTTGTTTTGTCTTAAACGTATTCAAGGCAGTGGTATACGCAGGAAGAGAGTGTAGCCAGAAATGAAGGCCCAGTTCTTTTCGCCTTTTAAGATGGTTTTCCCGAGAATCTGCCCTTCGCCACCTTCCTAAAGAAGTCGTCCTCCAAATTTGGCCTACTTAGGATTGAGTTGCAAAAGTCTCTTTGATCTAACCAAATTTATTTTTATCATCTGGATAAATTCGGTTATTACTTCTCGTGGCTACTTTCAGACATCAGACTATAAAGGCGCAACACATCCAAGAGGATGTACGCTAATATTGTGTTACATATATAGTTGTGTTACTACTGAACGCTACATGGCCATTCATGAATTTTCGAGTATTTGAATTGTTTCTTATTTACTCATTTGAATTTTTACTTAGAAAATTCTTCATTGTATAATAAAAATGATATGACGATCACACCATTTTATGAAAACTTTAAACCATCATATATTCTAAGTTGTATCTCTTATAAAACTAATAGCTATGCATGAAGAAATGACTACATAACCCTACTGTACTAAATTTTAGTAGCTAGATTGTAGGGTTTTAACCTTTTTTCGTCAATCCTAGATGACTAAGATAGTGTTATTAGAGTATGCAATATGTAATGAAGTCACACTTGAAAATTTAATGTAAATGGTATTATCTTATAGTTGATTAGCTGTACAATTAATCTACTCCCTCCATACCGGTTTATAGGATGCATTTGGCAAATCTCTGGGACCAAGGTGAATGGGGATCGATCGACGGACACCGGGAGTAAAGGATACCCGTTTTTAGGTTCGGCACGGGGCGCGAAGGAGGCTGAGAATCACCTCACCCGGGTGATGCACGTTGATTTCTTCGATGGGGTGTTCAAGCAATCAACACAGAGACGCAGAGAGTTTTACCCAGGTTCAGGCCGCCCGGAGGCTAAAAGCCCTACTCATGCATGTCTGGATTGAGGTGTTCATCATGGAATGGTTTACAAGGTGGTCTCGGGTGTGTACCCGGTAGGTGGACGGCTAGAGGGAGACGAAGAGCAGATCCTGCCCTGAGGAGATCACCTCTTTCTCTCTACCCTCTCAGCCCTAGGCTAGTCTTGCTGGTGTTCAATGCTTGCTTGCCTCCTTTTTCCTCGGTGCATTGGTCCTCCTTTTTATAGGCTAAGGGGATACCACATGGTCACGCGAGTAGCATGGGGGGTTTTAGGCGGGAAAACCCCCCGGTGATCTTTATGAGGCGACGTGGCCTCTTCTGGTCCAAGTCTTCTTCCAAGGTTAGGTGAGGACGTCCGCCTTTGGGGAAAGCAGGGTGGACAGGGCCTGACAGCGCCACCGACCACGCCCATGGCGACGTCACTGGAGGCATGTTCTTCGTCTTGGCGCCCAAGTCTTCTACCAGCTTCCGGCACACACTACTAGGAAATAGGCTTTCTGTGGCGCACCATTTTTGCATTCTGTGGCGCATGGTGGGTGCGCCAAAGAATTCTCGCCACTTAATTTTAATTCTGTGGCGCACCCCCAGATGCACCACAGAAAATCACAATTCTGTGGCACACCACTACCCCATGCGTCACAGATTTGTTTTTTGAATTTTAAAAAAAGGACGGACAGATCTAGATCTGGATTCTCAAAAAATTCAAAAAAAAAATCAAAAAAATTCAGAAAATGATTTTTTTTGGAAAACCCTAAATATTTGAATTTTTTGAACATTTTTAACAATCCAAGCATATCTCAAATGATGACTTCCCAGTAGGTCACCTTACTCAGATTGCTCCAACCCAAGCACTCTTAACTTCTAAGTTCTATTCAATTCAGCTAACCTTATGCTACTCAAGTTCTTATTAATAATAGTATCATATCAACCCTCTTAACCCTTGTGTATGTGTATATGTGTGTGTAGTTTATGTATGGTATGTGTATATATGTGTTTTTAAAATTAAAAAAAATCAAAAACTTCAAAAGTTTTAAAAGGAAGTTAAAAATCCAAAAAAATTCAAAAAATCGAAAAATCCCAAAAAATTCAAAAAATCCCAAAAAATCCAGAAAACTTCAAAAAATTCAACAAATCCAAAAAAATTTGAAATTTTTTAATTTTCTTAATTTTTTTTGATTTTGTAGAAAAAAAATCTTATTTTTGAAATAACTTTTTTTCCTTTTGGAATTTCGAGGATCTAAGAAAAGTTCACCGGGTAAACCCCGGTGAAATCGAGCTCCAATTTTTCTCTAGTTTTTTTTGATATATTAAACGCATTTTTTCGACGTCGTATACAAAAGTTATGGCCGTTTTACTTTTTTTTTCTGGTTTTTGCAAAAAGGTCGAAATTCATATTTCAAAATTTCTTATACAAACTAGACACTAAAACCTAACTAAATCTCAAAGTATTTTATTTTTTGAAGGTTTCAACATTTTCTTTGAGTTTTTGCAAAACTAAAAAGGTGATCCACGGGGGGGGGGATCTGATTTCAAAAAAAAAATCTGTGGCGCATGAGGCCTGGTGCGCCACAGAATTGCTGATTTCTGTGGCGCATGGCCTCATGTGCCACAGAATGTGTACTTTCTGTGGCGCATCCCACCCCATGCGCCACAGAAAGCCACATTTCTGTGGCGCACATCCTACATGCGCCACAGAAAGGCACACGGTTCCTTGGCGCATGTTGTACGTGCGCCACAGAAATGTGGCTTTCTGTGGCGCATGTAGCTATATGCGCCACAGAAAGCCACATTTCTGTGGCGCATGCAAAACAATGCGCTACAGAAGTTTTTTCTGTGGCGCATGGCTATTTGGTGCGCCGCAAAAAGTGATTCCACCTATAGCTACTTTCCTAGTAGTGACATGATGGCATGCTTATCTTCTACGCCGTACAGAGGGGAACCCGAGAGCGAGCTAGGCCCTCCTGCCGGGTGCTCGGGCTCTCGGGTGCTCTGCCTTGTTCTCCGGGTTGCGGTGACCCCGGAAGGCCACCTAGTCCTTAGCCACAGGTTGTCGATGTCGAGCTTGTTGGGTTCCCGTGGGGTAGGTGGGCCGGCCCACCTGCCAGTCTTGACTCCTTGCCTTGTCCATCTTCTTGGTGGGCCCACATGTGGTGGACCCGCTTTGACCGCACTAGGGGAACCCCATGTTCCACTGTTGCGACAGTAGCCCCCGGGCATAGTCCCGGCAGATACCTTCTTCTGCTGCCGGGGCTATGGCCGAAAATTGGTCAAAGTGGGTCCCCAGCGTCTTGTTTCGATTGCTCTGGTTGCTGGGGCTGCGCCCTGGAGAAGTCAACGCGAGCCCCCGGGTCTTCGTGTCTTGGCGAATGTTGCGATCCACGCGGGCCGCCAACGTTCAACTTGAATCCAACGGGCACGAGCGCCCAAGGCGGAACGTCTCCTTGATCCCCGCGTCAGCCAGAGTAATGGGGCCGTGGCGTGACGTGTGGGATGCCTTATAAGCCACGACTCGATAGCACTGTAGCCGTTACTCTCCCAAATCGCTGAAATCCCCCAACTCGCCGTGCCATCTGCTCCATCTTCTCTCCTCCGCTGCGCGCCGTTCCGCCGATAGTCGTCGCACGTAATCGCCGGATCCTCCAATTCGTCCTCTTGCCCATGGCGCCCAGGCGAGAGAGAGGGGTAGTGAGGAAGGTGAAGCAATCCGCAGCGAAGAAACGGGCGGCGAAATCCTCTTGTGTCGCTGCCCCTCCTCCGACGAGGGTGACGCAAGCCCTGTTCTCCCCGAGCTCGTATGCGATCGAAGGTTTCATGGGGCGCATGCGCCTTGCCTTGGCCTCGGATTTTTGCGATGTCGAGGTCGTGAAGATCCGCCCCGGGAAAGGACTGCAGCAGGAAGGCGAAGTGGTGACCTTCCATGATTTCTCGGTAATGGGCATGCTTCCTCCATTCTCCTCGTTCTTCATCGCAATCTTGGAGGCGTATGGATTGCACATGCTCCACCTGCATCCCAATGCAGTGTTGATTCTGCCCACCTTTGCCTATATCTGTGAGGCATTTGTCGGAGTTATGCCTTCCGTGGCCCTGTTCAGTCACTATTTCGTTCCACGGCTGGGAAAATCGAAGTGGGTTGTCGGGGGAGTTTCTTTCCAACTGGCGAATCAAGTCCAACTTGGAGGAGTGGAGATACAACTGGTACTTTATCTTGGTGAAGAATTTTAGCCCCCATCTCTTGGTGCCCACTTTCCTAGATGAGGACCTGGCCAATTCCAAAGAGACGAGCTCCCAGGGTTTGGAACTGTTTCCTACCATTGATCGGATGACAGACCTCCAGGACCTGGGAGTGACATGCGCCATGATCACGGGTGATTTCATCCGGACGGGAATCGCCCCTCTGCAGCAACGACCTCAACCATTGTGGGAGATTCAGGACAACAGAAAACAGAAGACGGGGATTCTTCTGAAGTGGGCCCATTGGGACAAAAGCATGTTCTTCTTGGTTCCAGGGGTTCCATACCATCTCCCGGGTCACATCCAGCCACTATTTGACAATTCGAACGCTGAGGACATCCAAGCCCCCATGCCAGAATGCAACGCATATGGGGTTCAAGGTACTGACTACCTGGATCCCCTTCGAATTCCCAAGCAGAGGTGTAGTGGGCTAGGATCAGGGTCCTCCATGGATGTAGACTTAGCTTGCGGGGATGTCTCCCCGGAAGAACCTGGTTCTTCTGATGAAGAGGAAGTGTGCACCCCGGTAGCATCTACCGGGCGTCGAGAGTCCGTGCCTCCCTCGGTGGCGGGGGTCAAACCTGGTGAGTGGTGAGGGTGCCGCGGTGGAGCTGCCACCAGAGCAGCCGGTGCATCCATACTTACATGGAGATCGGGAGTATGACGAGGACTTCGAGGCTCTTCCGCCTCCACTTTTACATGATGAAGACGTCGAAGAGAACGTATCGGTGCCGGACCTCTTCAAGGCTATTGATATGCCCATTTTGCATCACTATTTTATATCGTAATTTACTGTTATTCATTGATATATTTCATATTAAAATACATTACTTATGTTGTTTTATCTTATTTTGCATGTTTGATGATTATTGGGATTTAACTGCCGGAGCCAGGAATCAGCTGGAAAAAGCACCGTCAAGATACTATATTTCTGGAAATCCAAAAATCACGAGAAAATACGGAAGCTCCTATTTTACCTAATGACGGAGGGAGCCAAAAGGGGAGGTCGAGATGGGCCACGAGGGGCCCACACCTTGAGGGTGGCGCCTAGGTATGGGGTGGCTCCCCTGGCCCACCTCTGGCTCATCCCTTTCGCGTATATCTTCCTCGTAACCCTAAAACACGAGGAGAGCCTTCGACGAAATATTCTGCTGCCTCCACGGGGCGGAAACCACAGAGAGAGAAAAAGCTCTCCGGCAGGGAGAAATCTGCCGGGGAAATTCCCTCCTAGAGGGGGAAATCATCGCCATCGTCACCGCCATCACGCTGGACTTCATCGGGATCAGCATCATCATCTCCACCGCCTGCACCTTCATCTCCATCGCTCCACTTCGTTGCGCTGTAACATCTAGGGCTGCACTTTGTTTAGTTCATAGGGGAACTCTCCTGGTGTTAATTACTCCTTGTGGTTGATGCTTTTGAGTTTTATCGGTGAATTAAAGTTTATGTCCAGATTGTTATCCATCATTATATCATCTCTGATCATGATCCATATGATGTCTTGTGGGTAGTTCGTTTAGTTCTTGAGGACATGGGAGAAGTCTTGTTGCTAGTAGTGGAATTATGTTGAGTAATATTTAATGGTTTGATATTTAAGTTGTGGTGTCATTCTTCTAGTGGTGTCATGTGAACGTCGACTACATGATTGACAAGGATATACATCTCGGGTACCCTACCATAAGGGTACCTGGTGCACGTGTCGACTAAGGCCCAACTATCAAGAGCCTACATGAAGCCCATGATGAAAGGCCCAACAAGATGGAGTATCCTCCAAGATTAGACATAGGCATAGTCGGTTTAGTCTTTCCTTACATGTAATCTGAGTCGGTTGCGAACTCCCAAGACCCAGCCTATTATATAAAGGTTGGGAGGGCCGCCGATCTAGGACACGCAATACTCGAACCACCAAAACCCTAGCGAGATCGACATCTCGCCGGGACCCCATTGTAGCTCGCATATACACACCAGATCAATACCAGACAAGCAGGAAGTAGGGTGTTACTCTCCGGAGGCCTGAACCTGGGTAAAATCCCTGCTTTTGCTTGTCAGCCAACGAAACTACCAGCTCTACCACGTTCTATCCCTCGTAATCTCAACCCTAGGTCCTTAACCATGGGATTTGATGAGTTAACCCCTCGTCAATTGGCGCCGTCTATGGGAAAGAATAGTGCTGGACTCACGGTTTCTTCAGTTCCATCGGAAAACGGTGACTCGCCGATCGCATCTACAAACGGCAACTCACCGGCTGCATCAACAAACCAGAACTCGCCGACTCGGGCGGCACACGGCAACTCGCCGACTCACGCGACAAACGGCAGCACGCCAACTTCACCTGCAAAAAGCACATCAGATCTTCTGATGAACTTCGAGCCACACTCGCCAGAATTCCAGGAGACGTTCACTGATCTCGAGTCAGGTGTGGGTTTAACCATTGGTTCGTTCAATTTTTTCGTAAACAAGCTTGGTATGCAGGACTTGACAGATCCACGCCAACTCGCGACTTCCGCACCCGAGGCTCCATCGGTTGCGGCTCCTTCAACTGATCCATCAACTGCATTCAAACCATCGTCGATCCTCCAAGCCTGCTCGTCTGCAACAACCATGTCGACTCGAGAGATCAACGAGTTCATTGCGAAAGAACTCCAAGGTGAGGAGGCTGAATCAGCATACCGCACAAACGATCCCGAGCTCAATCTTCCACTCGAGGATAGCTTCGACTGCGGGATCTCCCTCAGCGACTTCGATGAGCCCGAAACTCATATCGACAACTACGTCGACTCCGAGATCTGCACCAACAACAACCTCGACTTCGAGATCCATAACAACTTCGCCGACACCGAGATGAGCATAGGCGATGAAGACATCGACAGCGAGATCCGTCCAGACGGACCACTCGATGGGCATATCGACTCTGACATGAGCCTTGATGAAGACGTCGAGTCCATGACGGGACTCAAAAACACATACACATACCCTCGGGTGATACCCCAGCAGGTCTACGTTGCCTTCGCCGCAGAATCATCTGATGCTGCGGCCAGTCGCAGGCCTACAGAATTCCCGTGCACAGTTACTATGCCGGATGGAGTCACAAATCTCACAATTACTGCTGAGATGGCAGCAAAAGCAGATAAAGTCATCAAGGAGTGCACAATGATGCCAGTGGACGCAACACGAGAGGAGATGTTGACCTTCCAGTACTTCAACTGGCAGGAATCACTTCGACTGCAGCAGATCAGAGCAACACTCGAAGAACGTAAAAAGCAGGCTAGCTTGTCGAGTGCACGAAGAAGACAGCTCTCCCTGAGCTCCACCGGGCGAGCAGACACAAGACCCAGATCAAGGCTATCACGCCTCACGGAAGATGAGAGGGCAGCACTCACTCGCAACCTTTCATGACATTCGACGAGGAGGGAGTGCCAGTACCCAAAACAGCTGCGGGTGCTCTCTTTACTGCTGCAGCATACCTAGAGGCAATCAAGCCTCCAGCTGATGACCCCAATGCAAAACTACATCGCCAACAGATCAAATCACTCGCCTTAGCGGCGAAGGCCATACGCCAAATCCCAAAAACTCCAGGAGGGAGTCGAGACCGTGCCATAGTAAACCCGCGTCATGAAGAACATAATCGCAGTGGTCGTAGTCACCACTCGAAGGAAAGAAGCGGCTCACGTCGGCACAGGTCCAGGAGCAGATCACGCAGATCTTACAGTAGCGACTCATACTCTGATCAGGAGCCTGAGCACACGGAGCTCTGTGCTTCACTCGACGCGTCCGCGAGACACGGATGCCCAAAGGGTTCAAACTCACATCTGAACAGCCCAAATACACGGGTCGACAGGAACCTTCAGGATGGCTGGAAGACTACAGACTGGCTGTCGCGTGCCAGCGAGGCACGAATATCACAGCCATGCAATACATACGACTCATGCTCGAAGGCACAGCCCGCGACTGGCTCAAGGCTCTACCTCCATCAACATACGACTCGTGGGATCACTTCCGCGCAGACTTCATCAAAAACTTCGAGCCTCTATGTGAGCGACCAAAAACGTTCGAAGAACTGAGAGCCTGCGTTCAACGGTCGGACGAAACGTTGAGGTCATACATCCGACGATGGACTGAGATACGCAACTCAGTTGGAGTAATTTCAGAAGATATGGCCATGGATGCTTTCATCATGGGCCTCGCCAGGCGAGATTTCAAAGAAGCACTTGGTCGCCAAAAGCCAACCTCTGTGGCTAACCTCCTAAAGATCGCGACTGAGTGGGCAGACGGAGAAGACATGGCGCGCACCACACGCGGGTCCTCACCCCGTGACAATCATGATACGGCAGTCGAAGCCGCAGGGACTCGTACAGAGACGATCGGAGGCGCAAACGTTCAAAACGTCACTACGACGACGACAGACCCGAATTCATGGCGGCTGGATTCTCCACACCCCGCAACGACCAAGACAGAAGCGACCGACGGTCAGAAGATCGACGGGATAGTCGAGATGATCGCCGGGACAGTCGAGATGATCGCCGGGACAGTCGAGACCGCAACCAACGCAGCGACAGCTACAAGAAGAAAGATTGGCGCAAGTCGCGCTCCGGCGCACAAAACGAGCGATCATTCGATGAAAAGATGGATGCTGATTGCAGATTCCACCTGTACAAGGGGGAAGACGGAAAATTGCGCTCCAATCACTCGATGAGAAACTGCAGAGAATTCGACCAACTAGCATCTGAATACGTGCAACTCAGAAAGGCAACAGCCGCACACGCACCCGCACCTGCACCTGTGCCTCAGCCAAACAATGTGCCTGTTCCGATGGCACCACCTCCACCACCACAGCCTGCCGCAGGCGGAAATATCGCGGGTGCCATACAACCCGTACCTCGGGTGGACGAACCTCAGTACCCTCCGCCCCAAGGGCAGATGTACATGATACAGAAAGGTCGCCCTTCCAACAGGGAGCAAAAACTTCGCACTCGACAAGTAAATATGGCGGTCATGTCACCTCCCGCCGTAACTGAATTCTTGAAGGGATCCGAAACTGCAATAAGCTTCAGCAGAGAGGACCACCCACCATCGGTCGTTCGCCCAGGCACTCTGCTCTGGTACTCGACGCCCAAATTGGAGGCTACGCCATGTCCAAGGTCTTCATGGATGGTGGCAGCGGCATAAACATCATCTTCGCGGATACGCTCCGCAAAATGAACAGGTCAGTCGAAAACCTGCCAAAATCCTCAAATACCTTTCACGGTATCGTCCCAGGCAAAGCAATAAGCCCAGAAGGCACCATACAACTCGACGTTACGTTCGGGGACAAAAACCACTTCAGGACAGAGTCGATTGAGTTCGAAGTTTTCGACTGGAAGTCACAATACCATGCCATACTTGGACGCCCGACGTTCGCTCGATTCATGGCGGTCCCACACTACGCATACTTCCAGCTGAAAATGCCTGGAACAAAAGAAGTAATCACAGTCAAAGGAAACTTCCAAAAGTCCGATTCTTGCGACCGAGAGTTTAGCAAAATCTCTGAGATGTTTGGCATGGAAGCAACACTCGCCGATCTAGCGGTCTCCAACGATCGAACACTTATGCCGGAGCACAAGAAGGTGGCAGTCGACAGAGCATTCAATGCCACCAATGACACAAGATCGCATCAGGTGCACCCGACCGATCTGACCAAGACAGTCAATTACTCTTCGAGTCTGCCTATCGCATAGGAAAGCGCGCTCGTCGAATTCCTCCGTGAGAACTGGGATATATTTGCGTGGTGTCCAGCCGACATGCCAGGTATTCCCAGGGAATTCGCCGAGAACTCTCTCCAATTATTTTCATATGTTAAACCAGTCAAGCAAACAATGCGCCGCATATCCGGCCCGAAAAGAACCGCAGTCGAAGCTGAAGTCGACAGACTACTCGTAGCAGGTTTCATCAGAGAAATCAAGAAATCACAATGGGTGGCTAACCCCGTATTTGTAGAGAAGAAGCACACAGATATCCTTCGGATGTGCGTAGATTTCACAACACTCAATAAATGTTGTCCAAAGGATCACTTTTCACTACCTCGAATCGACCAGATCGTCGACTCCACCGCTGGGTGCGCTCGCCTGTCCTTCCTGGATGCCTACTCAGGTTACCACCAGATAAGGATGAAGGAAGAAGATGAAGAGAAAACGGCGTTCATAACCCCACTCGGGGTCTACTGCTACACAACAATGCCTTTTGGGCTCAAGAACGCAGGCGCAACCTACCAGCGCATGATGCAAGACTACCTCTAGAAGCAAATTGGGCGAAACGTCCAGGTCTACGTAGACGACATCGTCATCACAACAAGGGAGGAAAACACACTGCTCGATGACCTGCGAGAGACGTTCGCAACACTACTAGGAAAAGGGTTATAGGGAGGTTGGCGTTCTGTGGCGCATGGATGCTGGTGCGCCACAGAAATTTTTGACTTTCTGTGGCGCATCTTTTGCCCATGCGCCACAGAAAGTTAAAATTATGTGGCGCATGCCCACCCATGCGCCACAGAAAGCCAGACTTCTGTGGCTCATGAGACACCATGCGCCACAGAATTTCTGTGGGTCCCACGTGCAATCATTGGGCCAAGGTCCATCTGGGGACATTCTGTGGCGCACCAGGTGCGCCACAAAAGTGACATTCTGTGGCGCACCAAGTTCGGTGCGCCACAGTTTTTTTTCTTCAAATCCCACCACCACCACCACACCCCCCCGGTGGATCGCCTTTTTAGTCTTGCAGGAAGTAAATGAAAATGATAAAAATTTCAATAAATAAAATCCTTTGACATGTAGTTAGATTTGAGTGTCTAGTAGGTATAGAAATTTTGAAACATGAATTTTGACCTTTTCTGCAACAAACAGGAAAAAAAACGTGTAACGGCCATAACTTTTGCATACGACGTCGAAAAAACACGTTTAATATGTCAAAAAAAACTAGAGAAAAATCCGAGTTCGATTCCACCGGGTTTACCCGGTCAGCAATTCACAGATTCCTCAAATTCCAAAAGAAAAAAAAGTTATTTCAACCAGACGATTTTTCACAACAAAATCAAAAAGAAAGAAAAAAAAGAAAAAAATAAAAAAATTCAAAAATTCGAAAAGTCCAAAAAAGACACAGAAATGTATAACAAAGAAGATAGTTGAATTTTTTGGTATTTTTGAATTTTTTGGAATTTTTGACTTTTTTGAATTTTTGGATTTTTTTTGGAATTTTTGGGTTTTTGGGTTTTTTTGGATTTTTTGAAATTTTTGAGGTTTTTTGGATCTTTTGAAACTTTTGAATCTCCTTTTGAAACTTTAGAAGTTTTTGAAAAATCTGAAATTTAAAAACACACATTTATAACATATACCACACATATACACATACAAGACTTAATAGGGTTCATATGATATATATATCAATAAGAACTTGAGTAGCACAAGAGTAGGTGGACTAGGTGGAACTTAGAAGTTAATCGTGCTGGGGTTGGAGCAATTTCATGATGGGTGACCTAGCGGGAAGGTATCAATTCAAAAAATTCAAAAATTCTGAAAATAATTCCAATAATTAAGATTTTTCATATTATTTCATATTTTGATTTTTCTGATTTTTTTTAAACTTTTTATATTTTTTTGAATTTTTTTGAGAATTCTGTGGCGCACCAGGCCAGGTGCGCCACAGAAATGTGAGAATTCTGTGGCGCACCAAGCCAGATGCGCCACATAAATTATTTTTGTGGCGAGAATTCTGTGGCGCACCCAGCAAACCTGGGGGTGCGCCACCGAATTCCAATTTGGTGCGCCACAGATAGCCCTTTCTGTGGTAGTGCAAACCTCAAACGCTTCCACATCAAGCTCAACCCGAAGAAGTGCACATTCGGCGTGCCAGCCGGGCAGCTCCTGGGGTATCTAGTCTCGGCTCGTGGAATCGAGGCGGACCCGGAAAAAATACATACCATCTTGACAATGCAAAGGCCTTCAAAGCTCCATGACGTACAAAAATTAGCAGGTCGAGTGGCAGCACTCAGCCGATTCATCAGCAAACTGGACGAAAAAACACTCCCGTTCTATCGGCTGATGAAGAAAGCAGACAAATTCGAGTGGACGCCAGAAGCCAAAGCAGCCTTCAAGGTTCTCAAACGAGTCCTCACAAGCCCTCCAATCCTCGTCACACCAAGGGAACATGAGGCACTATACCTGTATGTCTCTGCAACTAACAGGGTGGTAAGTACCGTACTGGTAGTCGAACGCAGGGAGGAGGGACACGCCCAAAGCATGCAACGCCCAGTCTACTACTTGAGTGAAGTCCTCTCCATATCAAAGCAGCGGTACCCACATTATCAAAAGCTGGCCTACGCCGTGTTCATATCCTCAAGGAAGCTGGCGCACTACTTCGCAGAGCACCCGATCACTGTAATCAGCACCTCAGGGATCGGAGACATCCTCACAAATCTCAACGCAACTGGGCGAGTCGCAAAATGGCTCATCGAGCTAGGACCACGAGATATCAAGTATGATTACCCGAAGGCCATCAAAGCACAAGTCTTACCTGACTTCCATACCGAGTGTATCGAATCTCAGTTGCCAGGAGCACCAGATGTGTCCAACTCATGGACTATGTACTTTGACGGCTCAAAGAAGAACGAAGGCGCAGGCGTCATCCTCATATCACCAAAAGGCGACAAGCTTCGCTATGTCCTGCAGATGCGGTTCGAGTTACCATCCAATAACGAAGCTGAGTACGAGGCCCTGATCCATGGCATGCGGATGGCCAAAGCTCTCGGGTGCACTCGACTGATGATCTATGGTGACTCGAACCTGGTGGTGCAACAAACAATGAAAGCCTGCGATGCAATCGCAGACAACATGATCGCCTACCGTGACCTGTACAACCTAATGGAGGGCAGCTTTGAAGGCTGCGAGTTGCGCCACATAGGGCGCGAGAGCAACGAAGAAGCACACAGGCTAGCCAACCTAGGCGCGACCAAAGCACCAGTTCCACCCGGTGTCTTCCTCGAGCGTATTGAGCACAGATCCATCAAGCAAAAACGAGCATCTCCTACATCAGCCGCACCAGCCAAGGGCAAAGCACCTAGCACAGAGGACCCGCCAGTCGAGGTACTCCTCATTGAGCCAACTTGGACTCAACCTTTCCTCGCATACATACTCCGCGGCGAGGTACCTGAAGACATAACAGAGTCAAGACGTGTCACTTGACGATCTAAAGCATACACCGTCATCAACGGCAAACTATACAAGCGCAGCGTATCAGGTATGTTTCAACGATGCATAGCATTCGAAGATGGCCAGGCCATCCTTCCTGATATTCATGCAGGTACCTGCGGGCATCACACCAGCAGTCGATCACTCGTAGCCAAAGCCTTTCGCGCAGGCTTTTACTGGCCCACAGCACTCAAAGACGCGGAGGACATAGTCAAAAGGTGTATCGGCTGTCAAAAAATCGCCACAAATCCGCACACACCTGCATCGGCATTGAAGACAATACCATTGGCCCGGCCCTTCGCCCAGTGGGGGCTCGATATGGTCGGGCCACTCAAAAAATCCTCCCATGGAGGGCACACTCACCTTCTGGTGGCGGTCGACAAGTTCACCAAGTGGATTGAAGCAGTGCCTATCACAAGTTCGACTATCACTACAGCTGTCAATTTCATAAAATCCATTATATACCGCTTCGGTGTACCAAGCAGCATCATCACTGATAACGGTACAAACTTCACGGCTGAAGAGTTCCGATCTTTCTGCAAAGAGCAGGACATCACGCTCAATTGTGCATCCGTGGCGCACCCGCAGTCCAATGGCCAAGTCGAAAAAGCCAATGGACTCGTGACAAGCGGAATCAAGAAACACCTACTGGTGCCACTCAAAAGAGCCGCGGGTGCTTGGGTCAAAGAACTCCCATCTATGCTATGGAGCCTACGCACAACTCCTAACGCTTCAACACAGTTCACCCCATTTTTCATGGTCTACGGCGCAGAGGCAATCCTGCCATCAGATGTAAGATTCAATGCACCAAGAGTCGAAGGATACAACGAAGAAGATGCAGATGAAGCACTCGAAGATGCAGTCGACTTGCTCGAAGAAGCACGCGATAGGGCGCTAGCACACACAGCTGTCTATCAGCAAGACCTCCGCAATTACCATAGTCGTCGACTACGCACCAGGTCCTTCGAGGTTGGCGACCTGGTACTTCGACTGAAGCAAAAGAAGGTGCACAAACTCGCTTCTCCATGGGAAGGACCCTTCATCATCACCGAGGTCATTGGTGGTGGAGCATACAGACTGAAGCACGCGAAGACAGGCGAACTCTCGCACAATCCTTGGAACGTTGCGCAGCTGCGCCGTTTCTATGCTTAGATTACTCAGTCGCATAATGTAATAGGCACATATGTCGGATGGCTGCAGGTTTCAGACGTGCTCTTTTCCTTACCAGGGTACCTACGGGGACTGGAAGGTTTTTAATGAGGCGGCCTGCAGCTTAATATTCAAAAGTGGAATATAATCAATGTTCCTCCTATCTTTTTACTATTCACATAACTCATATCTTAGCCGCATCGGAGTACTC
Organism: Poa pratensis; assembly: GCA_947311845.1. Classification (NCBI taxonomy): domain Eukaryota; kingdom Viridiplantae; phylum Streptophyta; class Magnoliopsida; order Poales; family Poaceae; genus Poa; species Poa pratensis. The sequence goes on from CAMZMU010000094.1 coordinate 39,406,031, forward strand.
GGGGGCTGCGATATCAAAAACACGAGCTTTCGCTCCCACGAAAACAAACAACCAGATGCACCCGAATACTCGGGGGCTGGGTCATAAAAAAGGTTGTGCAAACAAACAGCCCAGCCTCACTCGAATGCTCGGGGGCTGGGTCCTAAAACAAAAACTTATAAACAGTACTCTAAGCCGCACCCGAGGACTCGGGGGCTGGATAATCATAAGTTTACAATAAATTACTTCATAAACCCCACTCGATAGACTCGGGGGCTGAGGAAACACAAAATAAATAATGCATATTATATACAAATGGCAATTTTACACTCGGGGGCTGCCCCCTCTGCAAGTTTATGCACAAAAGGCCTCTAGTCGTCAGGCTCGTCCTTGATGGGTAGCACAGGACCAAAGAGTTGATCATGACATCGCTCGACCAGAATCTCTGCAGATAGAAGGGTGCCATCAAGGTCTTCCTGGGACAAAGTCGCTCCAACGGCGGGTGGCGGCAACACAAAGTTGGGACGTCGACTCCGCACATACGCCATCGCCGTGTTGGCTCCAACCACAAGCTTCTGTGTAATCAGCTCCCGTATGGGACCTGCATTACGGAAAAAATCGAGCAAGGCATGGATACCTTGTGGTTGTGGTCCTGTTGGAAACAGGGTCTGGTTGATGCGAATCAAAGCCGCCCTGCATAACTCGAGTAGCTGAGCGTTTTGCCACGCTCGATCCTTCAGGGTAGCGAGTGTGCGCGCTCAGCACCTATCAAGCCAAAAATGCTGATGGCCAGTTGTCGAGTTGTCAGTGGCATTATCCAGACGCTCTTCAACGCGAGTTTGCTCTGCTTGGAAGTCAGAGACAAAACCTGCACAAAGAACAAATCAAGTCACTCGAAAAAAGAGTAGCCAAACAATCCATAATCAGAGCAAGGATTGTACTCACACTCGAGTTGCCTGTTCACAAGGTCCATCTCGCCAAGCACATAATCCTCTCGTTGGGTGGCTGGAGCTGGTCTCATTTTCATCATATCCAGATCACTCTGGGCACTTTTTAACTCTTGCTCCAGTTTCACGACTCGAGCTTTCATATAACGCATTACTTTAGCATCATTTGCCACTTGAGCTCGAGATCGGGCGGAAGCACGAGGTCGCGAGGAACCAGCTGAAGTAGCGGCTGCCCGTGGCTGTTCAAGGCATCACACAAATCTCATGTCAGAAATGAGAAATCAAGCACATAAGTTAAGCGAGTCAACGGCACATAGCCTTTCAGGTAAAGACGCAAAAGGCATTAAAGATGAAATTCATACAAGTGTTGCAAAAGTACACGCATACTCGCGTGATCATAATGTGCCATTACAGAGCATAAAAATAGGTTCGGCTGCCTAAAAACTATGACGCAGACTCCGACCTAGCCCTACTTGAACAGGCGGCGACTTCTATTGCCCGGCGCTCCATGGTGTTCATAAATATGTTGGCCAGTCGGGTGGCTGGCTCGCTAACATGCTTCAGAGATATTGGTTTCCCGTTGGCCTTCCGAGGGAAGTCAGACATAGCCGCCTCGAAGTTACTCTCTCTCCCATGACCTAATATCAGCTTGAGGGTGGACTCCGAGCCATGTACCGTGAGGGCGCGAGCAAAATTCGCCATGGTCGAAGTCCCTGGACCAAGAACGTTGGCGAAGCCATCAACAGTCGACGGTTGCTCGCCAAGCGGAAGCACGTCTTTGTACACGGCGCCAAGTGTACTGGTGGACTTGGCGAGAGCATCCTTCGCCTGGACGAACATGGCATCAAGGTCACCTATCGCATGGTCGAGTGACAATTCATCACTGACCACGTCACAAGGTGCTGGCGCGCCAATAACTCCTTCAACAAAGACCAAAAAGAGCATAAATCACTACACAGCACTCAGAGGCTACACAAAAATGTCAAAGGGAAAGTTACTAACCTCCCACATCCCGAGCGAGGCCAGCCAGTCGCTCAACGTACCCTCTCTCGCGTACGGCGGCTGCGGCCTTGGTGGCATCCAAAGTTTTCTTCGACTCGGCGCGCTGGGAGGCGAGTGCCTCCTCTAACTCCTTCACCCGGGACTCAGTCGATGCCTTGTCGCCTGAATTTGATGGCAAGAAGTAACTCAAACATTCGACTAGGCAAAGACAGTGCAAAAGGAACTTCGGGTATAGAATCAAAATACACTTACGGGTAAGTTGCTCCAAGTTAGCACGCAGACTGTCCCTCTCCTGGTCCACCTGGACAAAAGCTTTGCCTGATTCCACCAGGTTGAGGTAGTAGGGCTGCAAACACACGAAACCAGCATAAGTTATACATAACTAGTCCCGTATGCGGACTCGACAAAAGACACTTACGTGTTTAGTCCAAGGCGTAGGCTTTGCGGCAGATATCCCGACTTCTGGGGTTGCAGCACTCGCAACCTTGGCCGTTTCAATGGCAGTAGCCGTGGCCACTGATTGAACGACCTCAGGAGCAACAGGAGAGACGTCTGGGTGCTCAGGGGTCAAAATTTGGTCGGATGGAGGAGTCGGAGGATGCACAGTCTCAGCACTACGAGTGACAGAAGACGAACAACATAAGCATGAATACCGAAACTAAAAAACTCAGTACAGAAAGCATAGGAGCAAACCTGTGCTCTTCTTCCTCCTCACTGTCTAGGTTGTCAAATTTTGGGCCTAAAAAGCAGCTCCTCACCTGATTGGGGAGGAGGAGCTGAGCTCAACAGGCTCACATGCAACGGAGCAGCTTTGGCAGAAGGAGAGGAGCCCGAGTCTCCGTCATCCTTCACATCCGACTCCTTCGCGGGTGAGCTCATGGAAGAAGACAAACCTCGGGCTACCCGACGACGCTTGCGAGTGGGAACCTCGCTCACATGATCAGCCATGGTCGGTTCCTCAGTCTGTACTTCCTCTGCCTCTTCCTCTTCCTATTCGACCTCTTCCATAGGAGATGTGGTAGCCGAAGGTAGAGGCGATTCATCCCCTCCCTTCGTTTCTACCGTTTGCACCTCCGTTTTATGAGTTGGGCCATTCTCGGGAAGAGGCGGAAGGTTCGACGCAGTGGAATGCCCCTGCACACAAAGGAGAACATCCAAAGAGTTAAAAATGCAAAAATAAAAGGTGACAAAAGCCCGATGACAAAAAGTACATAAAAGCTAAACTTACTTCAAGCAAAGGGTTGTCAGCCCCATATGGAATGACAGGGCAGTCGAGATTGCACGGATCGGTTGCCTTGATGCTGGTAATGGATCGCACATGCGTGTCCAGCTCATTCTTCGACCACTCGTCTGGGCTCATTCGACTGGCGTCATGCGCACCTTCATACTGCCACATGGGATGAGCGCGGGCGCGAAGCGGCCACACCCGCAACCTGACAAAGGTGGCAATCAGATGCACACCAGTGACAGTACCCAGCATCTTAGCAATCTTCTCCAAAAGGGGCGCCGCCTCCGCTTGTTCTTTAGCCGACAAAGGATGGGCCCATGCCTTGGTCTTCTCTAGAGCCTTGGCAGCCGAAAAGGCAGGGAGGCCTGCTTGCTCGGTGGAGACGTAGAACCATTTGTTCTTCCACCCTTGTGCGGAATCGACTGGCTTCAGGGCAAAATAGCGGGTGTCGACGCGCACCTGGATCTCGAAGCCGCCCACGGGGTAGGTGCGACCACCTCCCACGTTCGGGCGAACGAAGAAAATCGACTTCTACAGCGCCCAACTGGGAGAAACTCCCAGAAAACACTCACAGAGCGTAATAAAACACGCAATGTGCAGAATACCATTAGGGGTGAAATCGTGGATTTGCACCCCATAGGCATACATCAGACCACGAACAAAATCATGGAGGGGGAGCGAAAACCCTCTAGGAAGAAATTCCGCAAAACAAACGCGCTCATTGGCGCGAGGCTCGGGGAATACCTCCTTGGGCGATGGAGCGCGGACCGCCAACTGGTCCTCGGGTGGTAGCAGGCCCTGCTGGCGGAGCTTGACGAGGTGACCATCCTTGATCGAGGACTTCGCCCAATCCCCGGTGCTCTTTTTCAGGCCAGCGGCAGATGCAGATGCGCTCGCCGCAACCTTCTTCCCTTCACTGCTACCGCATCGGACGCGGCGGCTCGCTTGTTGCCCGCTACCTTCTTCATCATCAAGGAGAGGGTAGTGGAGCGCGCAAAGCTTGGCACAAGAACAATGGAGGAGGAGCGCGAGGAAGAAGATGAAGCAGGGGCGGCGCGCAGAGCAAATGGCAAGTAAAAATTATGCCAGTGCCGTCTTACCTATTTACCACAAAGCAAAGTCAATCTTAACCGTTCAAATCGCAATCGTGCGCTCCGTGGGCGAACCCATCGTACACGTGGCAAGCGCGGAGGCGCCGGCCACTCCGCCCACTACGCACGCAAAAAGAGGAACCATCATCGCGTCTCCGTAAAAAGTGGGCCAGGGCGGTCAAATCCAGTCCAAACGGCACCGTCATTTGGTCGGCGCTGCACAATGGACCCACATACGTGTTACGTCCCATCCATCACAGCATAACGCACTAGTAGGGAAGTGCCTTTCTATGGAATGACATTTTGTGGCGCACCATTTTGGCCATGCGCCACAAAAATACTTCTGTGGCGCACCATGCCAAATGCGCCACAGAGTACTGTGGCGCATATACGCAAGAGTGCGCCACAGAAACATTGTGGGTCCCCCTCCACAAAAATATGGTGAACTTTTTGTGGCGCATTGAGCTGGATGCGCCACAGAAATGCTTCTTTCTGTGGCGCGTCCTTCTCCATGCGCCACAGAAATATGGTGGGCCCCATCCAATATTTGACTAGGTGTTATTTCTGTGGCGCATGTCTGTGGATGCGCCACTGATATTGTTACTTTATGTGGCGCATTCTTTTCAATGCGCCACAAAAAGCTCACCATATTTAAAATATGGTCTACTAATTAACAATGTGTGTAAATTCTTTTCTTTTTAACCAAATTGTGTGTATTTTTTTTAATACAATGTGTGTGTATTTAAAATAATGGTCTACTAACAAATATGTGTACATTCTTTTCTTTAGATTTAACCAAAAATATTTTTTCAAAAGAAATATATTCTTTTTTTTAAATGTGTGTGTATTTACAATAATGGTCTACTAACAAATATGTGTATATTCTTTTCTTTAAGATGTGTGTATGTTCTTTCTTTAAATATAACTAAAAATATTTTTGTTTAGATAATAACAAATGTGTTTGTGTTATTTATTTAAATTTAACCAAAATATTATTTTAAAAGAAAAAAAAGTGTGTTAGCCAGGATTCGAACATGGCTGACCAAAGTTCCAGGTTTCAGTGGCTAACCATTTGGGCTACGTTTCTGTGCTTGTCACATAACAGACAACAGTGATTTTTAGCACTTGTAGCCAGCGAATTCTGTGGCGCATCCCCTAATAGATGCGCCACAGAATCACAAAATTCTGTGGCGCATCCGCTTTGGGATGCGCCACAGAATTCCCTGGCTACCACTTACATTTGGGCCCGCCCCCGCGCCGGCCTCACTCTTCCAAAACAACCAAGTCCAAAATCCGCGACACGTACACTGCCGTGCTCAACCACCGCCACCCCGCCGCGACGCCGCCGCGCCCCACCGCACTCGACACCGGCGCCCCACCGCACTCGACCACGCGCCCCGCCGTGCTCGACCCCGCGCCCCGGCCGCCACGCATCGGCGCCGCCGAGCAACTCCACCGCCACCCCACCATGCTCGGCCAGGAGCACCTCCACCGCCACCCTCGACGAGGTGCTGCCCCTCTCTCCCTCCCCACCCTCTCCTACCATGGTTGCACTTTAGGTGTTTGATGAAATGACCCAATGAAAAAAATTAAAAATTTTGGCTAAAAAAATTCATTTAGGCTTGTTGTAGTTTGTGTTGCATATTGTGATTATTGTGCATTATTTTTGTACAAGTTTTGTTAGTGATATGTTAGTCTTCTTGTGTAGTTTATCATCTAGTGAAAGCACCAAATCGAAAGCAAAATATTACTGGTTTTTTAAATTGCATTATGGAATGCATTATGTTTTAGGCATTACTTGCTTTAGTTTACTTGTATGAGCCATGCTAGTCAATGAGTACATATATACATTCTTCCCTGTATGAACCATTTTTAATTAACTAATATGCATTATTTTGCCGTATGTAGGAAATTTACAAGAACCTCCGCGTGATTTCAGGTGAGAAGTGGCGGCCATGATGTGGATGTGGATGTGGATGTGGATGTGGATGTGGATGTGGATGTGGATGTGGATGTGTATGTTTGTGAGATGTGTATGTTTGTTGCCGGTCGGCATCTCCGACCGGAGATGTGGATATGTGTGGATGTTGCCGGCCGGAGATGCCGGCAACATGATTTGTTAAATCTATGCAGGTACCCCGAGAGGCCCTTGAGTTTGCCGGAACGTCGATTAACTTCCGTTCCGGCAAATTCGGGTACTCCATATGTCCCTTTTTAGCAAAGGTCATGCCGAAATTTTTCGTGAATTTTGGCATGACTTTGCTAAAAAAGGACATATGATTTGTTAAATGTCTGCAGGTACCCCGAGAGGCCCTTGAGTTTGCCGGAACGTCGATTAACTTCCGTTCCGGCAAATTCGGGTACTCCATATGTCCCTTTTTTAGCAAAGGTCATGCCGAAATTTTTCGTGAATTTTGGCATGACTTTGCTAAAAATAGGACATATGGGGTATTGCGACTAATGCATGGGCCGGGGTATCTTAGTACTTAATTAAGCGATTTTTTTCTTATATTTGTTGTACTAACCTTTTGCCTCTTTTTAATGCAGTGCAAACATGTCGGAAGGCGGCCCTTCTAAGCACATGAGCGTCGAAGATCAAGCTAGAGATTTCAACAAGTCGTTCTGGGAGGTGTCCCAGCAGATGGAGGAGGAGGTGGAGGCCGCCGAGAATGAGCAAGAGGACCGGGTGGAGGACGCCGAAACCACAGATGGAGCTGCTAGTGCCGGTCAGGAGGATGACACCAGCACCACTGATGGTGGCGACCACACAGATGCTGCTACCGATAGCAACCCGACCGCTAAGCGGAAGAAGCAAGGAAGGATCGGACCGCAAGCGCTCGACAACGTCACACACGTGTTCACCAAGGTCACGCCATGTGGCCTACCAGTGGAGCCGAAAAGCATGCCAAAGGGTACAGCATGCAACTAGGGTGCATCGTCCGGGAAAGCATGTCGATCAACACGAAGGACCTCAGAAGCAAGGGCAATGAGGCTTTGGTCGAAAACCTCCTCACGAAGCTTCACCAACGATACACGTTCCCGCTTCCGTTGAACAAAAAGGTGGACAGTTTAGCCATCACGAAGATGAGCACCGCCTTGAGCAGCTGGAAATTTCGGGTGAAGAAGAAGATCAATAAGGGTCAAAGCTGGGAGGAGATAAGTGCCAAAGAACCGACGCTCGACAAAGAAGAGTTCGAGATATTCAAGGAGTCCTTAAAGTCTGAGGAGGCTACAAAATGGACCGAGTGGGGTAAGTCTATGCGGGAGCTGAACATAGGTAACCACCGTTTGGGAAGCGGCGGTTACCGAGGAAAACAGCCCGTTTGGGAAAAGGAGGATGCCATTGTTGCAAAAATGGGAAAAGAGAACATGTGGAACAAAATCACGGACGAGCAAGTGAGGAACTTTGTCCGGTCCCGCTACTATCTGAACGAGGCGACGGGGGAATTCGTTACCGACGATGACGATGTGAGGACATTCGAGAAATTACTGGTAAGGAATTTAATTTCCGCGGATATCTCAAAGTCCATTGCGTTGATCTAATTAGATAACGAAGTCATATATTTCTACATGGGTTCACCTTAATTTCCTTTGTCTGCAGGAGGATGAGTTGAAGGATGGCCGTCGTCCCAGGAGTCGACGGAGCCGTGGGACACGACTTTCAACAGGGCGACGAACGCTTACAAGGATAGGGACAAGTCGAAGCCGCCGACGTCAGCTGGTCGTGTGTCCGGCTTTGGTACGAGCATGAAGTTCGTAGAGTACTACTCATCTGACCCGGAGAAGAGAAAGGAGAGGAGGAAGATGAAGAGGGATAATACCGCCGAGGTTGTGGAGCTAAGGAAGAAGGTGGAGTCACTAGAGAAGCAAATAGTGGACTCCAGTACAGTGGACAAGTTAGTGGACGAGAGGATCCGGACGCTCATACCCCCTGGGTTTTTGAGGGGTTAGCTGCTTGGAATGCGGGAGGTCAACAAGGGCCCATACACGTGCCCAGCTTCAGCGGCAGCAACTCAACCATGAACCGGGCCGTGTCGCCGGACCTGGTGACCCCACCCAACGCCACCCTGCAGCAGTCGGTCCCTTTTGTCGCACCGACACCCCCTCCCGCGAAAGATACCGAGGCGCCACCACCCGAACGGCCGGAGGAGAATGTTAGGCCGGCCGCCGGCACCGGCGCCCTTGTCTCGACATTAGCCGAGATCAACGCCATCGACAAGGTAACTAATTAATTACTTAGTCCGCGTCATTTTCTATAACTCTGCCTTTTATGACTGCCACCTCATGATGCCCAACATTTGTTCACAAAAGGACACGCCTTGCATACTCCTGCATAGGGTGGTACCCGACGGCGAGTTGAAGGAAGTTGCTGAGGGCATGCTCATACAACCATTGTGCCGTGATATGCACAACAATAGAATGAGCGAGGCCGTGATGAGGGTCAGGTGACTGAGGTACTGCCTGAGTTTAGTGGCATCGACCCCCCCATGCAACCTCCGGGAGCCGAGAAACACATGCTCCTTGGAAATTGCCCCAAGTGGGTCCTGGAATGGCCGAAGACCCAAATTCGTCTTGGGGGGTTAAGGCGCCGCTCCACCGGCGCCACCTCTAAACCCCGGAAGCCGATCGTTCGGCCCTCGAAGCCGCCACGAAAACCTGTTGAGAAGGAACCGGCGCCACAAGCAGCAGTCGCCACCACCCGGAAGGAACCGCCGGTCGTTGCCACCACCAGCCGCCACCAAAGACTGTTGGGAATGTCTGTACCGCAACAGCCGTCCGAAGCCAAAGACGTTGCACCTCAACTTGATGGCAACGACGATGATGATGAAAATATCGACGTCGATGGCTTCTCAACACGGGCGCGAGCAAAGATTTGTTCATGCCTGCTATGGATGAGGAACCACCCTTCCGCGCTCACGGTGATCAACCTGGTCGTCGCACTACATGCCAGCGCCTGAGTTTTTCTCAAAACACGCCTCCGGAAGCCGGCGATCAAGCTCCAGACAAACGGGTAACATTTTCAGCCCTGGCACACTGACACGGACGGTTTGCGCGGGGTTCACTGCACCCCCACCATCCCCAGAGAAGATCAAGAAGTCTAAGAAGAGAGTAGGCAAGGCACCTCTACGAGCCAGCCAGCTCCTAAGGTTATCCGGGGTCATGAAGACATGACATCACCCCGTGCGGATAGCTTGACCCGAGTTCATGTAGCTGGTAAACCGTTGCTGCCTCCGGAGCTGCTCTGCCTCGCAAAAGGACCCATGCTCTCTTTGCATGAAGCTATCTTGATGATGGAGGGCCTGCTTCTTAAAGACAAGAATCCAAATTACCCGGTGTTGACGGTCCAGGTACCAAAGAACGTGGACTTCGTTACTGAAGCCCCCGCCGATCTGTTCTTCATAGCGTTCGAGGACGTCTTCAACCTGTTTCACTCTAGACGGCTGGACTATAACTTGGTCCGCCTATACGCGATCAATATGGCGATGAAGATCCAGAGAGATGTTGCCCCGTACGTCACGGTAGTGGATCCCTACTACATGCGTGACAGTCAGCTGGTGGAAGGATCAACGACACGGGATAAGGCCACGGAGTACCTGAAGAGGTTCATGCTGAACAACAAGAGGAAGAACAACCTTCTTCTACCTTTCTTTCCCGAGTAAGTACACATCCGCTCGCCGCCGTCGTATCTTATGCTTTCTTATAGATTTCTTCCGTTGTTGATCCTTTCCACTGCATTTTTTCCGACTAGGGACAAGTACTGCGTACTCATCATCCTAAACCCGAGGTGGTCCATTGCCACTTATTTGGACACGGGGAGTTCGAGCAATAAGAAAGACTACACCAGAATAAAGGGTGTTCTCGATGAGGCTCTCGAGGGCTACGCCCAAAAGGGAGGCCACTTCGAACAAGGACAGACGAACGGGGAATGTTTCTCGCTGAACAACAAACACCGGTTCAGGCATGGGACCCAGTTCGATTGCATGAAGCAGAAGCATGGCAGCGTGAAGGATGCCTTCTACGTCCTCCATCTCATGAAAGGGTTTGTCCGGGATGCACTGAAAACAAAGTTGCCATCTAGTATCCGAGAATGGACCAAAAATGCAGGGAAAATCGCCGAGGATAAGCTTAGAGAAGACTTTCATCTCATCCAGATGGAGTTGTCGCGAATCATCTACGACGATGTTGTGACAGCAAAGGGGACCTTCAACAAAGCCAGTGGTAGGATAAATCATGCATACTCGCAATAAGTGTTTCTTTATTTTCTTTACTATAGACTTATCATACTCAATCTATTTATATTATTAACCAATATATATACCTATATTGACACTGCACAAATATTGACATGGTTACAAATATGAACACTAATACATGGTTGTATCCATTTCCAGGGTTGCATCAAAGGCAAATCGAAGAACACCTAGCTCTTCAAAATGACAGCCGGACGTGGACGACGAAAGACGGCTACAAACCGTTCCCGGCGCCGCTCAACAAGAAGACTCCTTGATCAGCAGGACGTGGACGTGTACTCTGTTTGATCCTAGTTTAGGCGGTCGTGAAAACTTCATTTATACTAAGACTTGTGTGAACTTTTGTACCAGTTAATTGTCACTATATATGTATGTATCTCGGGCTCTAACTGATGTAATGACATATTTATCTGTCTGTTTTAATACCGTGTCAAAATATATTACTGTTTCTATTATTTTCTGTATAAATACTGTAATATACATGTATTATTGTCAAATTAATACAGCAAATAATCGATAATACAGCAAATAATCGATAATTCAGCAAATAATTTAGTGGCGCATGGTAAATAATTTTGTGGCGCACCATATTCTGTGGCGCACGAAGCAAGTGCGCCACAGATAAATTATTGTCAAATTCATCAACGCATGGACTAATATTTCTGTGGCGCATGAGCAATATTTTTGTGGCGTATTCTACTTTCTGTGGCGCACGGCAGGGTGCGCGGTGCGCCACAGAAATAATATTTTTGTGGCAAGAATTCTGTGGCGCACCCACCATGCGCCACAGAAAGATATTTTGGTGCGCCACAGAAAGGCACTTCCCTACTAGTGACGCACGCCACCGCGTGTCAGACAGCGCAGTCGCCATAAGCGTCATCCCTGACGTCACTGCAAGCGCTCTGATAAGAAAAGCATTCGAGTCCGCCCAATGCATATTGGTCATTCGACTGCCTTGCTTGGTTCGGGTGTAAAAAAAATGTCTTAAGGCAAAATTGGTCACTCGACTGTTCCTTCGACTGAGGCATATTACTCCCATCGGGAGCATATCAAAAATTTCTTCGACTAAGAATATATGGGATAAAAAGATTTGAGATTATCCTTCATTGCAAGCAATAAAGCACAATCTCGGGGGCTACACCCATCGGGAGCGCTGTCGCGCACCCGATAGAATAACGACAAAGTATCAGTCGACAAAAGGCTCGACTCAGTTCATATACAAAATCATATTCGAAACATTCCCGAGTTGCGTCCGCCGCAAATACCTCGGATGCTGCATGCATAGTGCAAAGGTAAGACCCTCCGAACTTTCGAGCTGGGCTAAGGACCGTTCCAACAACGTTAATCCTTATACTTTCCGTGTCAGCAGACATGATGAAAAATCCCGACGGACGCGTTGGGTAAATTTCAAAGTTATACTGCAGATCGATTCAGTAAGACCTCCGCGGCCTAGTCGAGTCTGACCAGTCTGTTCCAAATTCGAGTCCGGGGACTCGAGTTTGATTGAAAGCTAGTAAGGTTTTTACCCGAATGTGTAGTTAACCGGTCCCGATCCGTCGAGTGTACCAGGCCTACTAAGCTATTATCCCTTGATTATCATAAGCAAAAACCAAAGTCGATAAAATACTCGACATAGCTAACATGTGCTATTCATATAGGAATTCCAATTATAAACACAAGTACAAAGAATATGACGTGCACTTACGAACGAGTCCATGCCCGATTCTTCGAGTCAGACAAGTACTCGGGGGCTACTGACAAGGATATACATCTCGAGTACCCTACCATAAGGGTACCTGGTGCACGTGTCGACTAAGGCCCAACTATCAAGAGCCTACATGAAGCCCATGACGAAATGCCCAACAAGATGGAGTATCCTCCAAGATTAGACATAGGCATAGTCGGTTTAGGCTTTCCTTACATGTAATCTGAGTCGGTTGCGAACTCCCGAGACCCAGCCTATTATATAAAGGTTGGGAGGGCCGCCGATCCAGGACACGCAATACTCGAACCACCAAAACCCTAGCGAGATCGACATCTCGCCGGGACCCCATTGTAGCCCGCATATACACACCAGATCAATACCAGACAAGCAGGAAGTAGGGTGTTACTCTCCGGAGGTCTGAACCTGGGTAAAATCCCTGTTTTGCTTGTCAGCCGACGAAACTAACAGCTCTACCACGTTCTCTCCCTCGTAATCTCAACCCTAGGTCCTTAACCATGGGATTTGATGAGTTAACCCCTCGTCAATGATACTTCACCTTTATGGGCCTAGGGGAATGCATTGTGTATTTAGTTTACTTATTGTGGGGTTGCTGGAGTGACAGAAACCTAAACCCCCGTTGGTAAATTAGTGCACAAGGGAGCGTAGGATCTCAGAGTTTAAGGCTGTGGTTAGATTTATCTTAATCACTCTCTTGTATTTGCGGTAAGCCTACAAGAGGTGTAATCACAAGTATGTATTAGTCCAAGTAAGGGCGGTGCATTAGCATAGGTTCACCCACACAACACTTATCAAAACAATGAAGATTAATCAACGGTATGAAGCGAAAACACTTGACGAAATTCCCATGTGTCCTCAGGAACGTTTGGTCATCATAAGTAAAACAACCGGCTTGTCCTTTGTGCTAAAAAGGATTGGGCCACTCGCTGCAATTATTATTGCGCTCTTTTATTTACTCGCACTTTATTTATCTGTTATATCAAAAAACCTCTAAAAACCTGTTTGCTAGTGTTTATAGTGAAACCTTGCTCAAAACTACTTGCCAGCACCTTCTGCTCCTCGTTGGGTTCGACACTCTTATTTATCGAAAATACTGTGATACACCCCCGATACTTGTGGGTCATCAAGACTATTTTCTGGCGCCGTTGCTGGGGAGTGAAGCGCTATTGGTAAGCAGAATTTGTAAGGAAAGCTTTACTGTAAGTGTTGTTTCTATTTTTGTTTGTTTGTTATTTTATTTTATAACTAGCTGGGTGGCCCGCGCAATTGCGCGGCTAGCAATTTAATTATTATTCTTGTTGATGTCGTATTTTGGCACGTTGAAAAGAAAATGTGAGTCTAAATGTTAAAAATAGTTTGTGATAATGAGCTTCGTTACTGCTCGCATGTTTCCATCTTGGTGCTAAAACTACTATAAATTAGATACAAAACCCAACAAACTTGATTGTTTATTCCTCCATGTTCTATTATGTAGCAGGTGAGTCTAACATTCAACTTATGTCGTTTTCTCAAACTCCAGCATATACCTTCTCATCACTCATGAATTATCTTTAAATGTCTAGTAACATCTGCAAAAATTGGTAATACACCAAATTTATTCATTAGCGACATTTCTCACATATCAAACGTGTGAATTGTAATACCTCCAAAACCATCCAATTAAATTTATTATTAAATGAAAACAAAGACACAAACGAAGATATACGTGGGTTAGATTTTTATACATAGAGTTCATTGCTTGAGGTTTTCAAAAAAGCATTCTGTAATAAATATATTGACAAATCCATTGAATAACTTATTTCTGTGTGCTTCCAAGAAACTCCTATTAACATGTCTTGGATATTTTCCCGAGTTGTACGCATATGAATCCATGCACGTGACACTTAATTACAGTCTGTGACGTATATGAATCCATGCACGTGACACTTAATTAAAGTCTGTGACGTATATGAATCCATGCACGTGACACTTATCTATATCATCATAATTCTACCATCCTGACCAAACCATAAATCTTATCCTACTTTTACTATTAATCAGGTGCTCTTACTCGGGCATCATTAGTTTGAAAGTTTTGTCCAAAGTTTACTTTCCCTATCTATAATTTATAAAAAGCGTTAGCCCTGTGTTTGCATTGCTTAATCGTGTAAAATTTGTGCATATCTCAAGGTGGCTAAATGTTAAATATAATAATTCTATTTTTTTGTAATGAGTATGTATACTGTAAGAGATGTGCATTTTCCCTGGTTTTATACCATGAAACCTCAATAATCCACATCTTACTACATATTTATGGTACAACTCATTACCAGTAAGCATGTAAATTAAAAATTTACCATGAAATCTCTAAAAAATCTATGAACAACGACCTATTTCTTGAGCAAACAGGAAAATGCACAAAGTATATGCTACCTGACATCCACCCAACAGATTTTAACGTACATAACCTCATTATTAAGAGCTCCACACCAATTTCTTTATGAAGGTGCGATCAGGTTTATGTGTTGGTATACTTCGCTGCAGTGTTAGGAAAATAGTAGGATAGAGATGTCTTTATTCATGGACGTACATTGAGAAAATCAGCCCAAATCATTTCTTCATAGTAAGTGCAGGTATGCTTGGGCTAATACTTGATCCAGAAAAAAGCATGGGCTGACAAAATATACTACTGCCGGTAAAAAAGGTACGTAGTTAATCTTACCATTAATGTGCCAGCCCAAATCAATATCATATGCGTTGTTGGCCGGCTCGAGCTCTGAACAGCCTACAAATACGGAAATATGATTATCTGGTTGTCATATTTTGCTCAAGAAAACAGAAATTGGCCACGTTTGATGGATTCGCTTTTACAGTCTAGTTTCACTGAGATGCTTGCTTAACCTGGTTGTAAAACGCTCGGACGACGCTGAGGTGAGTGACAAAAATTCAATGCAGTTATAAAATTGATTTCTGTTTAATGACATAGAATACATGCGAAAGAGGATGAACACAATAACTAAAAACAGAACGAAAGTACGAATTATGTATGCATAATACAAAGATACTGACCTATCCAATTGATCCCTTCTTGTCGTGTCCTGTTGAGTTTCAAAATTTGTCGATGGCATTGTCATTAAATCGATGCATATTTCACCTGCAAGAGAGAGATATCATGGGAGAATGGCAACTGCTCGCACTCCACAACATCATGTGCGATTGAATCCCAGAAAAGGATGCAAATCTTAAAAAATTCAACGCCCAATAAACTTGAGAAATCGTTTTGTTCAGTCTGAAAGAACTGACACAACTGGTTCAAGGAAAGTTCAGGTTTGTTCTGAAAGTTAAAAGGCTGATCGTGATGTGCAGAGTAAGACGAAGGTCCTGACGACTGGTCGTGGAGTCAATCTCTTCATGGATGGAGAGGAAACGCCGGGGGCCGCCTGTGTACGGTAAAGTCTCCTTATATGTTTGCCAAGATCGCTGGCGTTAGGTCACCATCATCGAGTTTGTCGTCGTGAGATTGCCTTCCGTGGCATTGCAGTAGGCGTCCATGGCTTTCCGTCTTTCTCGGTGGATCAATGGCGTCATGTAGATTCGGCATGGACGCATGACTCCGTGTATGTTTGTCAAGCTCGTTTCCGTGAGATCGATCTCTATCTTCAAATTCGCCTCCATCAGTCTTCGTGTTAGATCTGCCTGCCTGTAGTGCATTAATTTATTTTTCAGAATTATGTCAAAGTACACAATCAATACAATCTGCCCGGGCGACCTAGTCTTGCATAATCAAAATTCATGTGTACATTATAATCATTGTGCATGCATGCCAGATGGTTACGTACCTGAACATTGCGTGCACAAAGATCGTGAATTTGTGATTCGCCTGGCTTGAGGAAGTGGTACTCAGGTTGGTCGTGCCAATGTGAACGACGTCTCGGCGCGGCTTGACGAACGTGCACAAAGGATTCATCCCTCGGGCTGGGTACTGCCATGAAGATGTATCCTAGATGGCGTTCATCTCCATGACATCGAGAGTGAGCAATAGGAAGACAGCAGTTCCTCTTCGACTCTATATTCTAGGAAAACATGAAACTCAAACTATTAATCTTGTAAAAGAAACTTCTATTACTGATTTATCTAAGTCGCGAGGTATTTGTGAAATTAGTCGTTAGTGTTAGTTTTAGATATTACATATAAATAAACGTTTACCTGTATGTACCTCGTTGATATTTATTGTACTTGTACGCCCATCTAATCCCCGATTCATAAGCAGCAACTGCAAGTTCTGCTTTGCGTGCCCAATGATGATCATGACTACTATCCTCCACCATGCACATATTTGCCCTTGCCGCCTGCTATGGTTAATCAAAAATCGATCGTCCCTGGACCATGCACATATCAATCTAGCCGATCCACGGTAAGGATGCATGGTGTCGTAGAGACTTACCGATCGATCTTACACCGTGGACCACACGACGTGCCAGAACCTTGAAACCGAGCTCCTTCATGTTTATGTGCTACGCCTTGTGGTCGCCGGCCAGCGTCGTCCGCAGCTCATGCATGATGACGATGGAGATGCATGGTGCCATAGAGTTGGGCCAATGGTATCTCGCCCATAGCCTGGTGAAGACTTGCCAATCTATTAGATCGTGGACCACCCGATCGAAGTGCCAGAACCCTGGAAGCCGAGGTCTTTCATGATTCTCTGCTCCACCTTTTGGTCTGGTCGCCGGCCGGTTTCGTCCCGTAGCTCCATCTTGACATAGCCTACCAGCCTCAGCTGGTTGCCGGCCGCCGGCGTCGTCCTGCAGCTCATCTTGACGTAGCCTATCCGTAGCATCTGTGATACGATTCGCAGGTAATTGACTTCCGTCAGCATGCCTTCGATTCGCCGAGGGCGGAATTGGCGGTGTCCACGCGTGAGAGTTTTTTCGAGCCTCCGCGCATTGGCCTGTTGATTACTGTCTGTTTGCTCCTAGAGATAACAGATCCATTTACGTGCTCAGGTCAAACACCTATCCGTATAAATTTCCTAACCTTAGCTAGGTTAGGTACGGTCTACTTGTTCTTTTTTTTGTGCTTTCCAAATTCTTTAACGTGTTGAGACTGGACATCTACTCGTCCCTTTTATCTTGCACGTAAATCTCCACCGTTTGTAATACAGTGCTAAATCTCCACCGTTAGTTGTCTTGTGTTTTAATTATATAATAGATGGATTCATCTCCATTCGAATCACAGTTTGGGAGTGATGTTATCGCTACTGCAATGGCGGATAACCCTCCGGCTGCTAAAAGAATTCCGTTTAAAATACCTATGAAAATTGCTGAACGTGTTATGAATAACCGCTATGCAGGGGATGGAACTGTCCATCCTAGTAATCACTTGCTTTTTATACATGAGTTATGCGAGTTATTCAAGATTTCAGGTATTTCAATGGAAGAAATCATGAGGAAATTGTTCTCTATATCACTAAAGGATAAAGCATTGGAATGGTATAGGCTGCTGAAAAATGGCCGTCTTATGAATTGGGAAGAGATTGTACCTCTCTTTTTCTCTAAATTTTATCCTCTTTGTGAAATTCATCAAGACAGGAACTATATATATAATTTTTGGCCTCATGACGGAGAAAGTATCGCCCAAGCTTGGGGGAGATTGAAGACATTATTGCTCAAATGTCCCATTCATGAGCTTCCAAAGGAAGTTATTATTAATAACTTTTACGCGAGGCTTTCTCTTCATGATAAGGATTTACTTGATGCCTCTTGTGCTGGTTCTTTCACGAGGAAGAAGGAAGAAGTTAAATGGGACCTTCTTGATAGTATTCAGTGCAATACTGAAGAATGGGAGAATGACAAAGGTAGAGAATCAGGTATAAATTATAATTATGAATGCATTAAATCTTTTATGGAAACTGAAAGTTTTAGTGACTTTAGTGCTAAATATGGCCTTGATTCTCAAATTGTTGTTAATTGTTGTAAGATTTTTGCTTCACATCTTGATATTCCTAAACGAGAGTCAAGCAAGTATCACGAACCTTATAAAGATAATGCTATTTCGGTTCCTACTAAAAATATTCAAGTGCACACTGTTGATCATATTTTGCCTGAACCTTATATTGAGAAATTGCCTTTCCCTATTAAAGTAAAGGAGCATTCTATTGTTGCTAGCGTAGTTAATAAATGTGAAAAGAGAGCTAAAGAACCTGATGAACAAATAACTGTTGAACCTGCGATAGCAATAGTTAAGGATCTTGTAACCGAAGATGTGGAAGGAGGACATATTATTTTTTGTGAAGATGCTTCTAATATTGTTACACATCCTAAGAATTCCAGGAAAACAGGTACTCCCGTGCTTTCAGTCAAGATAGGCGAGCATTGCTATTATGGTTTATGTGATATTGGGGCTAGTTCAAGTGCCATTGCTTATGATCTTTACAAGGAAATTATACAAGAAATTAGTCCCTGTGAACTAGACGAGATTGATGTGGTTATTCAGCTTGCTAATAGAGAGACCATTTCTCCGGTTGGTATAGTAAGAGATGTAGAAGTTTTATGTGGTAAGACAAAATATCCTGCTGATTTTCTAGTACTTGGTTCTGCTGCAAGTAAAACTTGTCCTATTATTTTTGGTAGACCTTTCTTAAATACATGTGGTGCTGTTATAGATTGTAAGAAAGAGAAAATTTACACTAAATTTGATGGAGAATCTTATGAGTTTAATTTTTCTAAGTTTGCTAAAAACCATCATGAAAATGAATTGCCTAATGAGGACTTTAAAATTGAACAACTTGCTATTGTTGCTATTGCTCCTAACAGTGCTTTGCATCATTACATGGAGGATCACGAAAGTGAGGTATTTACAGAAGAAAGAAATGAACTGGATGATATTTTTCTACGACAACCTGCAATTCTCGGGCATGATTTGCCGTTAGAGGAGTTGGGAACCCCAACGCCTCCGAAGGAGGATCCCGTTTTTGAATTAAAAACTTTGCCTGAAACACTTAAATATGTTCACCTTGATGAAAAGAAAATATATCCTGTTATTATCAGTTCTAAACTTTTAGGATTGGAAGAAGAGAGGTTGTTAGAAGTGTTGAGGAAACACCGAGGAGCTATAGGATATACTCTTGATTATTTAAAAGGGATTTCTCCTTCTATATGTCAACACACGATTAATTTGGAGCCTGATGCAAAGCCAGTTGTTGAACATCAACGCCGCTTGATTCCCAAAATGAAACAAGTGGTAAGAAATGAAGTGTTAAAACTTCTTGATGTTGGTATAATTTAACCTATTGCTGATAGTAGATGGGTTAGTCCTGTGCATTGTGTTCCGAAGAAAGGAGGAGTAACTGTTGTAGCGAATGATCATGATGAACTTATTCCTCAAAGGATTGTAGTTGGTTATAGAATGTGCATTGATTTTAGAAAGGTCAATAAAGTTACTAAGAAAGATCATTATCCTTTGCCTTTTATTGATCAAATGTTAGAAAGGTTATCTAAGAAAACTCATTTTTGTTTTCTTGATGGTTATTCTGGTTTTTCACAAATTGCTGTTAGACATCAAGATCAAGAGAAAACTACTTTTACTTGCCCTTATGGAACTTATGCTTATAGACATATGCCCTTTGGTTTGTGTAATGCTCCTTCTACTTTTCAAAGATGCATGTCCGCTATTTTTCATGGTTTTTGTTAAGAAAACGTGGAAGTGTTCATGGACGATTTTTCAGTCTATGGAACTTCCTTTGACAACTGTTTGCACAACCGTGATAAAGTTTTGCAGAGATGTGAAGAAACTAACCTTGTTCTGAACTGGGAAACATGCCACTTTATGGTAAATGAATGGATTGTTCTTGGGCATAAAATTTCTAAAAGAGGTATTGAAGTGGACAGAGCTAAGGTGGAAGCAATTGAGAAAATGCCCTGTCCAAGGGATGTGAAAGGTATTCGTAGTATTCTTGGTCATCCTGGTTTCTATTGGAGATTCATTAAAGATTTTTCTAAAATTTCGAAGCCTCTTACTAATCTTCTTCAAAAAGATGTACCGTTTGTTTTTTATGATGATTGTAAGGAAGCATTCAAAATGCTAAAAAAGGCTTTAAGAACTGCTCCTGTCGTTCAACCTCCTGATTGGACTCTACCATTTGAAATTATGTGTGATGCTAGTGATTATGCTTTGGGAGCTGTTCTTGGACAGCGAGTAGATAAGAAATTAAATGTTATTCATTATGCTAGTAAGACTCTTGATGCTGCTCAAAAGAACTATGCTACTACTGAAAAAGAATTTTTAGGGATAGTCTTTGCATGTGATAAGTTTGAACCTTATATCGTCGATTCTAAAGTAACTATTCATACTGACCATGCTACTATTAAATACCTCATGGAAAAGAAAGATGCTAAGCCTAGACTTATTAGATGGGTTCTTTTGTTGCAAGAATTCGATTTGCATATCGTAGATAGGAAAGGTGCCGATAATCCTGTCGCTGACAATTTATCTAGATTGGAAAATATACTTTATGATCCTATTCCTGTTAATGATAGTTTTCCAGATGAACAGTTGGCATCAATAAAGGTAAACACGCATGAAAGCCCATGGTATGCTGATTATGCTAACTTTATTGTTGCCAAATATTGGCCCCCAACTTTCACTTACCAGCAAAGGAGGAAATTCTTTTATGACTTGAGGCATTATTTCTGGGATGGCCCACACTTATATAAAGAGGGAGTGGATGGCATAATGCAACGCTGCGTTCCTGAGCATGAACAAAAGGAAATATTGAGAAAATGCCATGGTAGTGCTTACGGAGGACATCACGCTGGAGATAGGACCGCACAAAAGGTTCTACAATCAGGTTTTTATTGGCCTACTCTTTTTAAAGATGCAAGAAAATTTATTTTATCATGTGACGAGTGTCAAAGAGTTGGTAACATTAGTAGACGCAATGAAATGCCTATGAATTATTCTGTTGTTATTGAACCTTTTGACTGTTGGGGATTTGACTTTATGGGTCCTTTTCCTCCCTCGGATGGTAATACTCATATTCTTGTTCTTGTTGATTATGTTACTAAATGGGTAGAAGCCATACCGACATCTAGTGCCGACGGTGAAACGTCTTTGAAAATGCTTAAAGATATTATTTTATTCATGGTAGTTTTAGAATGACTCTTGTTAAATATGATGTGAATCATAGAATTTCTTCACCCTATCACCCTCAAACTAGTGGACAAGTAGAGTTATCAAATAGAGAAATTAAATTGATCTTGCAAAAGACTGTTAATAAATCTAGAAAAATTGGTCTAAGAAACTTAATGATGCTTTATGGGCTTATAGAACTGCTTATAAAAACCCAATGGGCATGTCTCCTTATAAAATGGTCTATGGAAAAGCTTGTCATTTACCTCTAGAATTAGAACATAAAGCTTATTGGGCAGTCAAGGAACTTAATAGAGATTTTAAACTTGCTGGTAATAAAAGGTTCCGCGATATGAGTTCTCTAGATGAGTGGAGAAGTGAAGCTTATGAAAATGCTAGACTTTTTAAAGAAAACGTTAAGAGATGGCATCATAAGAGAATTTTAAAGAGAGAATTTAACATTGGTGATAAAGTGTTATTGTATAGGTCTCGTCTCAGATTTTTTGCAGGAAAATTACTGTCAAAGTGGGAAGGACCTTATATTGTTGAAGAAGTTTATCGCTCTAGTGCTACAAAAATTTACTCACTTGATGGTGACAAACTGCAAGTGGTCAACGGGCAAAGACTCAAGCATTACTGGAGATTCTTATAGGAAAGATGTTGATATTATTCAAGTAGTAACTCCGAAAGACTTTATTAAATTCAAATATCAGGAAACTGCAGAGCCTGATTTGGAATAGGTGTCAGTTTCGGTAAGAAAAAGTTCGCGTTTAATTCTAAAAAAATTATATTCCATACTTTTATGGAAAATAGGGAATTTAGAGTCGAAAACGAGTTGGAAACGATGCCCGGGGGCACCACACCACCCCTAGGCGCGGGGCCGCGCCTAGGTATGGGGAGGGCGCCTCGGAGCCCGTCTCCGACCCCGTTTCGACCTGGACTTTCCTTTCGTTACCAAACTTTTTTCTATATATTTACCCAAACCCCCGAGGTTCGTATCTCGTGTATTCGTCGTGTTTCGTTTTTGAGTTGTTTCTGCCAGGAATCTTCTTCGAAGCTAAAGCCACCATGTCTTCACCGGGAGCTCCCAAGGATAGGTTCTTCAAGAACGTCGTCAACCCTTACATCAATGAGGTGAAGATGCACCCGCAAGAGCTGCAACTCAAGGATGGCGTCCTCGTCCAAGAAGACGTTCAAGCACCCAAGAGAGAAGGAGACATGAAGGCCAGGATGGAAGAAGTAGAGCATGAAGTCCTCAAGTACACGAAGATGATAGAACGTGGAGTGGAAGCCAATCACAAAATAATTTCAGAGCTTATTGATGAACACAAGAAGGAGACCAACAAGCTTTGGGGGGAGATCTTCGCCCTCAGTGAAACTACCACAAAATTACAAGCCCAGATCTATGACGTACACAACCAAAACTGTGAGTATGAGACCAGGTTTAAACGCATAAGTTCTGCTGCCAGTTTCAAGATAATCAAAACCAAGTCATCCTTTTTCGATGGGGAACCTCTGCCTTGGAAGTTTGATGATGAAGAATCCCCATCACCACCGAAGGAGTAATTCGTCATGGGTAAAAGCACCTCCTCAGCTTGTTCCAAGCTTGGGGGGAGTGCTTCGGTATCATCACCTTTTATCTTTCATTTTTATAATTTTGTGGTCATATCATGAGTATAGAAGTTATCTTATAATATGGTTTGCAATGTGGAGTGTCACTCCTTTAGTTGGTTATCTATGTATCCGTTGGTGTGAGTTTGTCTTTATTTGGAATATTAATGATAAGTTTCATCTTTACTTTTCTGCACTCTTTATTTTAGCATTGCAAATTCTTTTATATGTTGATCTTGTCATTAGTATTGACATTACATCGGGTACATCAGGGAAATCTATTCGGGTATGGCAAACTTTGCACTGGTCAGTAGCAACAATTCTTGGATACTTAAGTAGAGAAGAGGGAACTACATGCAAATATATTATCCTTGTTATCTTTCTTTCTTGTTAGCTCATAAGCTTAGTATTCTTGAATTAAGATATTTGTGCTTACAAGGAAGATTCCATGATTGTTTCTATTACATTTATATTTGTTTGTATCTCTCAACTCTTATGTTTGCTACCAAGCCTTGCTTGCCTAAACCCCTGTACTAAGAGGAAATACTTCTCGTGCATCACAACACCTTGAGCCATTACTGTCGCAACAGTGGAACATGGGGTTCCCCTAGTACTGCCAAAGTGGGTCCACCCCATGTGGGCCCAAGATGAAGATGGACAAGACCAAGACTCAAGTCAAGCTGGCGGGTTCACCGTCAAGACACGCATGGCCTACGTCGACTAAGGGCTCCGGTCCTGGGGACCTTCCGGGTCCCCGAATCAAGCAAGAAGGCCAGGAAGGACCCGAGAGCCCGAGTTCCTGGCAGGAGGCCAGGCTCCCTCTCGGGTACTTCCCCACATCCCTGTGGATAAGCACTCCACCTCACCACGGAAGACTTGGGAAGCAAGGCGAAGGCAGCGCGGGCGGGAAGCACGTCCCGTGGTGGTGTCAGCTCCTGTCCACCCCGAGGCGGACGCTCCCACCTAACCCAAAGGAGACGCAAGGCTGAGGAGAGGCCACGTCTCCCCCTAAACTAGATGAGGAGGGTCCTTCACCCCGAAGGTCCCTCACGCCCCTCACGTGACCCTGTGGCAACCCCTTAGCCTATAAAAGGAGGACCAAGGCACGGAGGAGGGAGAGGTCGAACCAAGGACGAACACAAGCTAGAACCAGAGCAAGACTAGACTAGGGCTGCGAAGGTAGAGAGGAAGGTGATCTCCTCCGGGTCAGGATCTGTCCTTCTTCTACCTCCAGCTAAAACCCTTCCGGGTACCCTGTCCGGGAGGTTCCATTGTAAGCCACACTATGAAGAACCCATCAATCCAGACATGCAGGAGTAGGGCTTTTAGCCTCCGGGCGGCCTGAACCTGGGTAGCTCCTTGTGTCCCTTTGGTTGCATGCTTTGATCGTGGAGAGGAGAGCTTGATCTAGACTCCGCCCAAGAAGACGATTCTCAGCCTCCTTCGCGCCCCGTGCCGAACCTAAAAGGGGGTATCCTATACTCCCGGTGTCCGTGCAACGAGACACGACATCTGGCTCGCCAGGTAGGGGGCGCAAGCGCTGGATTCGTCTTCTTCTTCATCAACCTCAAGCTCGTCATCAAGTTCATCGTCAAGTTCATCGTCAAGTTCTGCGTCGAGCTTTCAGTCCGTGTCAAGATCTGCTCCAAGCCCTCAGCGCCTTCGGAGCAGCGCTAGTTTCGGCTCTCGCGAAGAGAGGTACCGAATCCGACGTCCAAGATGACAAAGAAGAGAAAGGGAAAGGCAGCCTTTGAGTTCCTGCGGTACCCCGGCCTCGGTTTTGTTCTTGACGAGTCCTCGCCAGCACCTGCCGCTAAAGATCGCGCCTTCGGAGTCCACTTCGTCCCTCCAGCCGCTTATGTCAGCTCTCTGGTCAGCAAGGGAAGACCTGAGGAAGGTGCCACGAACATTGATGTCCCTCTTTCCCCATGGACGCATGGAGCGAAGGAGGAACTCTGTTCCGACGCGCCAACCACAGTGCCGCTTCCGTAGGAGGAAAACCTCGACCAAGACACAAAAGGCGAGCCTCGGCAAGAAGATCCTCTCATCTACGTGCCCCAAGAGCTCCAGATTCCTCTGCGCAAAGATGGCCAGCCTGGAGTGTGGTGCATGTACCACAGATCTGACCGGCACAGTCTGGAAGATTGCCGACAGTTCAACGACATCCAGATACGCCAGAAGAACGGTGATTGCTATTCATGCGGAGAACCAGGACATATCAGCCGAGATTGCCCTCTCAACAAGAAGTCCAAGAAAGCCAAGAGGAGTGCCACAGCTGGGGTTCCTCAAAAGGGAAGATCTTTCCGGACCTTTGCCAATGCATCCACTCAGACTGAAGAGCTCCCGGAACCTTATTTACTACCGGCGCCCCCATAGATACAAAGCAGTCAAGGGCAAGCTGCAGCTAGCTGGGATCAAACCTTCATCTGCGGAGATGTGGCCCACGGAGAATGGGATCTCCCGGGTCACATCGTCACAATACAGCCTGGACCAAGTGGACCCCCTCAGAAGTACCGGATTGCTAAGTGGCTGGCATCAGGATCCCGTGAGTAAAGCAGCTTCAGGGTCTCCGGACCGGCACGAGCCAGCCAGATTGCCGGATCACCAAACAAGGAACATCCGGGTCCAGGAAGCTAAGACAACCGTGGGGTCTCCGGACCGGCGTCTCTGATACGCCAGCAAGTCGCCGGATCACCAGTTGGGTGGTCTCCGGGTAACTCGAGCAAGTAGCACAAATGGTCTCCGGACCGGCGCAAGCCAGCCAGTCATGCCCTTGGTCGGCATTGGAGGCTATCTCGGTTGGAAGCCTTGTCCCCGCCAAGAATTGCTGGGCAAGGCAGAATTATGTCTGAAACACGGCATAGAAGACCCGCCTTGGCAGCAGCGTGACAGAACGATTACCGAGGTAGCCAGAAGGAGTCAAAACGCGAGCTAAGTATAAACGTGCTTGCACGGGCTTGTTCCCGGGTACATCTGTTTTATGTGCTTTGGCTAAGGCGAAAGCGGGCGTTCTCCTGGGGCAGCGCCTTCGCGATGACACTGTCAGTTTCCCTCGGGCAGTGGAGTCGTGGGCTGAGGTCCGTGCGGTCAGGAAACGGTGGGTCCTTTGGGGGGTTGCGCCCTGTGTCCGCACTTCAGATCAGTCTGAGTGCCCACGGCTGGTTAGCGCTCACACCTTTGGATCCTTCCCGAGAGCGTAAAGCCCCCACGAGTACGATAAAACTTATATACTTTGGGAAGAAGTTATTTACATTCAAAAGCATGAGTTCATAAGCCAGTTGGCAATATCAGTACAAAAGCATGGTTCACGGCCCCTGGTATTGTCCTTTTCAGGACTTCACAGGTTCACGGGTCATCTTCTCGGGAGAGGTGCTTCAAGATCTCGTCCACCTGGCGGGTCACGTCTGGAGGAAGCGGCGTCCCGGGTTCAGGCGCCTCCAGCTCGGACAGCAAGGAGAGCTGCGGGTGTCGTTGGCGAAGCGCTGTGACAAACCGGGTCGTCACCTGCCTCATTGCCTGTTCCCCAGCAAGGCGAGTGGCTCTGCTAACCTGCTCCTTGATACCTTTGATGAGCGAGGCCACGTACTTCAAGAACCCGGGATAGCGGGCGAAGGAAGTGGAATGGTCGGCCATGAGGACAGGCGGAGAAGGCACTCCCAAGTTCGTGAACTCCTTCACGATATCCAAGGACCCGTGGTTCATCTGGAGCAAGACGTTGTGATCATCACGGTGGTGGTGAGCGAATCGCCGTCGTTCTTTCTCAAGTGCACCCTTTACTTCCGCCAGCTCGACCTGCACTCCTGTCAGCTGGTTGGATACCTGCTCTGTTGGTGCCACGCAATCTGAGCTTGGGATTTGGACGCTTCCATCGCCACACGCCCATCAGCCAGCTCCTTTGCTTCTTTCTTGCGAAGGACAGTCATGCGCGCATCTTTGTCCTTCCAGAAGTCATTTGCATCGCCCATATCCCGGATCTTTCTTTCCATGGCGACGCGGCCAGCCATGGCCTCTTGCTTAAACTTCTCAGCTGTTTTGAGGGCCTGTTTCTGCGCCTCAATCGTGGCCGTCATCGCCTCAACCTGGGCGGACAAGCTATCTCTTTCGCCCCTAGCTCTCTGGAAATCCGAGAAGGCCTGTTCTCGCCTTTCCCTCTCGCTCTTGAGCTCGCTCTGGAGTTTAGAGACCTGCTTGCCTAGCGACGAGGCGGCTCTGCTTTTGGCTCGAAGATTGTTTTCGACCTCGCTGTAAGCCCAGCTAGCCACGTTCTCCAGGCCTTGTTCAAAGCGGTCCTCGTCCCGCTCCATTCTGATCTGGAGCTCCTCAATGGTGCCAAGGTAGTGGCGCTCTTCATCTTCCAGATCGGCCTCTCGTCGCTCCAGCTCTTTCTCGCGGCTGGCCACTCGCTGCTCCCAAGCATAGAGCAGCTCTTGGTCCGCCGCCAGCTTCAGTTCGCGGGCGCTAAGAGCTTCCTCCCCAGAGGGAAGCCGCAGCTCGCGAGCCTGCGAGTGCTCCCCGCTGCCGGAGATCGAGGGCACTAGCCGCGCCAGTTCGGCACGGGCAGAGGACAAGAACTCCGAGACATTGAAGAATGTCTTGGAGAACCCGGGGCCTTCCTCAACTCTCCCGGGTTCAGGGCAGGGGTCAGCGTTCCCGAGGGCCGAGCCCCTGGGGATGAACCCGCCTGCTGCGAGTCCTCGCGGTCCGAGGGTCGCCTGGGGATCCACGTCGCGCCTCTCCCCAGGGCCTTTCGCGCCGACAACTTCCGCCTCGTCTGCGACGACCGGAGCCACCCCTGGTCCTTGGGGCGGACTGGGGGCTCGGGGGCTCAGAGTTGCCTCTGTCGGCCCAGTGGAAACCGGGGTACCATGGGCCAGCCTGCCACAACCCTCAAACGCTCCGCAAGAAATTCTGCTAAGGACCAGGCGCTCAGCCTGACGAGCCTCGCGAGGCATTTTCCCTCGCGAGGGTTTCTTTGCTCGGCTGGGCATTTCTGCTAAGGACCAGACGTTCGGCCTAAGGGGCCTCGAGAGGAACTTCTGCCTCAGGAAGGCTTCTCCTAGAAGACCATCAGGTCCTAGCGCGATTCCACGCTGCCCTCGCGAGGCTTTTCCTCGCGAGAAGTCAACGGCTACAAAGCCTCAGCGAGGCTCCAGGCCCTCGCGGGGTTCCTTCAAGTGGAAGCAAGCTCCTGCGCGCGCTGCAGAGTGCACATGGGCTCTGCGTCCGCTGCAGAGTGACGCACACGCCTGCGCGCGATGACGAAGACGCCGCAGTTGCCATTCTCGTGTATAAAGTAGTCAACAGAGCTGGAGGAGGCAAAGCGGACTCCAAGACTTGCCAATTTGGTGATAAAGCGGCCGGCCGCCGCTACGCTCCAACTGCGACGTCACCGTGGGACACGCCACAAAGCTCTGCAGCGCCAGCCCACCGTCCTGGTTGGACGGTGGCTTTTTCTGCCAAGACGATGTGGTTGTCTGCCATGGACCGCGTCCATGGACGCCCCCGACGCTGTGCGCTGTGCTCCAACTTGGTGGCATTGTGGTATCCCTTCCCGCCGGAGTTTTTCGGGGAAGAGGACCAAGGCCAGTATATAAGGAGCCAGTGTATGACCTAGGAGGGGGATCCCAGATTCACCAACTCATTCCACACCCAAGCAGCTACGTCTGAAGGAGAAGACGGAGCTATTTCCACTATAGTCCACCATGACCACAACTGTGCCCTCGGCAAGCACCCTTGTACTGTGAACCTCTCCAAGCAGTGCAATACATCTTAGCAGGACGTAGGGCTTTTACACCTCACGGTGGGCCTGAACCTGGGTAGCGGCTCATGTACCATCTCTGCCGTGATGTTCCTCACCGAGCTCGACGAGCACCGTCGCCGAGGTTGTTGAGGATCTGTTTGACGTTGTGTTCAGCCCCTTACTCGTTTCCTGACTTCTGAGAGACACCCCTAGTTCCTGGGACTAGTCTCCGACATTTGGCGCGCCAGGTAGGGGGCTGAGGCGCGTCTTCAACTTCTTCAACCTCTCTGCGACATGACTGACACGCGAGCTGCGCGCCTTGCGCGACGGACGTCCGGCAGGGCCAACACCGAGTCTGCCGCCAACAACAACCCGCGTGGCCGCCCACGCGCCAACCGCGCTTCAGAGCGCAACGCCGAGCCGCGCGTCGAACATCCTGAGGATGACGGCGGCAACGGCAGCGGCAACGACGGAGGCATCGATGGCGAGGACGAGGGAGCTTCCTCCCTGCACCCATCCAGGCGCGAGAGCGCCTCCACGCTGGGCCGAGCGGCGCCCAGTCCAGCCACTGCGCTACTGATGGCGCAAGAGCTGCTACGCTACCGTCCCACGCAGGCGGGCCACGACAACTAGCTCGGGCGTCTCGAGGAGCTCATCAACGCCGCCGCCGTTCCTGCTGCTACTACTGCAGCACTAGCGCCCTCTCGCTCGCTGGTGCGCCACTCCGGACGCGAGGGGAACATAGCGCACGGCGCTCCTCCTCCACCTCCGCCTTCGCTACCTCCTCCAGCTGCAGCTCTGGCAGCAAACCACCGCGCCGCGTCGCACGCATCCTCGCCGCACGACTGGCAGATCGTGCAGCGAACTCCAGCGGATGCGCGCGTGGAGATCGAGCGCCAGAGGGACCGCCACAACCGCGTCGTCCAGGAGATTGCTGCTGCAGGCCGCCAGAACCGCGGCGCGCTCGCCGCCGGTGCTGTGACATACGCCACGGGCTGCACCGCCTTCACCCGCAACCTGCGCCGCGTCGTCTGGCCCGTGAAGTTCAAGCCAGACCTCCCTCCGCGCTACGACGGCAGGACCAACCCTCTGGAGTTCCTGCAGCTCTACACCGTCTCTATCCAGGCTGTAGGAGGCGATGACAAGGTGATGGCCAACTGGCTCTCCATGGCGCTCAAGGACTCCGCGCTCTCGTGGCTCATGAACCTCCCCGAGAACACCATTGACACGTGGGAGGACCTCTGCAAGGTCTTCGTCGCCAACTTCAAGGGCACCTACGAGCGCGCGCTCACCTACAACGACCTTCGCGCGGTGCGCTAGAAGCCTGACGAGACCCTCCGCAGATACATCCAGCGCTTCAGCCAGGTCCACAACAAGATTCCGAACATCCCGGACTCGCATGTCATCTCCGCCTTCAGGGAGGGCGTCACGAACCATCGGATGCTCGAGAAGCTCGGCATCCACGACACCCTATCCTCTGTGGTGAAGCTCTTTGATCTGGCTGACAAGTGCGCCATGGCTGAAGAGGGCCTCCTCTTCGTCAAGAAGGAAGCGGAGGATGACCCTCCTGAGGGGTCCAGGAGCAAGAAGAAGCCTGTCGAGAAGCGCAAGACCACCGCCATCCTCGCGGCAGAGCCTGACGCGAAGCAGCCTCGCGAGGCCTCTCCGACGGCTGAAGAGAAGAAGGTGGATAATCGCCCGTTCTGCATCTACCACAACAGGCACAACCACGCAACTGAGGACTGCTGGGAGCTCAAGCAGCTCAGCAAGGAGCGGGAGAAGAACCAGGGCCACAGCGGAGGCCGTGGTGGCCGCGGAGGTGGACGCCACAACTTCCAGCAGAGGGCTCGGGGGAACAACGCTGGGCAAAACGGCAACCTCCCCGACGAGAACCCTGGGGGCTACCAGGCCCCTCAGGGGGCAATAGCCTGCATCCTCGGCGGGTCCCAGGCGCCCAAGTCCGACAACCACTTCAAGCAATTCTCTCGCGAGGTCAACGCAGCGCTTCCCGGGCTTGAGGCCTCCCAGCCCCTCAAGTGGTCGCAGTACACCATCGCCTTCGACTCGAAGGACCACCCCAAGTCGACCAAGGTTGTAGGCACCATCCCTCTGGTGTGCACTCCCATCATCAACAACATAGCCGTCGCTAAGACACTCATAGATGGGGGTGCGGGCTTGAACGTCATCTCTGTCGAGACCTTCGAGCAGCTTCAAGTGCCCTACGAGTGGTTGATGCCCTCAGGCCCTTCACGGGGGTGACGAGTGGCTCTACCACGCCTCTGGGGCAGGTGAGGCTCGCGGTCACCTTCGGCACGCCGCAGAACTACCGCACCGAGCAGATCGACTTCGACGTCGCACACATCGGCCTGCCCTACAACGCCATCCTCGGCTACCCCGCCCTGGCGAAGTTCATGGCCGTCACTCACCATGCATACAACATCGTCAAGCTTCCAGGCAGCGGCGGCACCATCGCTATCCACGGTCAAGTCCAGGACGCAATGCGCTCTGTCGAGACCGCCTACAAGGCCGCTGCCGTGGCATTCCCCGCTGATGAGGACATGTAGCCCCTCGAGAGGCCCGCGAAGAAGAAGCAGCTGTTCTCACAGGAGCAGGCAGCCACGAAGAAGGTGTCATTGGACGCCAGCGGCTCGGGGGCTAGCGTCACCATAGACGCTGGCTTGCCTCCCAAATAGGAAAGCGCGCTCGTCGCCTTCCTCAGGGCAAACTCTGACATGTTCGCATGGACACCGTCAGAAATGTCCGAAGTACCGAGGGAGGTGATCGAGCACCACTTAGCCGTGTGTCCAAACGCACGCCCCGTGAAGCAAAAAAGCACGGCGCCAGGCGCCAGAGAAGCAAGAGTTCATCATCAAGGAAGTAGAGAAGTTGAAAGAAGCACACATAATCAGGGAAGTTCCACACCCCACATGTAAGGCTGCGCACGGTTAACCAAAAACCGAGAAACCGAATTGAAAAACCCGAAACCGAACCAAAATTGTGGTTATTTTGGTTTCCGGTTATGGTTACGGTTAGTAAAATAGCTAACCATATGTCTTGCGGTTAATACGGTTAATAACCGAAAACCGAATGGTTAACCAAAAAACCGAAATGCCTATTAACTTTTATTAATTTGCTATTTTTATTAACTTTACGGGTTACTTGTAGCATGTGATTTGCTACTTGTATAGACTTTTATTAACTTTATGGGTTATTTGGTTACTTTGGATCATATGCCTATTCATTTTATAGTCTATTCCGTTATTTTGTAATATATAGCCAAAAAAAGAAATTGTCATTTTAAAATTCGCGCCAACTTAGGTTAATTTGGTTATTACCGAAACCGAACCGAAATTAAATGGTTATTACCGAAACCGTACCGTATTCTCGTACAAAACCGTATTTACCAAAGTATTGAAACCGTGTAAATAAAAAACCGTATAAACCGAACCGAATTAACCATATTAACCGAACGCGCAGCCGGACCCACATGGCTCTCCAACACGGTGGTCGTTCCCAAGCACACCGGGGGCTGCAGGCTCTGCATCGACTACACCGACCTCAACAAGGCCTGCCCCAAGGACCCGTACCCCATGCCTCGGATAGACCAGATCGTGGACTCCACCGCCGGCTGCGACCTCCTCTGTTTTCTGGATGCCTTCTCAGGCTACCACCAGATCAAGATGGCGAAGGAGGATGAGGAGAAGACAGCATTTCTCACCCCTTGTGGTGTGTATTGCTACGTCTGCATGCCCTTTGGCTTGAAGAACGCCGGCGCCACCTTCCAGAGGCTCATGAGGAAGGCCTTGGGGGCTCAGATGGGAAGAAACGCAGAAGCCTACGTCGATGACATCGTGGTCAAGACTCGCGAAGAGCACACCCTCATGGAGGACCTCGAGGAGACCTTTGCCAGCCTGCGCAAAGTAAACATCAAGCTGAACCCCGCCAAGTGCGTCTTCGGGGTACCGTCAGGCAAACTCCTCGGGTTCCTAGTGTCTCACCGCGGCATAGAAGCGAATCCTGACAAGATCAAAGCCATAGAAGAGATGCAGCCACCTCGTCGCCTCAAGGACATGCAGCGCCTCGCGGGATGCATGGCCAGCCTCGGCCGTTTCATCTCCAAGTTCGGCGAGAGGGCGCTGCCATTTTTCAAGCTCATGAAGCGGTCTGGCATGTTCAAGTGGACGCCGAGGCGGACAAGGCATTTGAAGACCTGAAGAAGTACTTGGCTAGCCCACCTGTCATGGTTGCCCCAAGGCCTGGCGAGCATCTGAAGCTGTACCTATCAGCCACTCCACAAACAGTGAGCGCAGCCTTGGTGGCAGAAAGGGAAGAGCCAGTCCTCGCCAAGAAGGACACTGCCACGCCAAGCCCAGATCCCCCCGACAAGGAAGCATCCTCTTCAGGCCCAAGCCCCATGCCGAGCCCCGCAACCAGAAGGCACCCTCGTCGAGGGTCCACCTCAGAGAGGCTCGACAAGGCTCCCGAGGAGCCCAGTGCTGCGTCACCATCAACAACTCGTCGAGCATCCCGTCTACTTCGTCAGCACTGTGCTGCGAGATGCTCGCGAGCGGTACACCATGCAGCAGAAGCTCCTCCTCGCGCTCCTCATCGCTTCCAGGAAGCTGCGCCACTACTTCCAGGGCCACCCCATCACGGTGGTCACATCATTCCCTCTGGAGCAGATCCTGCGCAATCCAAACGCCACTGATCGCGTCGCAGGGTGGAAC
The DNA here is from genome assembly GCA_947311845.1 of Poa pratensis. Classification (NCBI taxonomy): domain Eukaryota; kingdom Viridiplantae; phylum Streptophyta; class Magnoliopsida; order Poales; family Poaceae; genus Poa; species Poa pratensis. The sequence goes on from CAMZMU010000094.1 coordinate 39,439,435, forward strand.
ATTGAGCTGCAACCTTTTGGCCTGCGCTTCGACACCACCAGGGTCATCAAGGGGAGGGCATTGGCTGACTTCGTCGCCGAGTGGACAGACACCCAGCAAGAAGAGCCTCATGAGGCAGAAACCACGCCAGCTGGAGACAGTGCCAAGCCACTGGACCATGCACTTCGACGGAGCATTCGCATGCCAGAACGCTGGGGCTGGCGTCGTCCTGACCTCACCCAAGGGCGACAAGCTCTACTACGCCGTCCAGCTGTGCTTCACGACAGACAAGGTCTCCAACAACATCGCCGAGTACGAGGGCCTCCTCGCCGGCTCAGAGCCGCAATCGCCCTCGGCATCAAGCGCTTACTCATCAAGGGCGACTCCCAGCTCCTCGTCAACTTCTCCAACAAGAGCTATACGCCTAAGGACGGCCACATGGCCGCTTACCTCGAGGAGGTCCGCAAGCTCGAGAAGCACTTCAAGGGGATGGAGCTCAGGCACATCCCACGAAGGGAGAACCAGGAGGCCGACGACATCGCCAGGCGAGCATCACGCAGAGAAGCCCAGCAGGCGGGCGTGTTCGAGGAGAGACTCACCAGGGCATCGGTGAAACAGCCAAAAGAAGCGGTTGAAATGAACATGGACGAAGAGCTCCCACCACCACCAACATTGGAGCGCCGAGCTGCGGTCCACCCACAGGGGAACGCCTGCTGCTGGCCATGACGCATCAAGAGACGGGCTGGATCGATGAGCTCAAGGAGTACCTCAGGGACGGAGTCCTCCCTGAAGAGGATGCAGAAGCAGAGAGAGTTGCTCGCCAGGCCAAGTCATACTGCCTTCACGAGGGAGACCTGTACCGCAAGCGTCCAAATGGAGTTGCACTAAAATGCGTCCCCCCTGAAGAAGGCCGCCAGCTGATCAAGGACATACACAGTGGAGAATGTGGCCACCACTCGTCATCACGCACACTTGCAGGGAAAGTCTTCAGGAGTGGGTTCTATTGGCCCTCAGTGCTTCAAGATGCAACCACCATTGTCCAGGCTTGCGAGGCATGCCAATTCCACGCCAAGCAAGTCCACCAGCCTGCACTGGGGCTCCAGACCATCCCTCTCTCCTGGCCCTTTGCGGTCTGGGGGCTGGACATCCTGGGACCTTTCCCACGCTCCAGCGGGGGCTACCGCTACCTCTACGTCGCCATCGACAAGTTCACCAAATGGGCGGAGGTTGAAGCGGTGCGCACCATCCCGGCGAGATCAGCGGTGAAATTCATCAGAGGCCTGGCCTGTCGCTTCGGCGTGCCAAATCGCATCATCACCGACAACGGCTCACAGTTCACCAGCGGCATCTTCAGGGCCTACTGCGAGAGTCTTGGCACACGGCTCTGCTTCGCCTCGGTGGCTCATCCACGAAGCAACGGGCAGGCTGAGCGAGCGAACGCGGAGGTGCTCAAAGGCCTCAAGACAAGAAGCTTCAATCGCCTCAAGGCCCACGGCAAGAATTGGATCGAAGAGCTCCCCTCCGTGCTCTGGTCCATCCGCACCACCGCCACGAAGCCCACTGGAGAAACGCCGTTCGCTCTCGTCTATGGCGCTGAAGCAGTCCTCCCCACCGAGATCAAGCATGGGTCCCCACGGATCCTTGCTTTCAACGAGGACAACCAAGAGGAGCTCCACAACGACGACTGCTGCTGCTCGATGGACTACGCCGCCGTGCCGCCCTCCGAGCGGCAAAGTACCAGCAAGACCTGCGCCGCTACCACAGCCGCCACATACGGCCGCGCACCCTCGAGACAGGCGATCTCGTCCTCAGGAGGATCCTCTCCAGAGAGGGCCTCCACAAGCTCTCACCCATGTGGGAAGGCCCCTACAGGGTCGCGCACATCGCCAGGCCCAGCGCGGTACGGCTCGAGACGGAAGACGGCGATCCAATCAAAAATCCATGGAACATCGAGCACCTACGCAAGTTCTACCCGTGATCACGTCGCGGCAGGCATTTTTTGTCTCAAGAGGGAAGCACGCGTCTTCACCTCCCAGCTTCACCAAGCTTTCCCTTCACGAGGGCCATCTCCACTGAGAGTTTCCTACAACGCGTCGCCACGGGCCGCGGGAAGCCTCAGCCACTCCATGTGGAACCCCATGCCCAGACATGGCGGACTTTGTCTTGGCCTCGCCAAGTGTAATGAACAATTTCAGGTCATCATGAACCTATTGCGCTTCGGCGCCGTTATGTAATATTGCTTGGTGAGTTTGTTCTTACATTCATTCGCGCTCACATTTTTCCCCATGCGCACCTCGCGAGCGGGGGCTGAGCACGGTGCCTGTGTCTCGGGAGCATCCCAGCAGCATCGTAAAATCCAAAGGATCCGAGCTCTAACTCGTGGCTCTCCGCCCACGACCGTTATCTCACCAAAGAGCTCTGACTCGTGGGTTAGCTCCCATGCACGTCACCTCACCAAGGACCTTGGTGCTTATTCTCCTCGTGAGATACCCATGAGGAAATATATGAGCGCGCATGAGTTGTACAACTATGCATTGCTTGCGGGTTTGCCCCTCTCTCCAACGCAGGGAACAAGATACCTTGTGGGGTCGTGGAGCTCCAAACCAGCCCCAGGCAGCCTCGAGAAGGAAAAACGCCTCGCCAGGGAACGTGTCGGGGGGCTACCCCCGGGTAGGGTCAAGGCTTGGCATAAAGATGAGTTTAAAGATATGCCGAGGTACGGAGAGGGCCGACCTGTTTGGCCCTGGGAGAATCCGAGCTTCATCTTGACCTGGAGAATATAAAGGCCGACCTATCTTGTCCCAGAGGGGTCCGAGGTATCCCGTTGGCATGGACCGAGGTTCACTGTCCGAGCTATGTTCAGCCGACCTAACTACCTCGGTGCTATGGTTCGTATGGTGAGTGCAGGAGAAGCTGTCCGAAGGAAGTAATGTCCGAGGTGGTTGGATCTTGAGTACAAGACCCGAGGTAGGGAGCGGGAGCAAGACCCGAGCTAACCAAGGCAGGAGGCCGTAGGTCGGGCAGGAGTCAATGCTCCTGTCACTTCCAGCCGGGTACAAGAGCGCCTGACGCGGGAGCGTCTGTCACGGAGCCTGGCAGAGGCGTGCCCCGGGTTCGGCGGGGCTGCACGTCTCTGACCGCTGACCACGCGAGATCTGGGAAAAGGCTACGAGGTAGCTCTGCCAGGCCACGTCCTGTCTCTGTCAGAGGAGACATGCTAGTTCTGCCGTTAGGCAACAGGAGATGGGCATGCCATGTCTTGTCCCTGGCAGGAGTACGATGGTGACCAGAGCAGAGGCATGGCTACAGTGTTCAGCGAGGGGCACAACGGTAACTCAGCTGGCCTATATAGTGGGCTTCACCCCCCTCCTGCTTGAGGGATCGATCGACAGAGAAAGAAAGAGAGAAAGGAACCTCGGAACCCCCCGGAGACACCTCGGATCTAGCTCGGAGTTCCTTCTCCCTTCCGTGTAGCTCCATCTTTTACCTCAAGTTCTCACCATTGTATCATCATACAGCTCGAGGAGCAGCTTGTACTTGTCACCTTGAGCTATACACTGAGTAGGATAGTGCTGCAGTAGGGGTGTTACCTCCACAAGAGGGCCCCGAAGCAGGGTACATCGTGGTGTGTGCTTTGTGTTCTTGGTTTCTTGTTTTCTCGTTCGTGTTCTTTCGTGTTCTTGCTTGTGCACTTTTTGAGTGCATAAACCCTCCCCGGATTCCCCCAGCGACCATTCCGCCCCATCTTAGCCATACCTATGGCATCTGCCGTGATCCCACCATGACAGAACGCGACACCCTCTACAAAGCAGGCGTCTCGCCAGAGCTAAGTCCAGAACTTACGCCTCATGAGCTTTTTTACTCTCGCTGGTTTTGTCGCCCCTCGAGCCTCTCTTTTCTCTCTTACGCCTCATGGGCTGTTTGCGCGTCAAAGGGGAGCTCCCGAGCATCGCGCCTCGAGAGCCCTTACCTCTCTAAGCCTTACGCACCCCCCGGCCTTGTCGAGCCCTGACTCCGGCATACCGAAGCGGCAGTGCCATTTGCACTAAGAGCAGGGTCCTAACGACGTAGAGCGAAAAAGACATGAGAAAACAGATAAAAGGCCTCCCGAGGGGCACTCACACTTGCACAAAATAAAAGTATCTTTACAAACCATTACAAAACGAAGCAACAAGTACTAATATAACTGGTGCCCTTGGCACATCTCTCCACAGGGGCAACCTAAGCAGCGGGGTTGTCGTCGTCGCCGTCGACAGCCTCATCATCCACCTCCTCAGCGCCAGCCTCGTCGTCGCTCTCCTCGACCTCGACCCTCTTGAAGCGTTGAATACACTTCTCCACGTCGTCCCACACCGAGGCGTCCAGCTTCGAGGCAAGTTCCTTCTCCAGAGCCTCCATCACAGACGCGAAGTCGAAGCCGGGGTGGAGGTGTGCAAGGTTGGCGAAGACTTGGCCGACCGAGACACCAAGGAGCTCGCGGCTCTCGGTGTCGACCAGGTCATCGAGGTTCGTCACGACCTCTTCAAGCTTGGTGAGAAGCTGCTCGAAGAAGCTGCGGTAGGTGGCAACGTCGGAGTTCCCCTCGACAGAAAGCCTGGGGGCTTCGGTCCCCAGGCGGCCCGCAACGGCCCGCGCACGCCTCACCAAGGAAGCAAACATGCGCTCCCGCTGGCGCGACAAGACCTGCGCAGCCAGAGCGCTCTGCCGAGCTTCCTCGACGAGCTCCACAACAGGCCCCACCTGTTGCTGCATCTCATTCATGTCCTGCGTCAAGGAGACAAGGTCCTGCTCCGCGTGCTTCCGAGCCTCCACAGCGTCCTGAAGGCGGGAGTCAAATCGCTTCTTCTGAGCCTCAAGCTCCCTGATGCGAGCATCAAGCTCGTTGCGCCTCTTCGTGAAGCGTTCCTCCTGCTTCCTGGCCTTCTCCGCGAACTCCTTCCTGCAGTTTTCGCGGAAGAGCTTCTCCTTGGTCGCGGACTCCTCCGCCATCTGCTACTCCTTCTTGCGGAGGTTCTCGTTGGTCAGCGCGAGGCGCTTCTGGTAGAACGCCTCGTCTTGAGTAACCTTGCTCTCGCGAGACTCCAGGTGCTCCCGCTGCGTGGATTGATCCTTCTCGATCTGTTCAACCTGTTCCTCGCGCTTGCGTAGCTCGGTCTCGCGAGCATCAAGTTCTGCTCCGCGCTGCACCATCTGGTTTTCGCGGACGCGCAGGTCCTCGCGGAGCTTCTCCAGGCCTTGCCGCACGGTCTCCGACTCGGCGATGATCCCCGCCTCACGGTCCAGAAGCTCTTTGTGCTTGGTGGAGACCGCTGCCTCACGTTGAGCTTGGGCTGCCTCGTTCTTCTGGCGGCAGCGCTCCACGGTCTCCTGGAGGCAAGCCCAGCCCCGCGCAAGCTCGGCGTCCTCCTCCGCCCTGGCGCGGTCTTCCTCAGCGAGCTGGGCCTCGAGCCCATCGAGCACCTCCCTCGCCGAGCGAAGGACAGCCTCTCGGTGAGCTGCGACTGGGCGCTGACCCCGCAAGGCTAGGGCCCATGATTCTCCAGAGGGCCTGGAAGCGCCAGCGCCTGCCAAGGACCCCGGGGCATCGCGCCTTGGGCTCTGAGTGTCCTCGAGGCGCGCCTGGGGGATCTGGTGGGAGCCTCCCCCTTCTTCCATGCTAGGGGCCTTCTGGGGGCTCTGGCGAGAGCCCCCCTCGCCTTCTGCGCTGGGAGCCTTATGGGGGCTCGAGGCGCCCCCACCATCAGCTCCACCATCTTTCTGCCCCTGGGGAGCACTCTCCTCTTCCCCAGGAGCAGGGTTGGCCTTCTCTGCTGAGGCCATCCCCGCGGCAGCCTCAGTGCCCACCGTAGGCCCTCCAAGGCCCGGGCTCGGTGGAGGCGACGGCACAGTGGTTTCCTCCATTTCGACATCAGCGTGCGCCTCTGCAGACGCAGCTGTCTCCGCCGCGCCCTCCTTCGCCGGTGGCGTGGTTCTTGCCGCATCCTTCTCCGGCGTCTTCTCTTGCCGCACAGGAGAGGCGTTAGGCCGCGCAGGTGACGGCATCGTCACCTCTGCCTCCTCCTCCTCCTCGCGGCGCTCCTCTGCCTCAGGAGGCGGCGCCGCAGCCTCGGGAGAGGAAGCGGTGGCCTTGGGGTGCACCTCTTCAGCCGTAGGCGCCGCAGACGCCGCGGCAGAACTGGAGATCTCTCCAAGTCTCCGGAGCCTCCGCCTCTTTGGCTCCTCAGGGCGCCTGGAGAGGAAAAGACTCAAAAACCCCTCGAAGTCTACACAAGAACAACATCAAACAGGAAAGGGAGTACAAAAACTTATGCCGCGGTGTCGACCCACTTCCTCTTCTTCCGCCGCGCGGGCGGAGCACTGGGCTCCGCGCTCGTCCGTGCCTCTGTTTCCTCCCGGGCTCCGGCGTTCCTGTCGTGGATCGCCTTGGAGCGGGGCTTGCAGTGGCCTGACGAAGCATCGTCATCATCGCTCTCCTCCTTTCCCTCGACACGCTGCGAGGGGGCGACCACGAACTGGTCGCCGCTGCCCGAGGAGATCTCGTGGATCTCAGCTTCAGGCGCCGCACTCTTCGAGGCGCTCGAATTCTCCGCCGAGGAAGCGGCGCCTCCCGAGGCGCCGGTTGCGCCTGCGTCAGACTCCGCGGGCGTCTTCGTCGTCTCCTCTTCGCCCTCAGCTGGTGCCCCCTGCGCCGCCGACTCCGGGTCCTCGCGAGGCCCAACGTGCCCCTCAGGCACCAGGCCCCACTGGTCGAACTTCGGCATCATCTGCACGTGCGAGACACGACGCCCGAGATCGATCCGGTGGAGCGGCACAGTCTGGTCAGTGGGCGCGGGGATGTCTGGAGACGTGAGGAGGGTCTCCATGATGGCGTGCACCTCCTCCTGCGTGTAGAGGGTAGCGCTCAGGCGCATCTTGTCCCTCTGGTTGGAGTACAGCCACATCGCGTCCGCGTGCCTCTGGAGCGGAGCAATGCGGCGCCTCACGAAGTCCTTGGCCACCATCTGCCCGGTGAGGCCAGCCTCGCGGAGGTCCCTCAAGCGCCTCACCACAGGGCCAAGTGTTGCGCCCTTGAGCGCCTTGGAAGACCAGCTCGCCCTCTTCGTCGGAGGCGCTTCAGGCAGCTCGAAGAAGGCGCTCTGGCTCCCGAACTGCATAAGGAACCAGCGCTTGCGGAAGTCCTCCACCTTCTTCGTCACGCTGGTTACAATGTTCTCGCCGTTCCGCGGGATGGGGATGTAGACGCCTTTCATGCCGTCGGTGATGCGGAAGGACACGCACCCCGACCGCTCCTTGTTCGCCGTGAACCGGAGCGCGTAGAAGCTGCGGAAGAGGTTCCACCGAAGGCGGAATGCCGATGTACGCCTCGCAGAGGTAGGCGAAGATGGCGAGGACGAGGATGGAGTTGGGGTGGAGATGAAGAACCTGGATCTGGTTGCGCTCCAGAACCGCCAGGAAGAAATCGGAGAAGGGAGGAACGAGCCCGGCGAAGAGAGTGTGCATGATGATGGGGTAGAAGCGACCGTGAGAGTTGCCCGCACGCTTGAGCACCGTGGCGCCGAGCTCGTTGGTCTTCGAGGCCGCCATGTGGCGCACCTTGTCCAGCTGCGCTTCCTTCTCGAAGCGGGAGCCGGTCAGAGCTGGCTTGAAGTCACCGTCCCGCTGCATCGCAGCAGGCTCGCCGCCCTGCACCACTGCCTTGCCCTTCGTGGCAGCGGTGGCCTTCTTGGGCGCCATCACAGCAAGGTTGCGAAGGAGAAGTTTGGGGATTGAGCGCTGGGAAGAAGGAGATGGAAGGGGAACGAGTGGAGTAATGGCCGCCTGCGCCGAGCTCTTCGCCTTATATCGGCTCATCGAGCCGTTACCAGGACGTGGCGGGACCCACCACTACGCCCGTTACTTCAGAGGAGATCGTGGGATCGTGTCCGGCCGTGACGCTCCACGTGTCTTGGGCTTCGCAGGCTTCTTTGGGCCCACGACGATTCGCCTCCGCCTGGGGAACTCCAGCGTGCCCATCGCGGGCCCGGGGGCTACTGTCGGCCCAGTGGAAACCGGGGTACCATGGGCCGGCCTGCCACAGCCCTCAAACGCTCCGCAAGAAATTCTGCTAAGGACCAGGCGCTCAGCCTGACGAGCCTCGCGAGGCATTTTCCCTCGCGAGGGTTTCTTTGCTCGGCTGGGCATTTCTGCTAAGGACCAGACGTTCGGCCTAAGGGGCCTCGAGAGGAACTTCTGCCTCAGGAAGGCTTCTCCTAGAAGACCATCAGGTCCTGGCGCGATTCCGCGCTGCCCTCGCGAGGCTTTTCCTCGCGAGAAGTCAACGGCTACAAAGCCTCGGCGAGGCTCCAGGCCCTCGCGGGGTTCCTTCAAGTGGAAGCAAGCTCCTGCGCGCGTGCAGAGTGCACATGGGCTCTGCGCCCGACGCAGAGTGACGCACGCGCCTGCGCGCGATGACGAAGACGCCGCAGTTGCCATTCTCGTGTATAAAGCAGTCAACAGAGCTGGAGGAGGCAAAGCGGACTCCAAGACTTGCCAATTTGGTGATAAAGCGGCCGGCCGCCGCTACGCTCCAACTGCGACGTCACCGTGGGACACGCCACAAAGCTCTGCAGCGCCAGCCCACCGTCCTGGTTGGACGGTGGCTTTTTCTGCCAAGACGACGTGGTTGTCTGCCATGGACCGCGTCCATGGACGCCCCCGACACTGTGCGCTGTGCTCCAACTTGGTGGCATTGTGGTATCCCTTCCCGCCGGAGTTTTTCGGGGAAGAGGACCAAGGCCAGTATATAAGGAGCCAGTGTACGACCTAGGAGGGGGATCCCAGATTCACCAACTCATTCCACACCCAAGCAGCTACGTCTGAAGGAGAAGACAGAGTTGTTTCCACTATAGTCCACCATGACCGCAACTGTGCCCTCGGCAAGCACCCTTGTACTGTGAACCTCTCCAAGCAGTGCAATACATCTTAGCAGGACGTAGGGCTCTTACACCTCACGGTGGGCTTGAACCTGGGTAGCGGCTCGTGTACCATCTCTGCCGTGATGTTCCTCACCGAGCTTGACGAGCACCGTCGCCGAGGTTGTTGAGGATCTGTTTGACGTTGTGTTCAGCCCCTTACTCGTTTCCTGGCTTCTGAGAGACACCCCTAGTTCCTGGGACTAGTCTCCGACTGCCTCCATCGGAGGTGCCGGTGGAGCTCGACGCTTCGACATCCTCACCTCTCCGGGGTCGTTTGCTTGGCCACTCCGGGGTCGGGCTCCTGTGCAAGGAATCAGAGCCAGAAGTCAGGACGGCGGCAAAAGGGAAGCAACTCCACTTTCAAGGACAGTTGCCAGCAAAACTTACCGGCGGGCTCTCTTCGATCCGGAGAAGCTCCATCTCTTCTGCACCAAGTCGCCAAAGAGGTCTGGCAAGGACAGGCTCTCCTCCCCTACCTCCATGTCTGCAAGGGGAGGAGGGATAGCCTCCGACACATGATCGGACTCCTGTAACGACGGCGAGCTCGGCGGCACAGGCTGCTCCGGGAGTTCGTCACCCAGCGGGTTTGTCGCCGCCCCGGAAGGAGCGCCGGGGCCTCCGCGCCCGCAAGGTGCTCCCGGAGGAGTCGCTTCGTCGCTGTCATCATTCGAAGCCCTAGGTTCTTTAGGGGAAACGTCCCGCGGGCAAGGCTTTGCCCCCTTGTGCTCTCTCCTTGGGGGCTGCGTCCTTTGGGTGCCGGCGGGGGCTCAATCTTGGTGGTACCCGCCACCCCGTACTCATTGCACTCTGGCATCGAAGATCGGATACCGGCGGTAGCTGGGTCCTCGAACAGCGGCAAGGTCTCATCCTGGAACTCGAAGGGTACCCATGGCAATATGTAGCCCATAGTCAGAGCCCAGGTGGTCTCTGTCAAGTGGAACCTGGACTGTGGAAGGCTGCCACCCACCTGAGCAAGTTCCCAGAGCGGGCGGCTCCGGAACTGCAAAGGGGCAATCCACCTGCGAAGAAAGTCTGCCAGGATCATAGCGCCTGTCACTCCCCTTGCACGAAGCGCAGCCAGCCTGTTGATGACTGGAACCAGGGCTTCCCCTTGAGAGCTTCTTTCCTGGGAGTGTGCCAATCGCTCCGCTGGATAATATGGAGTCATCAGATGGGGATTGGTCCCGTCAGCTTCGACAAAGTACCAGTTGTGCCTCCATTCTCCAACCGAGGCCTTGGTGAATGTTTCCGGGTACTGGTGCGCCGCATCTCTCCGGAGGCAGAAAGAGACACCGCCAGCGATCCACTTGGACTTCCCCAGGCGTGGAACAAAGAAGTGGCGGAATAAGGCCACCGAGGGCATGACGCCCGCAAATGCCTCGCAGGCATAGGCAAAGGTAGCAAGCATCATCACGGCATTGGGGTGCAAGTGCAGCATATGCAATCCGTAAGCCTCCAAGATTGATGCGAAGAACTCGGAGAACGGAGGAAGAAGGCCGACGACGGAGAAATCGTGGAAAGTAATCACCTCCCCTTCTCGTTGAGGACCGCTCCCAGGGCGCACCACCACTCCCTCAGTACCGCGGAAGCTCGCGGCCAGGGATTGGCGGACGCGTTGAATGGCTTCCTCTGACGCATACTCACAGGGAGAAAAGAGGGCCTGAGTCACCCTCATCGAGGGCGGCGCTTCGGCCAGGGAAGCCTCCATCGCCATCTTCTCGGCGGCAGATTGCGACATCTTCCTCACTCTCGTCCTATCTCGCTTAGGCGGCATGGGCTGGGGGCAAGAACAAGGAACGGCGGCGGCCAATGCGGGGGGCGGCGATTGGCAAAGTCAGGGAGAAGGAGTCTCCTGGGCGGCGATTTGGGGATTTCGGCGAATCTGGAGAGGTAACGGCTACAGTGGAAGCCAGTCGTGGCTTATAAGGCATCCCACACGTCACGTCGCGGCCCCATTACTCCGACGGACGTGGGGATCGAGGGGGCGCGCCGATTTCTGCGCATTTCGCCCGTTGGATTCCAAGATAAGCACGGGGTCCGTATGAATCGCAACGTTCGCCGTGATTCAGTCAACAGGACCCGGGGGCTCGTCTCTACCTCGCCTCGGCGGGTCCCCAACGGAGCTGAGAAGACCAGGTGCCCGGGACCCACTTTGGCCTATCTTTAGGCCATGGCCCCGGCAGCTGGAGCAAGAGCCGCCGGGACCATGCCCGGGGGCTACTGTCGCAACAGTGGAACATGTGGTTCCCCTAGTACTGCCAAAGTGGGTCCACCCCATGTGGGCCCAAGATGAAGATGGACAAGACCAAGACTCAAGTCAAGCTGGCGGGTTCACCGTCAAGACACGCATGGCCTACGTCGACTAAGGGCTCCGGTCCTGGGGACCTTCCGGGTCCCCGAATCAAGCAAGAAGGCCAGGAAGGACCCGAGAGCCCGAGTTCCCGGCAGGAGGCCAGGCTCCCTCTCGGGTACTTCCCCACGTCCCTGTGGATAAGCACTCCACCTCACCACGGAAGACTTGGGAAGCAAGGCGAAGGCAGCGCGGGCAGGAAGCACGTCCCGTGGTGGTGTCAGCTCCTGTCTACCCCGAGGCGGATGCTCCCACCTAACCCAAAGGAGACGCAAGACTGAGGAGAGGCCACGTCTCCCCCTAAACTAGATGAGGAGGGTTCTTCACCCCGAAGGTCCCTCACGCCCCTCACGTGACCCTGTGGCAACCCCTTAGCCTATAAAAGGAGGACCAAGGCACGGAGGAGGGAGAGGTCGAACCAAGGACGAACACAAGCTAGAACCAGAGCAAGACTAGACTAGGGCTGCGAAGGTAGAGAGGAAGGTGATCTCCTCCGGGTCAGGATCTGTCCTTCTTCTACCTCCAGCCAAAACCCTTCCGGGAACCCTGTCCGGGAGGTTCCATTGTAGGCCACACTATGAAGAACCCATCAATCCAGACATGCAGGAGTAGGGCTTTTAGCCTCCGGGCGGCCTGAACCTAGGTAGCTCCTTGTGTCCCTTTGGTTGCATGCTTTGATCGTGGAGAGGAGAGCTTGATCTAGACTCCGCCCAAGAAGACGATTCTCAGCCTCCTTCGCGCCCCGTGCCGAACCTAAAAGGGGGTATCCTATACTCTCGGTGTCCGTGCAACGGGACACGACAATTACCTTCCAAAGTGTCCACATAACTTCCTATGCGTGGTATTTCACCACCACTCCAAGTAAATTAGTCATGTGCTACCTTTAAAATATTTAAAATACTTCATATTTGTGACACTGTTATTATCTTCCATGAGGAAGTAGTAGTTGGGTTTATTATCTTCCATGCTAAATTAAGTTTCCCGGACCGGCATGCTTCGTCTGCTAGTCCATAATTTTGCAAAGAGCTGGTTAGACCAGCATAATTATAATAAAGAAATAGACACTCCTCCATGGTTTGAGATTGCTGGTAGGCACCCGAGGATTCGGTTAGCCATGGTTTGTGTAAGCATTGGTGGGGAGGAGTGTCAAAACTATGAAAGTGCATATTATAATGCAAAGTATATATATAAACCTTCGGAACCGCTCTAAAACTTGTTTAGCATGGAAGATGATAAAAACTCTATTGTCATTCGTTGACACGAACAACCACCTCTCAAAACAATTTTACTTCTGTTTAAAAACAAAAAGCTCTAGCACATGACCTAATCCCTGCTTCCCTCTGTGAAGGGTCTATCTTTTATTTTTATGTTGAGTCAGTACACCTATTTTCCTTCCTCCTTAAGCAAGCATTTGCGTTGTTGAGATACAATCTATATTTTGTTAATATCTTTGATCATGTCTTTTATTTTTCCTTTGTTTAAGCACTAAGACCTTTAATTGCAAGAATATAACTTTGAAAGTTTTTCAATGAATGCAAAGAACCTGTGATAGTTGAACATGTAAATTCCGCAATATAGCTCTATTATAAAGGCTCCTCTTGGAAGATAAGTTTGAATTGCTAATTGTTCTCTGGCCAAGAACGAAGTTTGCCATTACCAGTTTATGATTTTCTTTATGCACCTTGACTTGTAGTTGTTTCATTACTTGTTTCAAGTTAAGCTTTACGAAGGAGGTTGTTGTTTAAAATGAATGGTTCTGTTAAGTAAATACTGATGCTTCATGTTCGTATTCTTCATTATCGACACTTCACTCCATAAACTTGTGGCCAGGTTTACTGAGCTCAGTATTCGCTTGGGGACAAGCGAGGTCTAGCTTGGAGGGAGTTGATACGTCCATTTTGCATCACTATTTTATATCGTAATTTACCGTTATTCATTGTTATGGAGTAGGACTTGAGGACGGACGGCATAGGACGTCCGACGGCTTCACGTGCCACTGCCGGAGCTCCGGCCGCAGCTGCACCTGGCTGGCTTTCTCCCGTTGTCGCGGCTACCACCGGCTTCTTCTTCCTCTTGGGCTTTTTCTTCTTCTTTGCTGCTGCTTGAGCCGGACCTGGCTTCGGGGGACTGGCCGGCTCCCTGCGAGGAGGGGAGCGGCACCTGTCCGAGCGCCACGAGCCCTCCCTGTCCTCGGAACTGAGGTGAGGGGACGGCGAGCGACTGGCCTGTGGGGAAGTGGACCTCGGCCGGTCCACCTCAGACTCCAGCTCAACCACCAAGGTCCTGCCCACCCCGTCGAAGTAGAAGGTGGGCAGGGGGATGTTGAGCTTGGCGGGGTCCGGTGCCTTGACCCGGATCCGAACGGGGCCATCCCCTGGCAGAGAGCTCACGTCCACCTCCTCAAAGCGACCAACGGCCTGGGAGATGAGCGCCACAAAGCCCACCTCCTTCCTCAGCTCAGACAGGATCCCGTGGATCCGGACCCAAGCCTCGGCAAGTGGTGGTGGCGCATCCGGGTCGGTGTCGGAGGGCCTGATGGAGACGCGGACGCTGTGTATCGGGAGGGTGATGGTCGGGCTCCAGGACAGGTGGGTGAGGAGCTCAGCAGTGGGGAACGCCACCACAAACTCAGTCGGAGAGATCTCCCTCACCACCCAAGTCCACCCACTCTCCAAGCCCGTAAGCTCGGAGCGGATGGTCTCAGCTGATATCACCACCAATGGAGCCAAGTCCTGCTCGGGAAGCACGGTCACCACGGCCAAGTGAGCCGGAGACGCCAACTTGATACCACCGGTGTCCACGTAGTAGAAACCGCCGTCAATGCCATGTCCGTAGAACTCGAGGACGGACGGCATAGGACGTCCTACGGCTTCACGTGCCGCTGCCGGAGCTCCGGCCGCAGCTGCACCTGGCTGGCTTTCTCCCGTTGTCGCGGCTACCACCGGCTTCTTCTTCCTCTTGGGCTTTTTCTTCCTCTTTGCTGCTGCTTGAGCCGGACCTGGCTTCGGAGGACTGGCCGGCTCCCTGCGAGGAGGGGAGCGGCCCCTGTCCGAGCGCCACGAGCCCTCCACAGCCTGGGAACGACCGTCCCTCTGGCGGCGGCCGAGTTCAGCACGCAGGGCAGCCTCCCTGCGCTGCCCGCCCGGTGAGGCTCCACGGCGAGGAGGCGACCTCTGCCTAGGGGGGACTACGGGCTGGAGGCGCGCCGCGGCTTCCACGAGGATGGCCGACCGGGGAACGGCGGGGAGGCGACCTCCGTGGCGGCGGCCGGTAAGCCCCAACCTGAGCGCGGGGAGGCGGGGAAGCTCGAGCGCGAGAAGGCGAGGCAGCACGGGTGGGGGACGACGCGCGGGCTTCACGGCGGCGAGGCGACGGGCTCCGGCGGCGCTTCATGACGGCGGCGGCGAAGGAGCGCACAAGGGGCGGCGGAGGCTTGGCGAGGTGGATGCGGCGGGCGGCGCGGCCGTGCTTTGCGATTTGCTCGGGGTAGCTGGACTGGCTAGGGTTAGGTCCAGTGCCCCCCTGTGGATCCAAAGACACGCCTGGGCTGGCCCGTTGGGCTGGGGTGGCCCAACAGGCTGACCACGGCCCGTTCTGGCATCCTGGCTCCTCCAGGCTAACATGGGCCTTGGGCCGAGGATCCCCTTATTGGGCCTAGGGTTAGCCGCAGCCGGCCCAGGGCGCAGCAAAGACACGAGCCCACGCTCTGTCGTCCCCGTGCTCGGAGCTACTCCTGGCCCCGATGGCGTTGTCGCCGCGCCGCCGGTCGCCTGCGCCAGGTCCGGCTGGGGCGCCGCCACAGAGCTCGCCTCTGCAGCAGCCTCCCCTACCAGACCAGCACGTGCAGGTCCCGAGCGGGACCCGCCGGCAACCAGCGAGCACAAGGGCGAGACCATAGGCGCCGGCCTTCGCAAGGATGGCCGGAGTACCGAGGAACCTCCCGCACTGCGACGACGCGCCGGACTTCGTTTTCGAGCCGGCGAGCGCCTTGCCAGCGCCATGAACTCTCCAAGCGTGGGCAGCGCGGGGATGAAGATCGCCGCTCCAATTCCAGCCGCTCCACCTCCGCCTCTTCAATCTCGTCGGCCACGTCCGCCCAGCGCCGCCCGCACAGTGATTTCGGGTCCCCCACCACCGCGGGGGACGCAGTACCGACCGTCGCAGTCATGGCACCGGGGAGGGAGAGAGGTCCGGCGGGAAACAGGCTAGCATGGAGATCGCCATGGAGTCGCCAAGCACGCGCCTTTCCTCACAACGCTCCTAATCATCTGTGTACCATGTGCATCAGCTCCTCTTTTCGCCAGGCCATCGATGATCAATCGGTAAACACAGTAGCATTTTCAAGTGGTGGGTTGCTGCAGCTACAGTGCTGCAGTAAACCCCAAGGGCGTCCCGGATGCCAACCACGCCATCGCGGTGGCCAACAGCGCTGCGTCGCGGGTGGTCGAGATACGGGTCTCCTTGTCGGGATGGCCTTCCGCCGGGGACGCAACCGAGAAGGCCGCCACGCCGCGCGGTACAACAGCAACTTGATGCGGCTGGTGGCGGAGTGGAAGGGCACGCCGCTCAAGCCCGGCGTCCCGTCCTCCGTCATCCATAGTTCAGGCTCGAGATTCCAATACAAAATTCCAGACATGATTGTGGAAGATCGGCGAATGCGCGACAGGCAGCTAGATATAATACCATCATCATGGAGCAGTCAAGTCACCCCTACTGTTCTCGGTCTCAGATGTCACATCTAATGTTAGATGGAACCCCCATGGAGCTTGTGACACATGGACCCAAGGACAATAATCGAATAGTTTTTCATCGACGAGAGTGATAGGTCGACACAGATCAGACTAAAAAACGTCTGTCGAGCGATACTTGAGCGAGCCTGCAGATGGCAGATAGATCAGACACCATAGGTGCATGACAAATCATATCATGAGAGAATGGTTGAGGGCTGAGGAGAACACTGGCTTGCCGTCTGTTTTCTTGCTCTAAAAAATGGAATGATTGTGGATCATTCATCAGTGTATCTTCTTCTGCCTGTCAAAAAAGGTTCGCCATTTGTTCACTTTCGTAAGGGCACAGTGAAGGGATAAGTGCGTTCCTCCACGCAATGAGCTGCCAGGCCACACACCGCGGGACCTTGATCTTCTCTGATACACATGCACATCTACATGAGTCCTGACTGAATCTTTCTATCGTCGCAATAATCCAGTATGGTACCGCCATTATGATAAAATTCATAACTGTTTAATGGGTGCCGACAAATGCAACTCTGGGAAATCTGTTTATATACAAATATCATAATGGAATAGCGTTTGTAAATTTATTACGGGTGAGGTTTTGCACATGCCAATTGCTCCCTGGCGTCGTCGGTATCCTAGAGTGATTCCTGTTGAAGCATGATACAGATTCTTCTAGAGGGCTTTATGCTCGACAGCGCATGGGAGTATCACTCGTTTTCTATTTATTTTTCGAAACAACGAGTTCCCTCGCCGCCAGCTTCTTACAAACCAAAGTTAAAAACAAACAGGAAATTGAAAAGAAAAAAAACAAGAGCGAGATCACTCCCTGTGTAAAAGGCTACGGGTATCAAGGTGGCGTTCCCAGAACTGGAGCAATCACTTATTGCACAACCAGAACTCTACTGGCAAAACAAAAATTACACAGACTCATCAGTTGTCAATTCTCGCTACCAAAGGAGCCCAGCCATAACTCGTTTTCTATATCCCCAATTAAAAACGGTATGTCGTTTTCCATTTGTAATATACTTCTCCTTCGAAGTGAAATTACCCCTTCCTGTGTCCATGTTTTTTTTCCGTAAGGGTTCTCCACGTAAAAAATGTGTCGCGTTTTCTCTCGTTTGATTTCTATTTAGCTAACAAGTGGAATAGAGCCACGAGTTTGTGAGATCGGATCTAAGACAAGTTTAACATATCTTTGGCGATACCATGCACCCGATTCAGTGAATCGTTGTGTTCCACTGTGTTGAATCCGAAAGGAGACAGCTCCCGCGGCCGCGCAGCGGCAGCGATCCGCCGTGTCCCCAAATCGCCGAGTAAGAGCATCTCCAACATGACTGGGCAAATATGTCCCCTATATACCGTGGACATGTCCGGATGTGTCCACGGACAAGGGCCGACCAACCCTCATTTGTTCGCCCGGGGAACTACACCCGCACTTTGAAATATCAAATCCATGCAAACATATGCATGTCAATAACAATTCATCACCAATTAAAGATAAATTAAAAATAGGTCACAATTCAACACAAGCTGAATAAATTTAACAATTCATACATATAAACAATAGAAGAATGAATCAAACACCGTTATTTTTGCGCTCGTTGATCTTCTTCTTCATATTCATCCACCACTTTTTGTTTTAGTCATCCATGAGGCTAGCATATAGAAACATGATCCTCGACTCCTCCCTGGAGCTCGCAAGACTCACTTTGTCCTTCTCAATCACAAGGACCTCATTTAACTTCGCCTTTTTCCAAATCCAATTGCCATGCTTCTCCAATTTCATCCTCTCCCTCTCGAGCTCTATCTTCTCTCGGAGCCTCGCTCGGTCAAATTCCATTCTCTCCCTTTGCACATCCAACAAGAGATTGTACCTCTCATCTTTGTTCTCGTTTATCCTTCAATTGTTTTAAGGTCTCCCTGTGGTGGAGAAGATGTCCATCGATGTGGCGGACATTTTGTTTTCCGCTCCGTCACGTGCGACCTTTCCTTCTCCCACCTCTTCCCCATCATATGTTTTCTCCTATTTGGAACAAACCTTATCCATCTGCCACCACATTATCGTCATCTACTCCAATTGATATATTGGAGATAGATCCATCATTGTTATTCATCTTGTTTGTGAGATTCTTGAGATATTCAAAGAGGGTGCACCACTTTGGATTCCCATTCAGTTTGAGCCAACAATGGGACAAAGAGAATGTTTTTTCTCCACTTGATGATAAAAAGTGGTGGCCCCATCTAGCAAAGAGATATATTCAACACAATGAAAGGCAAGAAAATAATGGAATTGATAACATGAAAGCAAAACTTACATGGCTATCGACGTCAACTTCACTTTGATTCCTATTTTGCACTTGTGCGTAACACCCGCAAAACTTGTTCACAAACTATTGGATGGGGGGCACATATATGTTGGAGAGATCCCTTACTGCGCATGGAATTCATTGAATACAACTCCACATAGTGTTTGTGATCCTGGTAAAATTGGTGGATTCTCCCAATAATTTGAGCCTTTTGCTTGGTTCCGCATTCAGGATCCACTCTTGTGGCCAACCAAGGTTTTCATAACAATTTATCTTCATGGGTGGAGTATGCACTTCCTCTTGCTTGTCCCCTTCTCCTTTGAGTATCGGATGATTTGATCACAAAAAGAAAACAATGTAAATTGAATTACATGAAGCTAGGTGAATGTTTTACAGTCTTACAATGTTGCAAATCGCGATGGAATCCAAATTATAAGTATTACTGTGGCTAGTGTAGATGGTTATGGCGTGGATGCTATGGAAGTAGCCCTTCGGTTTTATGGACGGATGATCATTTGCACCAAGTGTTGACCACATTCCATTGGCCTTGTAATGATATTATTGACCGACCCGATGGTCCCAGCATGAATCATGTATTCAATGTGTTGCCAATAGTTGTTTTCAGTTTGATCATTTCCGGTGACCGCATCAAGCGAAACCTTCTCCGATACCTTCACCAAAGCTTCATCTTCACCATTTTTATACTTTAGTTGTGTTTACCCTCTTTCTCCATTTTTGTTTGGGAAGCTTCAAACAAGCCCTCTAAACCATAGAATTGTCATACTCAGACTTCATTTGTTCAAATTGATCAACCGGAATATCTAGATTGACTAACCAATCTTGCATCATACTCCTATATGAACTCGTAGTGCCATGGGAATCAAAACTACACATTATGATAAACGACAATTACTAAATCTAGGGACAATAGTACAGATCAGGCAATTTAAGACCCGCGATCACAGATGGATGCAGGCACCCGTGTGCGTTCTCCCTTATCGTTACCCTTACGAATTGTAGCCATATGTAGTAGGTTGGAAGACGGTTGCGGGAATACACTTCACATACGATTAAATTTCAGGAACCGTGTACGAACTTTCGCACACGATTAGAAATAACTAAGCGTATCCATTATTTCTGACTATCAAACACGATTTTGTCCATGCTGATCGTGTGCAATAACAGATAGTATAGAGTCGAACCACTGGAAATAATAGTGCATATTTATATATGTTCTAATAACTAGAACTATATGCTAATAACTAAAACTAGCGCTATAGCCTAGCTAGTTCTTCTTCTTCGACGGCGGCCCTTGCACGCCATCGTCCTGGTGACGACGCTTCTTGCCGCCATTGTCCTCATCGCCGCTGTCGCTGCCGCCGTCGTCATCCTCGTCTTTTCCTCATCTTCATCCTCCTCCTCCTCCTCCTCCTCATGCTCCCCGTGCACCAACTCAGGATCCGAGTCGTCATTCTCGGAGCCTATGGGGTTGAGCGTGCTGTTGCTGGACGAGTCGTCGTCGTCGCTTGCAGGAGCAGGAGGGGAGTGTTCTCGCCGTCGCTCCCCGAGTCGTTGTCACCCTTCAGCCACCAGTACTCCGACCAGTCAATGGGGTCCATGGCTGCAGAGAGGTTGGAGATAGTTGCGACAAGGAACGGGAGAGAGTACGGATGAAGAAGATGACAATGAGGAGTGAAGCGGTGATATCACATTATATTGGCAGAAGAGTGCGGTTAAAATTCCGAGGCAATGAAGCACATTGAGAGCCGCCGCTCCCAAAATGGCAGTTCCAAGGTTCATTCATACCTATCGCACACGGTTTCCCACAATAAAGCGTGTGCTTTAAGGTCCTTTCGCATACATTTGTGCAACACACAACGTGTGCGATAGCATGGTACCGCAGACGCGTTTAGGTGGTTCGAGCGTGTGCAATTACTGAAAACTAAAAGTAGGCCAGTAGTTTAGCCGCAATACTGACAGGTTAGCTTGTTTAGTCCCACCTCGCTAGTTTAGAGCGTGTACGACCGGTTTATAAATCGCGAATATGGCACCCTATGCAAGAGGTCAACCAGTATAGTTTCCCAAAATATGTGAATATATAAATATTTAGGGAAACTATACTGGCTGAGTCTTTTTTCTGGGCACATCGGCCTGCTTGATGCCCAAAATATGTAGAAATGTATTTAAGGCATCAATTCTGGCTGATATTTTCCTAATCTGAGATCTAATGCAAATGCTTTCGGTACCGCAAGAGTGTGCGATGGAACAATATCGCACACAGTTGTTTTGGGCCGACCGTGTGCAATACCCTTTAGCCCATTAGTTTAGTCGCACGTACGAATACTTAGCTTGTTTAGTCCCACCTCGCTAGTTTAGAGCGCGTTTGACCGGTTTATAAGCACAACTGCGCGGGGGGGGGGGGGGGGGGGGGGGGGGGGGGGGAGGCAATCTGAGATCAGATAGACGTACATCTGTCTGTTTTTAGACTGGCCACTAGATAAACCATGGTTTTTTTTACATCTGTTTTTAGGTTTTACGATGGGAATCATCGCATACGGTTTTATAAATATTATTGTAAGCGTAGATGGAGACATCGCACACGGGTTTTGTTATCTGACCGTGTGTGATTGTGAGGCCCACTAGGGCCCATCTTAACGCAACCCTACTTTGTCTCTTGTATATATTTGGAGCAGCAGCTACTGTGAGTTCAGTTCACTCCACAGCGCCCCACCATTTTAGGACACTCTGCTCACCTGGTCGATGGTGCGGAACATAGATCTCTCCCGAGGTAGTTTGTCGATGACGCCGGTAGCACGTGCATATCGAAGGCCGGAGTTGCCACTATTTCAGACGGTTGCTCCGGCTCGTCCACGCCCACCACATTTCCGACATCGCTGTCATACGCACAAATCTGTTCGTCTACGTCCTCCTCGTCCCTTCTGATATGAAAGGTATACACATGTGCTCGTGTGCACTATTTTATGGAATCGTACTCAGATTACTTTAGCACGGTTAGCAATGCCTGATTCCGGATCCACTTGTTAGATTTATTGGCCCGCTCTCTGGCTTTTTAAACTGATGAGTGCTCTTGCTTTTTATTGTGGACTGGAACTGCTCTCTTGCTTTTTAAACTGATGAGCGCTCGTGTGAACTAATTTATTGGCCTGATTCTGGATCCATTTGTTAGATTTACTACATTCTGTCCGACCGGATATATTTGTTAGATCTATTTTTAGGGATGCATGTCTCGTTTATTATAGTAATATTGTCACATGCATGCTGATGATGAATATACAACACGTACTACTATGTTAATAGGGTTTAAGGTTTAGGGTTAAGGATTTGTTTCTAATTACATTATATTCAGGACCTAGACCCTATGCCTTAAACTCTATTTAAAGTCTAGTACAGTTATATCTAAGGCATATACACTTTAGTAAGTTTAGTTTATAACTTTAAGTGTTGTATTTCTAACTGTATCTAGCTTCTTATGATAGGGATTTTATTTTGGTGGCACTATACAAGATGTGGTTACTTCTTTGCTCCCAGCTTAGCAAAGAACTAACAAAACTGAAGCATAGAAGTAACCAAAGGGCACATGCATCCGTGGGATCTTCCTGTGGGGTGAAGTCGTGATCTCAAGTGCAGCTAGTGTTGATATAGCACGTCATGATCAGGTAACCCAAAGGTTGAATTGTGGAAAGTGGTTATCTTCCATAGAGGTGTATAGGGCCCTGTATGTAACGGTTGCATCGTTGTCATGCTGCTTAAACTTGACGATGCATGGTAAGTGCACATAAATTATTTGTTCTACCATTTAGCTTGTCAGTGTTTATATTCTCACTCTGCAATATCAATAGGTCAACGATGACAACGAGGCATTCACCGTTGCATAGCATTCACCGTCAAGAGCTTCTCGCAACAGAAGGATATATATCCGTCGCTTTTGTGATGTTTTGGTGCACTGCATAAGACACTTTTTTAGTTAAGTGTGTCTTGTACAGTGCCACCAAAATATCATAGTGGTGCCGAGAAGAGTTAATGATGGTGCTGAACAAGTCAAGGATCAAAAATGGCAACTGCAAGGTCTTAATTTGGCAAAACAGAGCGTGGCGGCAATCTGAAGCAAAGACGTAAAGCAAATCCATCATTGTTACTCTAACTATATGACTTATTCCTCTAACAATATAATTGACTCCTTTATTTATACTTATACAGGGGAGTCACAATGACAGAAGCTACAAGTGCCAACTGTCAGTGTCTTGGGAAGACAGTGGCAGCTATATATCGTTCAGAACCCAGCGCGGAGGCAAAGATGTAACCAAGAGTGTTCTGTTCTGATGAATATTTCCCAATGTACTGATATATATGTATCCCAATGTATACTAGATTTAGGGGTGCGCCTTGGCGCACGACCCCCCAAGCCCTGTTTTGACAACACGCCATACACAATGCTAATAATCAACGGGTTTAAATAATTATATGCACATGTAAGTTCGGGCACAGATCAACGCGGAGGATCTTTATGTATCAGAAGACATCATGGATACGCTTTGAAAACTACAGACGAGATCCTAAGGAGGACCGGTACGCCAGCCGAGTCAAAAGTTTCGTACGAACGCCGGCTTGGCGCTTCAACTCTGCTGCGGTACGCCTTGGCACACGATGCCCCGAGCCCTTTATTGACGACACGGCACAAACAACGGTAATAGGTAAGGGGTGAACGAACAATTTCGAGCCAGTAAACAACATGCAAGCACGATGGAAAAACTTAAGCCACGAACATCTATCCCCTGATGACCTCAATCTACCTCCAATCATAACGTTCGAACACCGAGAAATCAACTAGCTCGCCTTCCACGTCGATGTCGCATATGGAATCGCCCCTGTTCACGCTGATTACTTCATAGTCCTGTTCGGCGACGTAATCATCAGTCGCAAGGACACATCGATTCTCCAAAGGCTAGCCACACATGTAAGCATCGCTACCCAACCACCCAACGTCAACTGAGTCAGGAACATCGGACGTGAACGTCGGATCAAAGGCATAATCCGAACAATCCAGCGATGTTGTTACACGGTCAGTCGGCAGATACACTGGCTCATCCTCTTTCTGCGTCTACACACTAACTTTCACATCAACCGATTGCCCTTCCATCCCCTTTTCGGGGGAAGAAAGGAATGGCGAGATCTTCTCAACAGGCACAGCGCTGTCCCGTGTCAGCCAAGAATGCGAGAGGGCAACCGTATCTGGTTCTTCCATTACGTCAAGCCTTCCCGCTAACGCATACGAAGACAACCCACTTGCCGAACAGCCCGATGAAGAAGAGAACGATGATGGCACTGGCGATGTTCGCCGAAGGACCGGCTTCTGGTACCCGTTCGCCGCCAGAACGCCATCCAAATCGTGCGTACTCCACCAATCGCACGTCTCGCGACCATTCCGATTTGAAGGCCGATGAGGTCCAAGATAGCGCGCAACTGCCTGTTGCCGCTCAAGCAAAAAGAGTGCTATCCAGGTATCGCTGTCAGCACTGTAGGCAGGGTCTCAGCGTTGTTCTTTCGTCAGAAACTCACGCCTCCGATCAATCATCTTGGATAACGCGTTGCCAGTCGGAACCGGCGGCACAGCGAGTCCACCCGTGCTAATGCACCATCCAGTGGGTAAATGCATACACGAGGCACGAGAATGCTTACATAAGAAGCCAAATGGTAAAACGGTGCTCGACACACGCACATGCTATAAATATGAACGGAGAAAGACACATTGCTTACATTAATGACGATGACTCGTTGCGGTCAATTTACGCCACACGATCACTTTATTCAAATCAAGACATCTGGTATACATGTAACCGTGACGGCACACAGATAATTATAAAACCGTTTGCAATAACAAAACATGTACTACCACATTTTCAGATCACCATCACAGTCGCGTGTTCGCTGAATCGTTCATCTGGCTAATAGAAGTTTGAACGAATGAGAAGTATCACGAAATATCTGCTCTCCAAACGTAAAGACTGAACTATAAATTGTAGAGTAAACATTAATTTCCACCTTACCATATCCGGCTTAATGATCATCATCACAGCACCGTGGATACAAACAAAGCCAATGAAGATGAAGCCGGCAAACAAACCTTCTGTCGCTGAAACGACACGAAAACGAAGCACTGCCACTTGAACTCATACCCTGCAGCCGGCACACCTCCACTACATAAGGAATACACGGACTACCGGGTCGTTAAACCATCGCCAAACTGACAAAAGGTTAGGTAGAGCTATTTGTCATGATCCTCACTCCTTCTAACACAACTTAGTCCTCTTTTATAGGATCAAACTCTACAACATAGATCCTAATTCAACCCTTAGCATCACCTGTTCCATTCACCGTGCGAAAGCCTCCCCTGCATCAAGACCTCCATCACCTTCTGACTACGAAAAAGGGGACACATTCAGATAAAGGTAATGTATATTGCACGCGGCTCTTCGTAGCTGACGATCATCACCATAAATGAACTAATCCCCTCTCGTCTGATTCTTATTATTAAGGAAATGGGTTCTGATCCTACCAGTTTCAGTCGAAGCATCAACGAACTACCGAACGATCTACTGTCTGAAATCATTGTCTGGGTTCCTCCACATCCACACGCGTTTTTAACAGTGTCAGCCGCCTATAGAAAATTTAGGCGATACACGGAATGCAACGATTTCAGAAAGCTAACCCTGACATACAATGGAGGAGTTCCGTTATTAGGATTCATCACCAACAGCTCGGAGGATAGACGTGATGGGGGATAATAACCCGGTAGGCTCATGAAGAGGGAAGCGTGACCCGCCAGGCAAGAGGCCCGGCCAGGCTAGCTAACCATCAGCATGGGCCGGGTTATGTCGCTGGGCCAGTTGGTTTGGCGGTAACCCGGTTCAGGAAGGAAAGGTTCTAGAAGACTAGAGGCGGTTCAGGACTTGGAGGACACGAAGGCCAGAAGAGCCAGAGTAGGACTCCGAGTCTGGGTAGAACCCGGATTCGTCTTGTAAAGCGCCAGGAGACCCGGTCGTCTAAATAAACCGGTCCCTGAGCCCTAGTTAGAGAGGACTTTACGATCCAAGCTTAGGCGAGAGAATCATCGAGAGAAACCCACGCTACCAAGTGAACCTTGTAACCTAGATCGAGATCCGGCTCTGTTGTCGTAGCCGGGTTATCGAGATCGAGATCAATAATAAGATAGCAGGAAGTAGGTCTTTATCTCCAATGGAGAGGCCGAACCTGGGTAAACCCTTTGTCCCTGCAGTGCTAAACAATCTCCCAGATACCAGAGTCGCCTTGCCCATCATCTCAAGCTACCCCAAGGTAGCATCTGCCGTGTTATCTACCCCACGACAGTTGGCGCCGTCTGTGGGAATCGCGTCCAAAGGTGTCACCATCATGGGAGAAGCAATGCAAGGAGTGGAGAATTTTGTTTTCGGCGAGATCACCCTCAACTCGCAAGGAGAGCCCATCGTTGATGATTCTGGCTGGGGGCCGGAATCAGATCTACTTGAATCAGGTGATGTTATTCCAATTGGCAAGTTTAACGTTTTTGTTGGTATGATTGCAACT
The DNA here is from genome assembly GCA_947311845.1 of Poa pratensis. Lineage (NCBI taxonomy): Eukaryota > Viridiplantae > Streptophyta > Magnoliopsida > Poales > Poaceae > Poa > Poa pratensis. Next base: position 39,465,362 of record CAMZMU010000094.1, read on the forward strand.
AGATCTGCTAGTGATGGAGAATATGAATCTGTGTCAGGAGCGCCACAATTGTTCAATCTGATGGAGAGGAATCAGTTGGTACGGCTGAAGATGAGCTGCCCCTGGACGCACATGAGGAACGATCGGGAAACCCGGCTCAAATCCCGGGTGATGTGGTGGACCATGCAATTCGGAATCGATCTTGCCCCTGTTTGAAGGCCGGTTTGGATATGGAGCGAAGAAGAGGATGAAGAGGAGCAAGAGTCCAGCCCAAGCCCGGTTAGGAGGGTGGCGGTTTACACCGCCCCTTCGACCAACGTGGGAGCATCACCGTCAACGGTCGTGCCACCTGCTTTTACTCCGGGTCAACAGCAGCAACAATTGCCACCAGTGTTGGAGCTGGCGGGTCAAAGAGTTGATGGAGACCCGGCTTCGGTGTCAGAGGAAAGTGAAGACACGGCGCGTTACAGGAACAGCTTCGGTTTTCTCAATAACCGGGCTCAGGGAAGAAAGAAACAACACGACTGGGGCCCAGGCCTTGTTTAACAATGGCCTGGTCCTAGATCCATCAGCACTCACAAGGTTGGTTACCCCAGAAACGCGGCAGCTAGAGCTATAGAATTGGATACAGCACGCCGGGCTTGGAGCAGATGCGCAGAGACAATGGCAGAGAGCAAGATATGGAGGTTAGGCGAAAGCAAATAGAGGATGAGGAAAATCGTCTCAATGAGATGACCAGGGCACACCGGAGGAGGCATCAGAGCCGGCTGACCCAAGGAGAGAATGTCATAAATCCAGCGGTATTGTTTAGAACCCCAGAAGATCAACCAATCGATATAACTCAGGTGGCTCCAGTTGTTAGAACAAATGCAGAACCAGGAAGAGAAACAGGAAGAGCTGGAGTTACAGCTGCAGCGGTGCCGGGTCTTCTCGCTGGGGGAGCCAGGGGAAATCCGGGTCTGCCGCCTAGGACACCAAGGTTCCACACGCCGGCGGGCCATTTTTCCAATCCAGCAGATAACGTGTATGCCGCAACTTTAGCACTTGACCGTATTCCATTGGGAGACTCGCCAGCAGAGATTGAAGCTCGGCGTGCCATTGACATGTTGCGCACTGCGGTTGTTCAGCAAGTTCAGTATTCAAAGGAGAAAAGCGCGCTTCATTCCACAACTTATCGTAGTAAGAGTCGCCACGGTGGGAACCCGCCATTGGCCGGGTTTGCCGCGGCACAGCAGCAAAACCCGCCCCAGCAGAACCAGAACCAGAACAATCAGCAGCACCAACCCGCCCCTGCAATTTCTGTGGCTCAGCAGATAGTCAATAGATCGCGAGCGGGAAGAAGTGCAGCCAATGCAAACCCGGCAGCCTGCAGCAGGAGTACCACAAGGAGGACCGGGTCCCGTGCCAGCAGCGTCTGCAAGCTCGCCGGGTAACAATAATTTTTGACAAGTTCTTCTACCTTAGCCGGGCCAAAGTGTCTTTCAGATGCCATTAGAGCGGAGCCTTTCCCTGAGAAGTTCAAGGAGCCAAGCAAGATTTCCAATTACGAGCCGAGCATGGACCCGGCAAGCTGGTTGAGCAGCTATGAGATGGCAATGTGTATACGCAATGCCACAGAGAATGTTTGTGCAAAGTACATGTATTTGATGATGAGTGATGGTGCAGCGAAGTTGTGGTTCAAGAATCTGCCAGAGAGATCTATCAATTCCTGGGATGAGTTGAAAACAATTTTTATCAAGCACTTTCAGGGTACGTGCAAGCGATTATTTTCCATTGAAGATCTTGATCGTTGTGTACAGAGGAAAGGCGAGTCAGCGCGTCACTGGATGGGCCGGGTCACGGAAATCCTGCACTCCTCGTCAGGTATCGAGCCCAAGGACGCAATTTCATCGATGGAGAAAACTTGCAAGTACGCTCCCTTGGTCCAGAAGCTGGGTCGCATGAAAGAGGGACACCGGGTTAAGCCTGTTACTATGGCAGAGTTGATGGATGCGTGCAACAGACACGCAGCCACGGACAAGACCCAGGATGATAGTGAGGAAGAAAAAGGGAAAGGTACTGCGAATAATGGAGGAAGGAGCAACAATGGCCCGGGAAACAATAACAACAACAATCAGAATCAGCACAAGCGTGGGCATCAGGAGGGAAACTCAGAGCTAGTGGCAAACGCAAATGCCGGGTTTCAGAGGCAAAGGATGGACGGAAATTATCAGGAAAACAGAGGTTATCAGGAAAACAGAGGTTATCAGGGAAACAATGGGAATTACAGTGGTGGAAATAGTTATCAAGGATCACGTCCAATGAGCACTGAAGAGGCCTTCAGGATGCCGTGTCCTCGTCATAGCAAGAACGGCAGACCCGCCAATCATTCATTGGCCCAGTGTGTAGATCTGAACAGGTGGAAAAACAATGAAATTCAGAGAGCTTTGCAAGGAGCAAACAGAGGTGGAGGACCCGGCCCGAGTGCTAACCCGGCTGCGGGCCTTAACTGGAGCAAATGCGGTACCTACTGGCAACGCAGGACCCGGCCAAAATACAGGTAACCAGGGTGGATTCTCAAACCAGCCAAGGCAACTTGGCCAATATCATATATATACTAGTGGCACGACCAAGAGAGAGAGAAAGATAGTCAAAAGGGCAGTTAACTCAGTGGCTGCAGGGGTACCAAGGTATTTAAGATGGTCAGAACATACAGATCACCCGGGTGTGGTGGAACATGGGTCTGCTTGCTTTAGTTGTGGCTCCTCAGGTTCATGGCTTTGAGCTAAAGAAGGTTTTGATGGATGGTGGTAGTAGCATTAATATCTTGTATTGGGAGACATTTGTACGCATGGGTCTGAAGGAATCACAGTTGCAGAAAACGTCAACGGTGTTTCATGGTATAGTTCCTGGGAAGTCAGCTACACCAGAGGGAAAATTTCATTAGAGGTTGCTTTTGGCGGGTCTATCTATAACTCTAGGTCAGAGTGGCTCATTTTTGAGGTGGTGAAGTTTCCAAGTTCGTGGCAAGGCCGTGTTATGTGTATTTGCAGCTGAAGATACCGGGTCCCAAGGGGATCATCACAATTCATGGTAACAGAGAAATTGCAGCAGAATGTGACGAGGGAGATGCAACCCTGGCAGAGCAAACTTGTGCTAGAGAGGAGTTGAAAGCTTACAGGTCTAATCTTGACCCGCAGGACAACAAGGCACTCAAAAAACCAACAACAGAAGATGACAGGGCAAAGTTTAAAGCAGCAAAAGATACCAAGATGGTGGATTTTGTGCCTGGGGATTCCTCCAAGCAGTTCGCCATAGGGACCAGCCTAACTGATAAATAGGAAAGCGCGCTCATCGAGTTCATCCGTGAGAATCGGGATGTTTTTGCATGGACACCTAGTGACATGCCAGGCATTCCGACTGAACTCGCTGAGCACCGTTTACATGTTGATCCAAAGGCAAGGCCGGTAAAACAAGGTTTGAGAAAAATGAATGCAGAGAGAAGAAAAGCTATAGGAGAGGAGATAACCCGGTTATTGGAAGCCGGCTTTATCATGGAGGTTTTTCACCCAGAGTGGTTGGCTAACCCGGTTTTGGTTCTGAAGAAAAATAATGAGTGGAGGATGTGCATCGATTTTACAAGTCTCAACAAGCATTGTCCAAAGGACCCGTTTGCGCTGCCGCGCATCGATCAAATTGTTGACGAAGTTGCAGGCAGCGAACTCTTGTGTTTTCTGGACGCATATTCAGGTTATCATTAGATTAGGCTTAATAGGCAGGATTGGGAAAATACATCGTTCATCACCCCCTTTGGTGCTTTTTTTACAAGACCATGACTTTTGGGTTGAAGAACGCAGGAGCAACTTATCAGAGGTGTATTCAAAACTGTTTTCACGATCAGATTGGACGCAATGTGCATGCTTATGTGGATGATGTGGTGATCAAGTCAGAAAAAGCCGGGTCATTTATTAGTGACCTTACAGAAACATTCAAAAATTTGAGGAAGTACAAGATGAAGCTCAATCCTACAAAGTGTGTGTTTCGAGTTCCAGCGGGAAAGTTGCTTGGTTTTATTGTGTCAGAGCGTGGAATTGAGGCAAACCCGGAAAAAATCAGAGCCATCCAAAGTTTGAAAAAACCAGAGGAATTGGGAGACGTTCAGAAGTTGACGGGCTGTGTGGCTGCGCTAAGCCGGTTTATATCCCGGCTCGGAGAAAAAGCAATCCCTTTGTATAAGTTACTGAAGAAAACAGACAACTTTGTGCGGAATCAGGAAGAAGACGAGGCATTTGAAGCTCTGAAGAAACAGTTATCAGAAGCGCCAGTTCTGGCGGCCCCGGATCCCAAGGAACCCATGTTGTTATACGTCACTGCCGGGCCTCAGGCTGTGAGTGCTGTGGTGGTGGTCGAGCGTAAGGAGGAAGGCAAGGAAAACCCGGTCCAGAGGCCGGTCTATTATGTTAGTGAGGTGTTCACTAGTAGGAAAAGGCTTATAGCCACCAGCGTACCGCTGGCGGACAACGTCTTCGTCCGCCAGCGCTACGACCGCTGGCGGGCTGTTTTTCCTGTACGCCACTGGTTCTGGACGTACCGCTGGCGGACAACAGCACAGCTCGCCAGCGATAGGAACAGGAATCTGGGACGAGGCGGGGCAAACTACCGCGGGCGGGCACAATACGCGCCCGCCAGAGGTATTAAACGTACCGCTGGCGGACGGTAGACAGGGCCCGCTAGCGGTAGTTGCCGCGGCTGAGCTCAGCTGGGGAAAAAAATGGGGACAGTACCGCTGGCGGGCTGACGAAATAGTACGCCAGCGCTCCGTTCAGTACCGCTGGCGGACACTCTGAAGCGTCCGCCAGCGGTAACCTGGGAAAGTGATAAGTGCGGCCGCACCTACCACCCTTGCTCACTTATTCCACTTCACTCTTCTCTCTCTTAGCTCGAGTTTCCCCCATTTGTGGCTCATTTCCTCCATGAAATTAATCACTTTTAGCCAACAAAAAGTGATTTAGTTGATAGATCCCACTAGATCTCTCCCCCACATCCAACTTTGACCAAAAGAAATCCACTCAAGTCACTCAGATCTCAAGATCAAGATTTCATCTTCGGCCGACTTCCGCGGTTATTTTGACGTGTGTTTTAACATTCTTAAGGTGATCTTTTAGCGATATAAGTTAAAACACATTCTTAAAATTAATTTGGTCGGATAAATGCGCCCGCCGTAACCATGCGAAATGCTGGATGAAAAATGGCTTGGAATGTGTGAAATTGAGTTGTGATGAATAAATTTGTGTTGTGATGTGTGAAAATTAATGAGGGTGCCAATACCATGCCGGAATGTTGATTCATTTTCCGTTTCGGCAACTTTTGGCACTCTCCTTGGGTCCTATTTGTAGGAAGGTCATGGCGAATTTTTTCGTGAAATAAACCCGATAAAATATTAAATGGTGCTTAATTATTGTCTTGATTATACAACGTGCAGGTGATAATGGTTATTATGAGTGAACATGTCGTGAATACATACTTGAGACACGCGACGGAAGACATGCTGCAGAATAAGCGCAAAGATATACAGTGTCCGTGTCGCGCATGCAAACTCGAGGTCGGCATCAGTCCATTTACCGGAACTTTGCTGGAACACCTGCTCTTCCGTGGTTTCATGGATGGCCACACTCGTTGGTTAACAGATGATGAACATGATGGAAATGATGGTGCGCCGGAAGGAAATAATCAGGATCAAGGGCAGCAAGACAATAACAACGAGGGGCCAGAACACGAAGAGCCTGATCCGGATCCCGTGCAACATGATGAAGTAGAAGAAGACGATGATGATCGTGTGGTACTAGAAGAGGAGGACACACGGACACCGCTAACTTCAGTCGTGCGGGACCCTCATCTAACAGAATTGTTTCTTCAGAAGACGGCTAACAGGGAATCTAAGCTGGCGCAATTGGAGAAAGATTCAAATACTCCGTTGTATCCAGGCTGCGACCCAGAAGCTTCCCGCTTGAAAGTATCGCTTGATTTTCTGCAGATGAAGACAAGACACAAATTGAGCGATATAAGCGTCGACGCTAACCTGGAATATTTGCACGGTATCCTTCCGAAGGGCAACACGTGTCCTAAAAGTTGTGACGAAGCCAAGAAAGTCGTGTGCCCCTTTGATTTACCGCACGAGAGGTACCATGTGTGCATCTTCGATTGCTACATATTTCGGAAAGAGGACGAGGGAATGACCAAATGTCCAGTGTGCAATGCCAATCGATACAAGACCGGGAAGAAAGCCCCTCGCAAAGTTGTGTGGTACTTTCCGCTCATTCCTCGTCTGCAGCGATATTTCGCAGACCGTAAGGAAGCAAAGCTTATGCGCTGGCACGCGGAAAGAAAGGCGGCAGTGGTGCAAGATTCAGACCGGAGTGAAAAGATAATTCTGACACACCCTTCGGATGCAAGCCAGTGGAAAGCATTAGACTCTTTCGATGCAGACTTTGGAGACGAGCCAAGGAATATCAGATTGGGTTGCAGCACCGACGGTCTCAATCCGTTTGGCAACCAGAGCAGTTCACACAGCACGTGGCCCGTGTTTGTATGGATATACAACCTACCTCCCTGGTTGTGTATGAAAAGGAAGTACATACACATGAGCATGCTAATTCAAGGGCCGAAACAACCTGGCAGCGACATCAATCTGTATCTGAAGCTACTGAAAGATGAGCTAGACACGTTATGGTCGTCCCAAGGGGTTCCCACTTGGGACGCCGTCGCAGAAGATTATTTCCCTATGAGAGCTGCCTTGTTGTGTACAGTGCACGATTTGCCCGGCTACGCATATGTTGCCGGCCAGGTGTGCCACGGATATTTCGGATGTGTCAGGTGCCTGGATGATCCGACATACCTCCAGCTGAAGAAAGACGGTTCTTCGAAAACCGTCTACATAGGCCATCGAAGGTGGCTAGACGATGAAGACCCATGGAGATGGCGTGGAGACCTTTTCAACGGTAAAGATGAGCTCCGAGAACCTCCACTTAAGAAGAGCGGCGATGACATTTACGAGTTGCTGAATGAATGGCAAGAGTGCCCTGAGCCGGGAAAGAAGCGAAAGGCGCCAAAACCGCTCTGTGGTGTTTGGAAGACGAGGTCTGTGTTTTGGGACTTGCCATACTGGCCCATCTACACTACGCCAAATTGCCTTGATCTAATGCATGTGACGAAGAATGTGTTCGAGAGTATGTTTGGCACTGTACTCCACATGGCGGACAGGACCAAAGATGGGCCAAAAGCAAGATTGGACCTTAAACATATGGACATCAGGAAAGAGCTTCATGCGCAGCGCAAAAATGTGGTAGACGACCAGTTGGATGAGGAGATGGACGGTCACAATGCCAAAAGGGTTAAGAAGAATGACTATTACTGTCCCCCCTCTTGCTTCACTCTTAGTCCAAAGGAGGTCGAACAATTGATGAAGTGCCTTCTAGGAGTCAAAGTGCCTTTGGGTTACTCGGGGCTGATAAGCAGATTCTTAGACTGGCAGAAAAAGAATTTCAGCGGTATGAAGTCTCATGATTGTCACGTGATGATGACACAGATATTCCCAGTTGCGATCCGAGGGATAATGGACAAGCACGTCCGTGAGACCCTTTTTGGACTCTGTAACTTCTTTGACGTGATCTCTCGAAAGTCAATCACCGCAAAGAGACTCTCAACGCTGCAGGAAGAGATTGTTGTGATACTATGCGAGCTTGAGATGTACTTCCCGCCCGCATTCTTTGATATTTGCGTGCATTTGTTGGTCCACATCGTGGATGATATCATTCATCTCGGACCGTTGTTTCTCCACAACATGATGGCGTTCGAAAGGATGAATGGGGTCATAAAAGGATTTGTTCGTAACAGGGCCCGTCCGGATGGAAGCATCGTTCAAGGCTTTCTCACTGAAGAGTGCATCTCTTTCTGCACGAATCATCTGGAGATAATTGATAACCCTGTTGGTTTGCCCCCAAACAAGCACTTTGGCAAGTTAGGTGGGTCAGGTCACAAAAATGGCGCGCGGGACTTACATGTGGGCTTCAGTAAGAGAATGGCCGACTTTAAGAGGGCAAACTTAGTAGCTCTCCAACACCTTCAAATGGTCGATACTTGGGTGCAAAAGCACAAACTGGAGATTAAGCAGAAGTACATTAGCCAGGGCAGGCAAAGGACCGAAGGAGAAATAATCAGAGAGCACAACTCCTCTTTCTTGAGTTGGTTCAAAGATGAGCTTGTCGCTCCGCCAACGGATGATGCAGAAGGTAGATGGTTATACGACTTGTCACGTGGCCCCGCCCCCAACCTCGCGACATTTCAAGCATATGATATCAACGGGTTCACTTTCTACACAGAGGCAAAGGACAAAACTTCTGACTATCAAAATTCAGGGGTAACAATGCTATCTTACGTCGGTGACAAAAAGTTCAGATACTACGGAAGGATAGAGGACATCTGGGAGCTTAACTACTCTGGAGAGAGGTCATAATGTGGGGCTGAATTATGTATCTAAGACCACTAAGAAAGGCAAGAAGAAGGCCAAACGCTAAGAGAAAAGCGCGAGACACATGCATGTGTGTTATTGTAAAACGTTGTAATTAATTTAATTAAGATGTTTTGAACAATGTGATGTGTATGAATATTTATTTATATACACACAACTATTTATTTATATACGCACAACTATACTAGAAAATACTAAATAATAACAAAAAACAGAATAAAAAATAAAACAGAAAATTTTAAAACATACCGCTGGCGGATAAATCTTTCCGTCCGCCAGCGGTAACCATATACCGCTGGCGGACACCTGGCCCATCCGCCAGCGGTAAGTGTGGCCGGCCCACTTACCGGCCGGTCGGGCCGCTCTCTTTCCATCTTCCCAGTTCTTCCCCCACCCGCGCCCGGCCTCCTCTCTAACCCTAACCCCGCGCCGCCGCCTCGTCGCCCCGGCCTCCGAACCGCCCCGCCGCTCACATTCGCCGCCGCCGCCGCCGTCGACCGCCGCCCCACCCCCCACCGCCCCAATTCGCCGCCCCGCGCTGCCCCGACTCGCCTCCCCGCCGCCCCGATTCGCCGCGCCGCCCCGACTCGCCTCCCCTCCCCGCGCCACCCCGCGCCGCCCCGATTCGCCGCCCCGCGCCTCCCCGACTCGCCTCCCCACGCCGCCCCTACTTAGCCGCCCGCGCCGCCCCACCCCGCGTCGCCCCGATTCGCCGCGCCTACTCGCCGTCTCCCGACCGCCGCCGTCGCCGGCCTACTCCTCCACGCCGCCGCGCCCCTCCCGGTGAGCTCACCCGCCGCCTCCTCCCTCCCCTCCCACCCGTTAACCGCCGTGCACGGAAGGTGTTTGTTGAAATGCCATTACTATTTTTTACCCCTTATTTGTGGTTAGTGGTGACAATATGAAGTATGCATGTGAATATGGTTGCGGATGTGATTCGGTGGTGGTTGTGATGTGATTCGGAAATGCCGATTTTGGTGGTTGTGATGAATATAAAATGTTTGCAGGTACCCTTGAGTCCCTTGAGATTGCCGGAACGTTGATTAGCTTCCGTTTCGGCAAATTCGGGTACTCCATATCTCGTAATTGTAGCAAAGGTCATGCCAAAAAAATTCGTGAATTTTTTCGTTATACTAAAGTTCGACTTTTCTCGTTAGTGTGAACATGGCGGACAACGACGAGGCCGGCGGTTCTCATATACAAGACGAGGATCCGATGCAGGCGTTCATAGAGAACGAACTCAGAAATACCTTCAAATCCATGTTTCCTACTGTCCGTGAGTTTGTTGGGACTTGGATGAAGGGAGGCCAAGTAGGACCTTCCCCCATGATCGGCTACGGGTGCGGCAACTCTATCACCAATTTGGTTCCTATCTTGCCAAATCATGGGACGCCAGAAGATGCGCCGGTGAACAAGCCTAAGAAGGCACGTAAAAGATACAGGAAAACAAAATTGGACGACTCCACCGTCCCACCGGAGCAGGGGACTGATTCCCGGTTTGTGGACAGGATACCCATCAAGGATTGGCATAAGATGCATCACTTGGGTAGATCGATCCTGCCGGTGGATCGTGTCAAACAGTTGAGAGGACATTTGTTGGACCTACATGAGGTTGTTCTTGTTGTGGAGAGGAAACTTCTCGACCAAGAAGCTCCAACATATCCCCTTTTCATTGCAAATGTACCAGAACGGTTGGGCTTTGTCAGGGAAAATGGCGCAGACCTGCTCTTTGTGAGATTTGATGATATCTTCGCAGTGTACCATAGTCTTCCGCTCCACCCATCCATAGTCCGTCTTGTTGCGCTCCAAATGGCGCACCAAATCAAAATGGAGAATACCCCGGCATAGTGATGGTTGACCCCTACTACATGCAAGAAATGTTCGTGAACAACCCTGAGGGTAGGAAATCCGCGACCGGTTATCTCCAAAAGCTCTTCCTCGACAATGCGTCGAGCCCGCCGTGCTCATTTCTCTTGCCTTATTTTCCTGAGTAAGTCATGCCTACCTGTCATAACATGCTTCCACAGATTTCCATCGTTGAATTTGCGTCTACAATGGTGATGTTTTGCGCAGAAACAAACACGGCACCCTCATGCACTTGGACATGGAACGCTTAGCTGCCTTGTATCTCGATAGCGGGGATCGCTATGAAGACAGGGCGGAGTCTAAGCGGGACTACACCGACATCAAGATTGTTCTGAATAATGCTCTCCACGGCTACGCCATGAAGGGTGGCCCGATTTTAAAAACAAGAAAGTCAGAGGATGGAAGGTTTAGGTTCGCGCACAGAACGTATTTCCCCTGCATGAAGCAGGATTCAAGTAGTTGGATGGAGTCATGGTACCTCCTCTATCAAATGAGGTGGTTTTTAAAGTTTCAACGACGAGGCCAATTTATTTCTCGTGATTTCAATGCATGGGTTGCAAGACTAAAGGACTCCGCTGATTATGTTATCAGAGCCGAGTTCCGATACATTCAGAACATGATCGCGCGAATCATCATGTGTGACGTCCTAGATCAAGATGGACAATTCTACTACGGCTTACAACCACCAGCTAATGCCGATATAGAAAGGCGCTTAAGCTATTCGGGTGATGACAGGCCATTCAACTCGTTAAATGGTTGTGAACCATTCCCGTAGATACCAGAGAGAAGGTGATCGAGGAACAAATCTTTATTCTGTCTTATGTACACAACTCGTTAGATGCATGCATGCTAAGTTAATTTTTTGTTTGCTTTAATCTTTCTTCTCTCTTATGTACACAAATCTTTTTTCTTACAACTCTTATTTGACTTGTAATTTTATATGCGTCTTGTGTACAGAGAAATGGGGAAGTGGTATGTGGTGTACAAAGGTCGTGTTCCAGGAGTATATGAAAAGTGGGAAGACTGTAAAAAGCAAGTGAACGAGTTCAAAGACAACAACCACAAGAGCTACAAGACTAAAGCGGAGGCGGAAGCTAGGTATGCCAACCATCTACTTGAGGAAGAAAAGACGAACCGGATGATGAAGTCCAACATCATCGTGAACAACCACAACATTTACGAAAGTAAAGCGGAGACAGAAGCTAGATATTTGCATCACCTGCTTGCGGAAGAGAGGAAGAACCGGATGAAGTCCAACTTCATCGTGATCCCCTTCTTACTGATCATTATTGGCATTCTCTTGTATAAGATTGTGTTTTAGATGACAGTAGTAATCCATTTGGAAAACTTCCGTGTATGAATTAATCTATCGACATGTATTCGTGTATGACAACTTTTGACGCGTTTGTATGTGGAAATTTCTATGTTATTATCATTTTCGTCGCCTATACCTCAATATCCTGTATTTATATTTGATATGCTGCTGGAATACGTTATTTAAAAAAAACAAAAATACCACGAAAAATGTACCGCTGGCGGACACAGAGGCGTACCGCTGGCGGACAGCTCTCTCAGAACTCCAACCAGCGAGGCGTACCGCTGGCGGCCGAAGTATCTTAGCGCTGGCAGCCGCTGCTGCACGCCAACGCTGCCTATCCTCTCGCTGGCGGGCGGAAATTGTGCCCGCCAGCGGTAACGATCCTTACCGCTGGCGGGCGCCCGCCCGGCAGCGGTAGACCATTTACGTCCGCCAGCGGTAGGCCTTTTCCTACTAGTGGTTATCAGAAGCAAAGCAGCACCATCCGCACTGGCAGAAACTAGTGTTTGGTGTTTTCATGGCAAGTAGAAAGTTGAAACCATATTTTCAGGAGCATCCAATCACAGTGATTAGTTCAATACCCTTAGCAGATATCATCAGAAATTCAGAAGCTACAGGAAGAATTGCCAAGTGGGCAATAGAGATGGGGCCGTACCACATTGACTATGTGCCTCGCACAGCTATCAAGTCTCAAGCATTGGCTGATTTTCTTAATGATTGGACACGGTTGATTGCACCACCCCTTACCCCGAGTCTCAGGCCTTGGGTCATGCACTTTGACGGGTCTAAACAAAATACAAGGTTCAGGAGCTGGAGTTGTGTTAACTTCTCCCAAGGGTGATAAGTTGAGCTATGTTTTGCAGATTCACTTTGATTGTTCTAACAATGTGGCAAATATGAGGCCTTGTTGCATGGTTTGCGTATGGCAAAGGAGATGAGCATCAAGCATATCAATTGCTATGGGGATTCAGATCTTGTTGTACAGCAAGTTTCAGGAACATGGGATAGAAAAGATGCGACAATGGCGGCTTACAGAAGAGAGGTGGACAGGGTAGCCGGGTTTTTCTCAGGCTATCAGGTGGATCATATTGATCGCAGAAAAAATGATGATGCAGATGCTTTGTCAAGACTCGGCTCACGCAGAGAGCCGGTAGCACCTAATGTTTTCTTGGACGAGCTATGGACTCCATCAGTCAAGCTTTAGGACGTGGAAGAACTTGCGGGTCAGCAGGACCTGGATTCGCAGTTAGTGGCAGCAACTCATGAAATTCCAGAGTGGATAGAACCTTACTTGGCATATCTTTTGCGTGGAGAGCTGCCAGAACAAGAAGTTATATCCCGGCAAATTGTGCGCCGGGCTAAGGCTTACGTGGTTATTGATGGCGAGTTATATAAGAGAAGTGTTTCAGGAGTGTTTCAGAGATGTTTGTCCGGAAAGGAAGGCCGGCAAATCCTGAAAGAGATTCATGAGGGAGATTGTGGTCATCATGCTTCAACAAGATCTTTAGTAGCAAAAGCTTTCAGACATGGTTTCTTTTGGCTCACAGCCCAGGCAGATGCAGAGCGCCTGGTAAGCAGGTGTGACGGTTGCCAGAGATACGCAAGGCAAATTCATGTGCCGGCTCAGGAGTTGCGAACAATACCTTTGACTTGGCCTTTTGCAGTTTGGGGGCTTGATATGGTGGGTCCTTTTAGCATGTCTCCTTGCAAGAAAACCCACCTCTTGGTTGCCATTGACAAGTTTACAAAGTGGGTTGAGGTGATGCCTGTTACAAATTGTGAAGCAGCTACAGCAGTCAAGTTTTTGAAGCAGATTATACACAGGTTTGGATATCCTCATAGTATCATCACAGACAATGGCACTAACATGTCTCTTGGAGAGATGGCAAAGTTTTGTGGAAACAATGGTATACGTTTTTATGTTGCTTTAGTTGCTCATCCGCAGGCCAATGGACAAGTAGAACGAGCAAATCAGGAGTTGCTTCGAGGTTTGAAACCACGTCTCGGGTCCCGTGCATCAGAGCCGCCGGAGCGTGGGTTGAGGAGTTGCCATCAGTAGTTTGGGGAATTAACACAACACCAAACAGATCCACCAAGATGACCCCTTTCTTTATGGTGTATGGGGCAGAGGCAGTTTTGCCAAGTGATATAATTCATGACTCGCCTCGCGTGGCGGCTTACGTTGAAACAGAAAACGAGCAGACCCGGCAGGATTCTGTGGACCTGCTAGAGGAGAATAGAGAACAAGCATTGGAGAGATCAGCAATATATCAGCAAGATTTGAGGCGGTATCATAGTCGCCGGTTTAAAACCGCACTTTCCAGGAGGGTGATTTAGTGCTGCGATGGACGCAATCCAAGGAAGGGATGCACAAGTTATCTCCTCCTTGGGAAGCGCCCTTCATCATAAGCAAGAAATTGAACAATGGTTCATATTATTTGGTGGATGCTAGAGAAAAGTCCGAGTCTGTAAATGACACAGCACACTCTACCTTTTCATTAGAAGAGTGTGAGAGGCCATGGAACATTGCCCAGCTGCGCCCATATTACACTTAGCATGAGAAAGAAATATGAGATGTAACACACGATGTAACAGGCAGCAGATTTCAGACGCGCTCTTTTCCTTACCAGGGTACCTAAGGGGGCTGGAAGGTTTTTAATGAGGCGGCTTGCTGACCTAACCTTTTCTATCAATAAAGTAAAGGTTGAACACAAATTTGTCTTGTTTCAGTCTCAGTTTATATTGGCAAGCCGATTATTTTCTTTGTTTACATATAGGCAGTAGCAGTTTTTGTTCAGCTTGGTCTTGGGGGTTTCCCCAAGACCCGGCTCATACGATTATCCGGGTCTCGAAATTTTTGTGACCTGGTAAGAGCAGTTTTTGGCAGTATTTTGGATTCAGTAGCATGCGTGTTAAGTTCAAGCATTAGTTGTTTATGTTTTCTGTCATAGAACAAGTGTTATAGTTGTTTTTTATCTTTGAGGACGCCCAGAGAGCGTGTCCCACCAGTATGTGGATCAATGGGGGTAATGTTGCATAGTTAAGCCATTACTTTATAAGCATTGATCCAGGTCTTGGGGGCTCTTACTTGAATAGTTTGCAGCTACAATCCCAAGACCCGGCTTTTATGCCACTAGTTTATTCTTGGTTATCTTGCTGTTGAGCTGATGTGACTCGCAATTATATGGCCTGATTGCTCACCTGGAAATTCAATCAACCATGAGGCCCATTGGGACTTGGTTCGACCCTGTTTTTCTCAGCGAAGTTGCGACAGGGTATCCATGCGAAAGCCGGATCACAGTTAAAGAAATCAAAAGGGTCATCAAAACCATAGAAGTATTTGGACGCAAAAGCTTTCACATGGTTCAGTAATGGTCTTAGCAGTGCATACGCACATCATCATAGGCATAGTATCAAAAGAGCTAAGTTATTACATCAACTGCCTCAAGGGCCGAATAAAGATGGTTTTTTTCGCAGCGACACTGCGTCTGCGTAAGTTTTTCAAGCACCGGCCTCAGGTGCCGGGTCTGTGGACGTAGTCTTGGCTGGGGGGTCATCCTTGGCGCTCGCCGGGTTATCTTCTGTTGATTCTGCTTCCGTAGCCCGGGTCTTGGGGGCTTCATCTCCGTGCCAGGTAACAAGGTGAAGAGGTTGGAAATAACCTTCATCTTCATCTTCCACTGCAGCTCGCGAGGGTGGAGGCACGGTTGGAGTAGATGAGCTTGGGGCAGTAGATGAAATGGGAGCAGGTTTATCCGCAGCGATGGAGTCCTTGTAGCTTTGCAGAAGATCAATGCGTTGTGGCTCATCGTCAATGACCTCTTCATTGGCCTTATTGAAGCCATACTGCAGCGTGTTGAGCGTCAAGCTGTTGGCAATTTTGGTGGCTACGTACCGGGTTGCTTCGCAACCCGGCTGAAGGATTTTTTATCAAACTTGCTGCCATCAGCATTGTACTGGGGAAAGCCTGAAGCAAGTGGTGCCGGGTCTAGGTTGGGGTGGTAGGCCTTTGCCAAAGCAAGACCGCACATCACCCCGGCTCTGCAAGTGGATCTCTTCAGCAAGTGGATCCAGCCCGGCATAGTTGATAAGTGTCCAAGCACTTCAGTATATGTGCTTGCCAGGTTCTCCCAGTTCCTGGCTGCTTTGATTACTTCACAGCTTCCAAAGTATAGTTGGCGCACCAGTGTGTACATACATTTGATCTTCTCAGTAGCAGTCTTGCGCATGTTGCCATCGCGTGGACCTGAGTGGAAACACACAGTAAAGAAGTAGGATTCACAAACCGGGTTTGAAGTGTGCTAGTTATACCGGGTTAGAGAATTTTAAACTTACCAACTAGTGAGGAGACCATGTAGGAGATCATTTGCTTGAGCCGGGTCAGCTCACTGGTGGTGTCATTCAGCTGCTTCTGCAGTGTGTTTAGTTGCTCCTGGAAGTTTTCCTCGTGCTCCTGCTTATCTCTTTCCAAGTCAGAATTTTCTTGTGTCAGAGCAGTGATTTTTTCTTCTAAGGCCTGGAGTTGGGTTGCATGATCAGCTCGGGTTTCAGTTTCAGCCTTCAACATTCCTTGGAGCCGGGCAATTTCTTCACTGCTTTTGCTCACGTGTTCCTGTTCATAACAGTAGAGAGTAGTATGAGATTAAGACCTAGGTTGTTGAATCAAAGTTAACCCGGAACTTGGGGGCTATACATTTTAAGTTTCTCAGTGTGTAAGGTGTAGTTCCAGGTTGCCGCAGGCGTGCAACCCGGCACTTGGGGGCTACATGCGCAAAAAGTTTAAAATTTTATAAGTGTTAGTCCCAGGTAGCTGTGGACAGCTAACCCGTCACTTGGGGGCTACAAGTACAACCCGGGCAAGTTATAAAAAGTTTAAAATTTTATAAGTGTTCTTCCTCAAATTTTGTTCTGAAAGATGAGCAGTTTTAAGTGATGAAGTTTTAAGTCCTAGCTTGTTGTAAACAGACAACCCGGGCCTTGGGGGCTACAGGGCTGAAATTTTTATCTATGGCATTTGTTTTTCAAGCACCAAGATCATCAACAAGTGATAATCTTGGAGCGTGGGGGCTAGGCAGAGTATAGTTATGCAAGAGGTAGCAAGAAAAAATGAGTACCTGGTATCGTTTCTGGATCAGGGAAACAAGTTCAGTCTCCAGATTCTTGTGGTGAGCAAGGCGAGTGAAATATTCCTCGCAAAGAGACGGTGTAGACATGGAGTCTAGAGCCGCCAAGTCCAAAGAAGGAACTGGGTCTTTGCCTTTGGCAGAGGGGTCCAGTTTAATTTCAGGCACAGTGACCTTGGCATTGACTTTGGAGACGCCAGGTGCCGGGCCTTGTTTAGACCCGGTAATCAGCACTTCCTGGTCATCCTCTTTGGTGCCAGACCCTAACCCGGGTGACTGTGAAGTGGGGGATGGCTATGGAGCAGCTGGAGGAAGGCTTCGTGGAGATGCAACCACGTTCTCAGCAGCAGATTCTTCCTTTTGAGCCGGCTCTCAACGTGTACCTCTGTTGGAGAAGGTTCTGCTGTAGTATGGGGAGGAGAAGCGCTGGAGGAGAGTCTGAGTCTTCCTCCATGATGGCCTTGGCACTGAAATGAAAAGAAAAGTGGTTAGATAAAAAAGACAGCAAAAGTACTGAATCATGGAATAATAGGAGAGTATTTCTAACCCGGCATTGATCTGGAAGTCCTCGGGTGTGCTAACACCATCCGAGGAGGAATCTGATAAACGAGATGGTTTAGCAACCCGGATCTTGCCAGCTAAAGGGTACTTTTTGCTGGGCGTCTTCTGGATGGATTTGGCCCAGCTTGATAAAGAGCGTTGAGGGATACCTGGGCTCAGGGAAACGTGGCTTGCAGAATATCGGGTTCAGCGCCTCTTGTTCGCCTCAGCCTCCTTCTCAAATTCTGTTTCCTGTGTTTGTGCTTGGGTTTGAGATGAGTTCATCATATAAATTGAGAAACGAGAGTATGGCACCTTAGCAATGGCGGCCCGGGTACTCTTTTGAGCAGGAGGTTCAGCAGTTTGGGGACCCGGCAGTACGTCAGAAGCCGGGTCAGTGGGGCCTGGAATAAGAGGAGCCGGGTTATCAGTAAAGGCGTCCTTGTTGGGGACTTCGCTGTTAATTAGGTCGAGGAACAGCCGGCCTAGGGAGTCAGGCTCACCTTCTTCTTCTTCATCATCTTCACTTTCTGTGTCCTCCCCATCAGGAGAGGATGTAGGAGCAAAATCCACGCTCCACCACTTGGAGTCCTGGGAAAAAGAAATTAAACCAGTAAGATGTTATGAAAGGAATTACCGGGTTACGATTAACAGAAATGAGTGAGGATTGGTTTCTGCCATGGAGGGTTTGTTCTTAGCACTAAATGGGGCAAGCCCGTTCAGTGCAATGGCAGCTTTGTTTTCGCCAAGGAGTTTCTTGGCATTCTTCACAACTTGGTCGTCAGTTAGTGTCATCTCAGAGTAACGCATGCTATCAGTGGTTTCACCAGTGTATTGGCAAAATAGCCGCGTCCTGATGCTGAGTGGTCAGATAAACCAACCAATCCAGCACTTGACAAGATCTGTTCCTTTGAGGCCATGGGCGAGTAAGGCTCTGGCCCGGCGAAGTGTGGGCTCGAGCTTGACCCGGTCAGCATCATCAGCATAACTATTCATCTTAGCTTCATACGTCAGGCCCGAGTTCTGGAAAGCCGGAATACGAGCGTCGTCTGACTCAGGTGAGGTGTCTTTGCAATAAAAGTAGGTGTTTTGCCACCCCTTAGGGTGACTGGCTAAAGCGAGAGCCGGGAAATCCCATTCCCTGCGGCGCTGGATCGCAACTCCACCGTACGGGATCACTTGGTCCTTGCGAGATGGATTGCAATAGAAAAACTCGAGGAAAAGATCAAGGCTAAGAGCCATTTGCAAGTAGTCCTCACAGAAGACAACAAAGTTACTGATGTTGAGTATGGAGTTGGGGCCTATGTCCTGGGCCTAAGGCCGTAGTATTTGAGAACCCGGCGGAAAAATAGGGAACCCGGGGGGCGGAGACCACGTTGAACGTGATCAAGGAAAACGACGACCTCACCGTCTTTGGGGTTAGGGCGGATTTCTTCTCCAGCAGCACGCTAGTGAATCTCATCTTTGGGAGGAAGCTCGCCGCAGTTCACATATTCTTGCAGCATGACGTTTGTCACTGTGGATCTGGTCCAGTTGACCTGAGCAGCAGCGGGGGCGGCGGAGCCAGATGCACCAGCGTGGGAGCTGGGAGGTTTCGCGGCACGGGGACCCCCAGTCTTCACCTTCTCCTTCACCATGATTGCGGAGCTTTGAGGTTTCCTGGCTACAACAATGGCGATGAGAAACCCTAGCCGTAGATGCGGATGTGTGGAGAGGAAAATACCAAGTAAATTTGGGTGTGATTTAGAGTGGAATCGAGTGCGGAGCACGGATGCGAGGGAGAATCGTACCTGCAGATCTTTGCGTGGAGATTTGGAGGCTCGATTTGAGAGGGGATCTGCGATTGCTACAGTGCGGGCGCGAGGAGATGACGAAGATGAACTGAATGGGGGAAAATGACTGCGTGCCTCCTGGTCTTCTATTTATAACCGTGGTGAAAACCCTAGGGGTATTGAGGTAAAAAGTGAGTGGATAAGATAAGTATCCTCTCCTGGGAGTTAATATCAAGCCGAAGAGGCAAAAGGAATATTCCTTGGCCACATTTATGATTGGAAACAGGCCCGCAACAGAGTTGTGGTTTTCGTTAAGTGTTGAAAGTGAAACCCGGTGGAATCTGAACCCGGTGTATTTGAACCGGGTTACGTCCTAGGTCGCCAAGAAGGGCTGGCCAAGCTCAGGAGAAAAGTGATGTAACTTGGTATTTAATTTGTTGTATATTATTTTGTGTTTCAGGTGGTTAACCTGGCTGACCAAGATAACAGTTCACCTCAAAAAAGCAACAATCAAGAATAGAAGCAGAACATGTCAACCTGGCAACCAGGTTAACCTGGGGGCTACTGATGGGGGGATAATAACCCGGTAGGCTCATGAAGAGGGAAGCGTGACCCGCCAGGCAAGAGGCCCGGCCAGGCAAGCTAACCATCAGCATGGGCCGGGTTATGTCGCTGGGCCAGTTGGTTTGGTGGTAACCCGGTTCAGGAAGGAAAGGTTTTAGAAGACCAGAGGCGGTTAAGGACTTGGAGGACACGAAGGCCAGAAGAGCCAGAGTAGGACTCCGAGTCTGGGTAGAACCCGGATTCGTCTTGTAAAGCGCCAGGAGACCCGGTAGTCTATATAAATCGGTCCCTGAGCCCTAGTTAGAGAGGACTTTACGATCCAAGCTTAGGCGAGAGAATCATCGAGAGAAACCCACGCTACCAAGCGAACCTTGTAACCTAGATCGAGATCCGGCTCTGTTGTCGTAGCCGGGTTATCGAGATCGAGATCAATAATAAGATAGCAGGAAGTAGGTCTTTATCTCCAATGGAGAGGCCGAACCTGGGTAAACCCTTTGTCCCTGCAGTGCTAAACAATCTCCCAGATACCAGAGTCGCCTTGCCCATCATCTCAAGCTACCCCAAGGTAGCATCTGCCGTGTTATCTACCCCACGACAAGACGGTTCTTTACAAAACATAATCTGGACCCACCAATCCTAGAAACATTAAGACTGCCGAGCAGCAATTGTCGAATATACGTCCTAGCATGCCGCGATGGTCAGGTGCTACTTAGTCAAAGTATTGGACACAAATCATTAATTATCTGGGATCCAATCAAAGACACCGAAACACCAATAGTAAATCCAAGATGTCATAGCAAAGAAGAGCTTCTGAACGGCACAATCCTCCGTTCGAGAAACCGAGCTGAAGCCTGTACATACTATTCTCAGTTAAGCAATTTCTGGATTGTTTAGATATCAACCAACAGAAATCTAAACTTAATAATGGTCGAGAGATACTCAACAGAATTAGGAGCATGGGAAAATTGGACTACACATACTGCAAGGATCGCAGAGACCAACGATAGGCCGGCAACTCTCATAGGGAATATCTTGTACTGGCCAACGAAATCCAACTATATCATTGCCTTTAACACTATGATGAAGGACCTGTATTATGTTGAATGCCCTGAGGAGACACATGATATCCACAGGCGCAATCTTCACATCATCAAGGGCCATAATGAAGCTGTTGGCCTCACAATCGTAAGAGGTTTCACCCTACAGACCTGGTGTAGTGCAGGATCGTCAACAAATGTTCATACATGGTCACTTCACAGAAATGTTGATCTAACAACTACATCATGGTCTCTTTGCGCTTGACACATCATTTTCTTAAAACTGGAAATATCCTGTAAAGATACTCTGCTCATTTGAGGACAGAACTACATTGGTTATACGATCCAAAGAAGGAGTGTTCCAACTGGATGTCGTTAAATTGCTGTGGAAAAAATTAAGGCTTCAAAAAACATCATGCACATTATATCCATACACCATGGAACCAGGTCAGGAGCATCACCGATGTTTAAACTGTGTGTTCATATATCTATCTTTTATCTCATGAATTTGTTTATTGCATGTCAGCAACCGACTTGATTCGAAGAGTAGCAGGAAGGAGACGAATTCAAGACAGCAGCAACAATACGCCTGATTCGGAAAATGACACAAGGGAGACAAAAAACGGTCATGCCAAACGAAGCAGAAAGACTTGCTTATCTGCGTTTGCGTGACATCTGCTTGTTCTGGTAAGTGGCGCAGTATATGCAAGGAAAAATGGTTCGAAGGAAACGTGGTGTGTTTTTTCATATTTTCACAATTATATTTGTTCTAGCACGATGCATTGATCAAAAGTGTAATCTTAAGTAGGTTCCTCGAGCTCTAACCTACTTTCACAGATTCCGTTTGCTGACCTTCTAACTAAGATCCATCCAGCCATAATTATGTTGTGTTTTCTTACCGTGTGTTTCTCCCTGTTCCTCGTCTTGTAATTTGTTGGCGTTACCGAGAGGGCTGGGGGCTGGGAGAGGGGGCGGAAACTCGATACACGAATGACCATATCGAATCGCTGGTCATGCCGACTCCAGGGAGCTGACACCCTCAGACGATGGGGACGACAGAAAGGAACCACGATCACCAGGAGACCCCAGTTTCCAACGCGCCAAATGCAGACGGCGTTAGAAAACTCGTCCATAACTCTGTGGATAGAACAAAATCTTTATCACGCACAGCAGACAACTCAATCGTGAATTCGTGATAAGTCAGTTCAAAAACAGTAAGTCGGCAGCTTATAATAAGTTTACCTGTCGGCACAAAAAGTGTAACCAGGATGTCAAAATTGATAGTTTCGTCCCACTAACATTTTTGGATTCTCAAAAAAGAGATGTGCTTTAAAATACAGAACACACATAATGAATTCGGTATTGCTTTCTACGTTCACTGCCGAAACACCAAAAACGTAGCGCGGTACATCGATAACGCTCCAAGGCTTTCCAAAGAAGGAATGTCCATCCAAGGCTTTCCAAAGAAGGAATGTCCATCCAAGACTTCCCAAGGAAGAAACCTGACTGCAAAATTTCCCAAGCAGACCATCCAGAATAGCTGAGGCCAACCGTGCGACCAATAGAATAATTAACACGACAGAAAAAACATTAAGACGAATAAGCCAATATCGTTATACCCTAGACTGGTGACGCCGACTCCAGGGAGTCGGCTTGAACGGATGGTGCATGAACACGGAGAAGCTAATATCGTTGGCTCCGAAAGTAGTACAGTTAACAACACGATTACATATTTCGGTTGGGAAGAGGGATTCCTTATTCGTACATGCCCTTCTCCGAGATTTGGTTTACGTCGTCGGTAGATTCGGATAAAGATGACCTCGAATCAAGTATCACTCTGAACGTATCCAAACGTGGGAGAGATAAGCCGGTCGTCTATAAAAAAAGCACGAAAGAATATAGCAAGAATCTTATATTTACTAATTGGAGGCACCATAGGAGCCTCCATGTTAATCCTGGAGGTTAAGAAATTTTGTCCATCCGATCTATCTATAATCTGCCTAAAGCCGTTGGATTAAAATTGAGTGTCCAACGCGCACGCTTGACTCTTCTCGCGTCTACCTTCTCCACCTGAGTTCGAATCCCATCAAGCAATAATACATGTCAAATAATAAAATATCTCCCGTTTGATTGCTCGCGCTCGGCGTTTCCAGTGTCATATACCTCCGTGACCCTCCTCCAAGGAAAATAGAAAACAAATCTAATCGTCACCTCGGTTGCGATGCGGGCGGTGCATCACTATCCAGCCTCATGCACGCCTAAGATCGATCGATCTCATGATTCTCATCCGATGCATGTCAGGTTATACGAATTCTTTCTCACAACCATGCGACCGGCGATTAGATTAATCGTTGATTTTCTGATCACGCATGTCAGGCGGGAGCGTGCTGTTCTTTCTATGAAGTAGCTCAGATGGTCTCTTCTGATCGGTCATGGAAGGACGGACCCAGGATCAGCAGTGATTATGTAGATCGGGACGACTTGGGAAAAATATTCGTGGGGGCATGGCAGTGTTTCTCCAGCATCAACGCGACTCTATCAACCTTTCAGGTTTGGTCTTCTAACTTCATTAATAAATACCATACCATTCTATTTGGGATTCCGCATGCAAGATATGCGGGTGCAAGAATAAGCCGATGCAAATTAGATGGTTCGCTGCTTCATGTGCGATCTGTGATGGCCAATACGTTTACAACTTTACATGCATGGAACCAAAAAATAATTGATTAATCCTTCCGATTTTGTGCTAGATATATACATGTGATTCAGCCTATGCATAGCTCTTAAGCGACCATTTTTTTTAATTTAATTGTATGCACAATGGATAAATCATACCAGCGCGGTGTTAAATAATCAGAATCGAGCATACAGTTTCTTGTGATGTGGAAATTAAACAGCATGCAATTTGTTGTGATGTTGAAATTAAACAGCATGTCCTTTATAAAATTAATATCACAATTGTTGATCCTCTCTGCTTTAATCCGTGCAATGGTGAAGGTGGACGCACATCATCATCAGCTCTAATTGTTCTATAGCTTCATTAGAATAATTATATTACCATTCACCGATCTTGGACATGGCATGTAAATGATTTTATGATTTCTCACCGCTAAGAAGATGCAATCATATTGAGGCTTGATATTTATTTATTTATGTGATATATATTCGTTTGCCTAATTAGCTCAACAGTTTGATAATTAACATATTGGGAACATTAACATGTTTATGCTTGAAGATCCTCTAAAAGTCATGGTAGATTATCTCTGATATCTCAGGTAAATATAATCGGAGAAAACCTACGCCTTACCATATCATAAAGACAAACTATGTACATGTTGAATATTAATTATGCGCGTTTATTTCAAAATGTGTATAGTATTTGCTAATATTGCTACCTAAAATAGGAAAAGAACAGGTGGCGTGATTAGAAGTTTTAGTGGGTTTCTGGCACCTTTAATAAATTGGGATAGTCCTCCAGTTAGAATTTCAACACACAACTGATAAAAAATATTGTTGCAGTGTGAATGATGGTTCCACAAAAATAGTGGGACGTAATTCATATTTAGAACATGGTCGTTAAATGATTTTGAAACAATTAATATTTCTAGCTATACATTTCATTTTGGAGGATATATTAAATGTGGCATAACTTTCAACATATGGATGACATTATTTTTCCAATGTATTTTCGTGCACACATAACTCCCACAGCTTTTCTTGCTTAGAAAATTATGTAATATGGTTGCTACAAGATATTGATCGAGCCAACCAAATGGTTGACTCGGTAGGCACCAACAATAGAAAAGTAGGTTAATATTGTTTTTTCAAGCATAGCAAATCATGGGTCGTGCCAGTCTCGGCATGTGAAACTTTTACCTGCGATCAACTACATCCTTCGGAAAAATCATGATCTTAATGTATTTTGAGGCTGTATTGATTTTTGCTGAGGGGAATATGTGCATTTTGAATTTCTGCTTGCAGTTTCTCTAGATGACTCTGCAAAATACTAGATCGTCAACAATTAGCTCTGAAAAACTAGAACTTCTGCATGCTTGCTGTAAAAATCTGGGGCACAGTTAAAAAAAAAAAATAATTTGCCATGTGGTAGCTGATTATCTAAAGAGTGAGGAATGTTGGAATCTGCAACCAGGCCACAACTACAGCTACGGCTCCAGTATTCTTTCAACGAATCGCCGACGAACTGAAGCTCTTGGCCACACGTTCACACAACCAGCAGGAGCAACAACGGGAATGTGCTGAGAAGTTTCAGGGTAAGCATCATGTATTATGGCCTTCTTTTGTCTCTTTTCGTTGCTGGCAGTAACATTGGCTGTAAATTTGTAGATGTAATTAATAAATAATCTAAGAAGATCTAAGGTTGACGGTCCTCTATGTTTTTACTTTAAAAAAATCATACTACATGAGATTAGTGTAGTAGGGATCTAACTTTTTTGTGAAACAACCTTGGTGATCTGATTTAATATTTATATGAGGTATACGCTTGCATTTAATATTTAAGCTTTTCGGAAAATAGCAGAGACATACAAGAATAAACTCAAAATATGTATGTATATATACTTGCATATAGATAAATACTATTTGAAATGTAAAACTTAGAAATGGGATTCGAATTAGAAGTTCTCTTACATTATTTTCTAATATTGAGTACTATAAAAATAGCCCGTGCGGATGCACGGGTTGATGACTAGTAAGAAAACAAATAGCAAGAGACCGATCTCCAAAAAAAAAATAAACAAACACCGAACAAAGGGACTTGCACGAAAGAAAAGATGTCAGTTAATTAAGGCTGGCAGGCCGGTCGTAGGGAAGAAATCTTCCTACAAACCTACGAAACATAGAGACACACGTCTTAACACGCACGAAAATGATAGATGAGAAGCCTTGGAGCTGTAAGAACCAACTTTACCCATGAAGCAGCCGACTCCAGACTTAGGAGGCAAGGGTACTAAAGGAAGGAACTAAACGTCTGTTTTGAACAGGTATATACTGCCAGCTTTACTGAATACTCCACCCCTCTACATCATCTGGCCTCGGGGACTCCCTGGATTAGAGGAAACACATCCCAATGCAACAATGGAAGGATGAAACGATATGATCGCGTGTCACGAGAAGGCCAGTTGGACCATAATGTACACGCCACTTGTAAGTTGGCAGACAATTAACACGTATGAACAGTATCGCAATAACGCATTGCTAGTCAGACATAGCATTTATTCTTTACTTTAAATCACTGACGAACTCTTGCCAACTCCAGCGGCACATCGACTATGGGCCGTACCAGTTAATGAATATAGAGTGCGGTAAGTAGAAAAACAGAAACAAACATGTTAACAGAGAAGCAAACAACTTCGTGATACCTTCCGTTGTCCCGCATTGGTAAAGCGTGTCGGCTCCCTGAAGTCGACATGAACAGCAATTCGCTAAGTTTCTGCGCGTTCTTTATCTCCTCTATATACTGAGGAGTGTAATGTTTGTTCTTTTTTCCAAAGGCTACAATATTTATCTTTAAACTCAATCAACATATGTTCTTCCTTTTTCGGATTGCACTCGTTTAAGTTCAGACACGACGTGACGTATTCTTCCATGTTCCTGTTGAGCCAAAAAAAATTGCCCTCCTGGGTTTTCAACGCGTCCCTTGGCCGTCACGTACTCGGCCGACTCCACGCGTTGGACGGATAAAGGTATCACAGAAGGGAGAAACACGGGACCTGGAAGCGCACGTTCTTGCAACCGACTCCAGGAGCCGGTGAGACTGATCAACGTGGAGGCGTGAAGAGGCAGCTTTCAATTGTCATAACGATCAAAAATACGTCTCCGCTTTCGATCGGGAATGCCCATGTTTGTCTGTGAATGAAGCCGGCAACCAAACCAGACGATCCCGCACGGTCAGCGCCACCTACCCTGCGAGTGCGTCCTTAAGCCGACAGGAAATAAATCATAAAGTCGGCGGGGTCGGGCTGTGCATCAAGACGGGAATCTGGAGTCGGCGGGATCGGGCTGTGCACTAAGACGGGAACCTGGAGTCGGCGGGGTGCACCGAAAACGCGTCACAGATAATAGCAACTCTCGAATCGTCTGCCCACCCACGAATCTCAACTCCTTTTTTTTCGAACGTTGAAATATCTGATCCTTAAACTGAACCATCAACCCTATAATAATTTTGTTATTAAGCTGTTTTTTTGTACTTCATATCCGGAAGTTCCATGGGGATGGGATGAGGAAGATGAAGCCAGAAGAGATATGGTTCAGATGGCTGACTTGCGATTGAGCCAACTACCATAACTTGACCGCGAATTGTCTGCGTGGCTCTCGTATGACGAGTACAAAAGAACACTGCGTCTCGACAGCTGAGCAAGGCATGGCAGCGAAGTATATGAAAGGAGGGCTTATAGCATGGAATGTTTTTAAACCTACCGTTTTTCACGTTCCCATTGGTCTTATCCTTTTTACCTCATGGGCCGTTGCCACGTCAGTTGACCGTCACCTTCTCCACCGACTCCACGCGTTGGGTGGGTAAGTGCATGGCAATTGAGATCGACTCCAGGGCTGGGAATCATGTCGAAGATAACTGCACCGTGTTATCACGCCGACTCCAGGAGCCATAATCCATCTTAATGCATTGTTATCGTTAAAACAGAGCTCGGATCATGCATTAAGACGGAACGTCTGCTTTCTTGGGTTTTCTATCAATTCACGAGGTTGGGGTGAGGAAGATGAATCTGGAAGGGACAGGGGTGGAAACTATCTCACTATTGAGCCGTCTGTCGTAACGTGTGTGTCGTGGGTTTATCACGTCAGGTGTCATGGATGACTTCGTATGTGTGGGATTGTGCAAGTCAATCGTCTCCGAGCTTAAGATCATAGGACACGAAGAAGACACAGATTTACCCAGGTTCAGCCCCTCAATGTGAGGTAAAGACCTACTTCGTGCCTACCCTAGGTTGGTATTGATATGAGTATGAGGTGTTACAATAGAGGCGATCCGATCTCGGTACTCGCCGTAAGTTCTAGGGTTTGAGACTTGGTTGTCTCGTCCTGCGAGTCCTCCTTATATGTCCGGAGGCTCGCTAGGTTACAAAGGTATTACTTGGAGACTAATCTTTGGGCCTTCCAAGTTAAGTTATCTCCGATCTTCTAGATCCTTCTCTTAGCGCGTTGTGATCCCTTGCGTCGGCCCATCTTCGTGTAAGCCCATTGATGGTGCGGCCGTGAACTCATCATGAGCTGCACTAGACCTGTGGGCTGCGGGTTAACTCATTAATCATTCCCCCGACAGTGTGTAGGAACGCCTGTGTGTGTAGCAATAACTTGCCGTCTGTGAGAACAAATACCACAACGGCCGGAGCAGACATGAACGAAACGAATGACTTACGCTTTACCCGTGTGCGATGAACTACAGGATCCTGACACGAAATGAAAACGACGCCGATTTTCTTTTCCACGACGTCGCCGGTTTACTTTTTAAATTACGGAAGCCAAAACAGACGGAAGACCAATAAAAAAACAGCGTACGTGCAAGGATCTAGCAAATCTTCAATCACGCCGAATCTAGGGGACCAACGTCCTGTTTCATTGATCAAAAGTGTAATCTTAAGTAGGTTCCTCGAGCTCTAACCTACTTTCACAGATTCCGTTTGTTGACCTTCTAACTAAGATCCATCCAACTATAATTATGTTGTGTTTTCTTACCATGTGTTTCTCCCTGTTCCTCGTCTTGTAATCTGTTCTATTTGCCACCTCCAACTCCAAATCTATCGAAACTATGCAATGTAGCAAAACGAATATCACCGTCTGGAGCCATTTCACATGGTATGGCTGTTTAATCTGTTCCGACGCGGCCTGCTATTAAGCCGGCAACCTGATATTAAGCCAGCCACTGTGTCTACGCGTCGCCCTCCTACGAAGCCGGCCACTGTCCCTACGCGTCGCCCTCCTATTAAGGCGAGAATCAAGACACTCAATGGTATCTTCTATCCTGAATGATAACACATACTTCGTCTTCACATGTCTTGATGCCTGCAAAACAAAATAGCGTAGTAAACAAAAATACGAAGATGTTAATAAGCAGTACCAACATCCTCATTGGCAAGACATCAACGAACCAAGGAACACAACAAAGACGTACAGGAAGAACCTCTCAAGCAAATACTCTTGTCGACTCTGTTGTTTTATTCATCTTTACTGGTTGTTCTGCTTTTGAAACTCGTCTTGGTTGCCGACCTGTCTATGTTGGAGTTACCATACCCGCAGTATTATTGGGATTTAATGCAGGGAGTGGTCACAGTTTCTTAGTTCGCATCGGGTATCTGGCCTGCCGGCTCGGTGGTTGCCGACTCCACGATGAGTTTCTTATGCTATATGGTCCCGCCGTCCATTTCATTTGTTTGTTTTGTTTTTCGTTTCATTTTTTCAAGTACCTTCTCGGCGTTGAAAGACATGCACAATAGAGACAGTGTGCGAGAGACTTCTTTCGTACAACCAGCCGTGTCGTCTCGGTTGTCTTTTCCAATAAGTTGCTAGAAGAACACAGGTCACGCCGACTCCAGGGAGTCGGCTAGATCCACGAGCAGCGAGACGGAGAATGTCAGGCCGAGCGACTCCCTGGACTCGACGCCTCTCATAGTTTATACTTTCGTAGATATCTCGGGGTGCGCATTGGCGCACGACACCCCCCCCCCCCCAAGCCCTGTTTTCACGACACACCATACACGATGCTAATAATCAAAGGGTATAAATAGTTATATCCATTTGTAAAATCGAGGAAAAAAGAAGACAACACTAGTACAGAACGACACATCCGATACCCTCTATGGAAACGGCACGAGTTAGGCGACGGAGAATCGCACTTTCCGCGTGAGAAAACCCGCCCCGCCAGGCAAGCTGGCCCGTGTCCCGCCTTCATAGGCAACAGTCGCGAATTATTAACCGTTGCCGATATGTTGGTAACGGAGTTTCTTTCGACTCCGTTTGCGATATGTGCTTCAATGGCATCGGACATTTGTATACAACCGTTGGCGAGGTTGCTTATATAAAATTCCTTTTTTAGGACTATCTTGGATATTATAAAAGACTGTCGATTCGCCCTTGTTCCTCCGCTCCAGCTTGTTTTTACTCCGCACTCGTGTCCTCCATGGCCAAGAGCATGAGCTCGTCGGGGAGATCGAATGCGTCCTCCTCCTGCGCCGCCGGGGCCGGGTCAGATCTGCCGCTTGTGAAGTGCGTTTGCTGCCGCTGTCGGAACGCGATTCGTCGAGTGTCGCGTTCGGATCTGAACCCAGGCCGGATCTACTTCAAGTGTCCAAATCACAGGGTTAGTTCGACGCTTCGACCAGTTTTGATTGATTCTACTCTATGTGTGATGCTGATTTGCCTCTGGATTCGATTTACCATTTGGCAGGGGAGGGCGAAGAGTATTCTGGGAGCTGTGATTATTATTTTTGGATTGAAGATTATATTGAGATGCTGCTTGCTAATGGCGCCGAAGTGGAAGCTGCAGAGCTGGAAAATGTAGCCTTGATAGTCAAGAAGGCGAACATGGAGATGAAGCCGCACACTGCAGCAGCTCTAGCTGGTTTGGCATGGAGCCCAACAAACACTTCGACTAAATCTGACCATGTTGTTGCTGTGCGCAAGGAGCGGCATAAAGGAACAGAAATAGCTCAGTTAAATGTTCTTGTGAGCATTGCTAGAATGATTTTGTGTGTTTGTGTGCTGCTGTTAGGTGTGAACTTGTATGCAGCAATGAAAATCAGTAGAATGTATTAGGTTCATATGCAGCTATGCAAATCAGTACAATGTATTAGATTCGTATGCACTTTGAAAATCACTATAATGTATTAGGTTCGTATGCAGCTACGGAAATCAGTAGTACATAGTAGTTGTGAACTTGTATCCAATGGAAACGGTTATATAAAATGTCCGTTGCCAATTGGGTGCCTATAAATGTACTGGCGAAGCAAGCCCCATCAGTCTCATTCTCAATCCCTCACTGTCCATCTTTCAACCCTAGCCGCCGCACATTGTAGCTTTTTACTCTCCTCACTCTCTCATGGCTTCCTCTGCCGGCGCTTCTAGATCTCGCCATCACAGCCGCGGCTCTAGCGGCCGCACCGATCTAGCTGCATCTGTTCGTGATAGGGCAGATCTGGAGGCGGTTGTGATGCGGCAAGTGTGGGAGCGCGTCAGGCTAATCACCTCCGGTGATGCCCCGCGTCCTCTGGGCCACGCGGAGCTGGATCAGATCATTCATCGGGTGGTGATGCAGCAGTTGTGGCGGATCCGCCGTCAACGGAGGCCGATCTGGAGGCCGCCGTCGACGGAGGAGGAGGTGGCCGATCTGGAGGCGACGTCCCCGGTGGAGGAGGTGGCGTCCACGATGGAGGAGGTGGCCGATGTGGAGGCGCCGTCCACGGAGGAGGAGGTGGCCGATCTGGAGGTGGCGTCCACGGTGGAGGAGGTGGCCGATGTAGAGGCGCCGTCGACGGAGGAGGAGGTGGCCGATCTGGAGGTTGCCGTCGACGGAGGAGGAGGTGGCCGATCTGGAGGCGACGTCCCCGGTGGAGGAGGTGGCGTCCACGGTGGAGGAGGTGGCCGATCACGAGGCGCCATCCACGGAGAAGAAAATATGAGGTCTAAATCGCTCAGCTCATGAACTAGTTCATCAATTGGTTTTATATAGAACTTGTCTAGTATATAGAACTTGTCTAGTATATACAAAACTCGTCTAGTATCTTGCACTTTATTGTTTCTGTCTAGTTTTCTAGTCTAGCGTAGAAAACTTGTCTAGTATATAGAAAACTTGTCTAGTATCTTGCACTATTTTAAAGTCTAGTAGGGTGAATTAATTTCAACTCTTTGTAGTACTACCGATGATAAATAGATCCAGTCACAACTTTTTGTCAATGTGCTAATCCTCGTTATTGTTTTGTGTAGCTAGTGTATGAAGTAATAGTATTTCGGCGACACTGTATAAAAAATGGTGAGGCTTTTGAAGGAAACATCACCTTCAAGTTATGCCTCCAAATCGTTTGATCGGACTGCAAGCACACGGATATAGGCACTTAAAGGTGTGAACTGTTTTCACATAAATTATATCTATGTCATGTAGCATCATATTTTGGCTCTTCTCTAACTATCAATCCATGTATTTTTATCCAGAAGCACAAAGTTGATCCGAACAAACTTTAAATGTGCTACTTATAAAGTGGGATTATATTTCGGCGACACCGTTCAAGATGGAGCAAGCCTCGGTACGAAGAATTTGGCAATTTGGCTTGGTGTAGTTTCTGTTTTTTCAGTTTCTCCGGCTATTTTGTGGATGTGTGTTTAGGGAGCAAGCCTTAGCTGCAGTTTAGGGAGGCATGAGAATGATAGGATTAGCGAAGCATGTGTAACTCATCTTTTGATGTTATGTAATGGTGACAATTGTTATATAAGTTATGAACGGTTTTGCTAGCAACTTTATGCTTCTGCTGTGATATTTTGAATGTCAATTGGCAACTGTATTGCTGCTGTAGGCTTATGAAAAAACCTCAATGCAAACGAGTGAAACAGAATCTCCGTTTCTGATGTCCAGATACATTGGCAACGGAGACTGGATGGCAACCGTAGCCAAAATCAAGCCTCATCGGTGACGGTTTTTTCTTGTCCGTTGCCGATGAGAGCCTTCACGTCAGTGACAAGGTCGGGGACACGGACCCTTTTTCCGTTGCCGAAGGGGTTTTTGGCCCGTTTCCGATGTGTCGTTCTGTACTAGTGCAAATAATAAACAGATAACAGATTCATGTAACAAAACCCGTACCTTTTCAAAAACAAAGTATAACCTCACGGGCGCAAAACCCTTTAAAACCCCTAAACCCTCAGAATATGTCAAAAGCAGAACAGCCTGTAAAGATGGAATCTTTCGAGGTACTTCGGTAGCTCAAAGCCGAAAACTTAAAATTAATGAAAGTTAGAAAAACCGAGATGCTTGCTGTCAAAAAATTTCAGAACCAGATCAAGTTCTATGATTTTTTAGATTTTCGTACGGTGATGGACAGAAATCTGTTTCTGGACAATAAATTGCATGTCTCGATGTGTTTGGCGAGCCGGCTAGCGCTTTGTGTAATGATATGGTCTTTGTACTGTCGTTTCGTGATGATCTTGGGTCGCGAGGGTCTGTACATAATCTTATCAGTCAGACCGGTGAATCTTGCCGTCACGTGGTTGGGTCAGTGGTTTAAAGACAAGGGTAAAAGATATCCGCTTGATCCACTTGATCGGTAGAAGGCGTCATTCATTGGTGCTTGCATACCATTCAGTTGTTCCAATTTGTTTTATGTCTATTATTTGTCTAATTTGGTGTCTGGTCTTACATATGGATATATTTATTTCTACCTGTTGATTATTAGCATCGTGTATGGCGTGTCGTCAAAATAGGGCTCGGGGGGTTGTGCGCCAAGGCGTACCCCTAAATCTAGTCGGAATAGGTGACAGACAACAGACGCGTCGACAACCCAGGAAGACTAAAAAAGGCCTGACTCCTTTGCTACCACTTAATGCGTTACGTCTATGAGTGTGTCCGTACTATCGCTCCCTGTTCAATGGTCAGTCCTGCCGACTCACTGGATTCGCTGGAGTCGGCGGGATCGCCGACCAGTGAGACGGAAAAGAGCAGTCCCGCCGACTCCCGGGACTCGACCAGTACCAAAAAAATAACACATTAACGGAGAAGCCCAAGCTCTAAGCTTGGGGAAGTGTCGGTCTTAATGAATATATGTTTCCTATCGCGTTTGTTACCGGCCATGCTGGCATTTGTTATTGTTCTTGCTGTCAGCTGCTCGCATTGAATCGTTGCCGCGACGTTACATTACAGGTGACTTCTATTTATGAATTGCATTGAAGAGTACCATGTGTAAGCTATGACATCGATATCAATGATGCCGACTCCAGGGAGAGGGGGAGATATTATTCTAGATTCATTTCGGTGTGAAAAGACATATACTCTACACGCTATCATAGATGCACGTGCCCCTTGCTTTCTTGAAACGTCTGAAGGTCAGCACCTACACCGCCGACTCCACGCTTTGGATACTACTCATGATATATCGCACCAAAGGATAACGATACACTGAGTCACAAACTTTAGGGTGGCTGATAGAAAGACAAAACATAGATACCGCCTCAATACACACTCAGAATACTTGTACAGAAAACACGACTACAAACAGTTTCACACTAACCCTGGAGTAGACGTGACAGGCTTTTCCGTCTTACCACATGCCGATCCCATAGATAAAGCGATACCGACTCGAAAATGAAGAGAAGAAAGGTCGCCGACCAGTGAGACGGAGAAGGTCAGACCTGCCGACTCCCGGGAGTTGACCAGTACCGAAAAAAACCGCATCGGTCTGGCGCCAACAGTAAACATGACCGATGAGATCGTAGATTTATCAAGAAATCAATATGCATAAAGATAGCTAAGAAGGAAAAACAAACAAAGAAATATCAATCATCAAACCCACCGCATAAACAGAAAAAAAAGCACAAAGGCAGCGACCACCAACCAGGATAACTCACCAAAGAAATTACAGGAACCCGAAACCAAACAGGAAGCAAAAAATCACTGCGTCTGAAATATTCCCGAGTAAGGCAACGACATGCAAAGAAAAAAGGCAAAATAAGTCACAAAACTATCACAAAATTAGTGTAACCACCTCAAGAAGGCCCAAACTCCAAGATCAGAAATCCATACCAAGAAATCGACCTGCATCACGATAGCAGAGTAAAAATCAAAGCATCTTCAAATTAACCGAACTAAACATCGATCGATCAGCCAAGAGAACTATGGAGAACCAAAAACTAAGCGGCAGATGGCGAATGGAGCCCAGCCAGCCAACCGA
Source organism: Poa pratensis (assembly GCA_947311845.1). NCBI lineage: Eukaryota > Viridiplantae > Streptophyta > Magnoliopsida > Poales > Poaceae > Poa > Poa pratensis. Next base: position 39,499,968 of record CAMZMU010000094.1, read on the forward strand.
AAGAACCAACCAAGATGATGACCTGCAAAATAAAAATGATACATGGAAAAATAACATGAGAGCAAGATCCACCAAAACAAAATTAAGAAAACATCGAAAAATCGCACGATAGCAAGAACATCACGACAAGAAAAGCACGGAAATAAAAAAAGGGACTATTACTCCTGTGCCCCTGGATCCTTAGTTGTGCTCACTTTTCCCACCGATGTTAACTTTTGCTCACTCTTCCCCACTGCGTTAGTTGAAACTCTCATGAATGCCACAGACGGAACTATCCGTCGAGTCCGTTAACTCTACTAGTGGGGCCGCGTGGGACTCGTTCTGACTGACGCTCGTTTGACCTGACAGGTGGGGCTGCGTTTCTGTGGCTTTGCTTGTTGGACCGTGGTGGGCTTTTTACGTTGTAGAACGGGCCCATTTCTTGATAATTAAATTAGCGAGGCCAACCTTTATGCATGCGCCCGACTCAGCCTACTAGGGTGGCATCGATTCAGCCTGCTATGCATGGGAAGAGCAGCGTTGACACCACGGGTCGGCACGCATGCCAGCGTTGTAGAACGTGCTCGCATGCCAGCGTTGACACCACAGATCGGCACGCCAGCGTTGTAGAACGGCTCGCATGCATGCGCGCCGCCACGCACGCAACCAGACGCACAGCTGCGTCCCTGCCCTGCCGCTCGATTCAGTCGCGACGCACGGAACTATGGACGTGTAACCTAGGCAGGGCGGCACGGCAGGCTCGATTGAAGCATCGGTTCAGTCGATCATCGGTTCACGCGACGGTGGAGGCATCTTTCATGCATTTGATTCAATGTGAAAACGGTCGAAAGAAGGCCTAGCCTAGGCCACGGATCGGCACCACACCTCCTAGATCCAATTTGAAAACCAGCCATTCCGTCTACACGGTTTACCACCCATCTCTTCCTCTTCGTCTCCCCGGCTCCTATTTAAACCAACCCATCTCTTCGTGTACACTTCCATCTGCGCCTCGCCCCTTCTCTCCACCGAAATCCAAAGCAAACTCCTCGACGCGAAGATGCAGTACAACGCCCCCACGTTCCACATGCCGCCAACCGTACCGGAGGAACGCTACCCTGCCGGCGTCGTCGTCGAGAACGCGCTCCGCGTGTGGGCGTTCTCACGCTGGAGGGGTGCTCGGGACCTTGCGTATGGGTTCCTCCGTGCGGGCTCGCTGGTCATGTTCCGCCTCGACGAACATCGTCCCCACGCCAACACTCCGGTGATAGGGCTCGTCGCCCACTTCACCAACAGGTTCGATGCGTACTACCTGCTCGGCCAGGTGTTTTGGTGTGGGTGCGAGTTCATCGCATTCACCACCTACAACATCTTCACCGACATGGAAAGCATCTTCCCCACCCCCAACCGCATGCACAGCCTCCCGTACTACCTCGGCGAGAACGGCCAGGTCGAGGAGCAGTGAAGATGGTGGTGAAGACGGCGGTGAAGCCAAGCCAAGCAGTGAAGACGGTGCCCTAGCTAGGCCCTAGCTATTGTGTTAGGGCATCTTTTATCTATGTTGCGTTTGTGTGCGTTGTATGTGTGTGTGTTGCCCTTCTATGTAGGGTTATCTATCTAGGGATCCCATGTATCCCATCTATCTATCTAGTGTTATATGTAAGAAATTGTATGTCGCTTGATTTATCTAAGTTATGAGTGTTATAATGGTGTGTTATATTTGTTTTATTTTAGTCATGTATTTGATTGGTGTCAAAAATGAGATTAAGGTGTCAAAAGTAGTTAGGGAACTGTTGGTGATTGTTGAGATAAGCAAACATAATCAAAACCAAAAACATGAAAAAGAAAAGAGAAAAAGCACATACGGTTAAGGGAAATCAAATAAATTCAAATTTTGTTTCAAATTCAAATGTTGCTTCAAAGTCAACTTCTGTTTCAAATTTTGAATTCTGCCTCAAATATGATACATTATTACAACTTATTTGGTGAGCAACCGAACCAAAATATTTGTTTGCCCGTGCACGGCAACTAGTTATTTTGTGCATTTTGTAAACCCTTGTATTTTACTATCAGAAAATATAAGAGCTTGGGCAATCAAATTGAATCGTAGAAAGAAAAAAATTAAAAGGAAAAAAGAAACAAAGGTTTTCAAAAAAAAAAAGACAGAGACATCGCGTGTTTGTGGGCCTATCAGACAAAGTCATGGCACGGCCCAACCAAAGCTTGATTCTGTTTGGGCCCAACACGACTTTTTTTTCAGCACTGTCTGTAACTGATGAACTCAACTAAGCTGACTGTCCATTGCATTAAGCTTCCATGACATGGATTAAGATAAACAGTAACAACAAACCATACTGAAATTCAACCACATTAAAATGTTTTCAACTACTAGTACAACAACCATACTGAAATACAACCACTACTTGTTCAGATAAGCAATAACTGTTACAACACATGATGAAGCCAATGATTCTACTCATCACATATATCTTTGATCTTCTGCAACTTAGCCCCCAAGTTGGATTTCTGTTTCAGAAGATCGGCAACCATACACTCCAACTTCCTCTTCTCTTGCTTAATCAAATCCCTGTCCTTCTCTGCCTTCTGCCTCAAAAACTTGTGCATGTTGGAAGTTGATGCATCCAGTTTGTTCTTCTCCTCTAGTTCAGCTCTTGCATCAACAAGTGCTTGTTCTGCTTTGGCCTTCAGGGCTAGTGCAACCTGCTTTTCCTCAACCTCCTTCTTGAGCTCATCCTGGGAATTCTTCAAGTCAAGGTGAAGCTTTGTAATCTCATCTTGGTACTTCCACCTTATTTCAAGAACGTCTAAGGCGTCACGAACTCTAGCATCTTTGATTTCCCCATGCATTTCCCACAGTTTTGTCAGGGATTTGGACAACGTAGGTGGCCACACGTCATCAACCCAGTGCACAAAGTCACAAGTTTCTCCAGACTACATACATGTATCAAACAAGTTTCTGTTACTAATTTACACAAAAGAAAACATCTCAAGTTGTACTCCAAAAAAAAGTTCAGTTTTTTCACGTACCATCCCTGCGCAGGCCAAGAACCTCCTGCCAGTCCAACATCCTTCGAAAGCAACACATTTCTGGACCGTGGAATTGCAATGACAACGGATCTTGGTCTCGTCTTCATCGTCTAATCCGCAATAATCGGAATCGTACATGGTATTTGGGCCCTAAGAAATTTTCAGCGCAAGACCTCGGATTCGTGCTCAGATAAGAAATCCCCAAATCCTAACCCTAAACCTAAATCCTAGAATCCCAAATACACGAGATTGGAACACTTACGTTGGTGCCAAGCGAGCTCAGATTGGTGGAATCTTCGTCGCCGTCGCTCCACGAAACCATGGCGTCGTTGGGCGGCGATCTACAGCTCTGCGGCGGCGGGAGTCGAGAACGAACCAGAGCAATGACAGAACGAACCAGAGCGAGCAATGGGGCCAGCAATGGGGCGGGGCCAGCAATGGGGGAGCAAATGGGGCCAGCAACGGCTACTTCGACCTGGATGCGTGAACGGCCAATCAGGATGCAGAACCAGCATCACGCGGATCGCCAAGGCGAGGAACCGTCCATACGATCCAACGGCGCGGAGACGCGCGCATGCCTGCCCGCGGGAATCCTTCTAGAAGGCCATATCTGACGGGTGGAGTTTGTCGCTAGAGTCTGATCGGACGGCTGACGTTCGACACTAGGGTTTGGCGAGATGCTGCGGGGTTTAGAGTCAGTCAACGGGGTTATTAGGGTTTGACCAGAACTTCAAATGGCCATAAACAATTCAAAAAAATCAAAAAATGAAAAAACTTGCGTAGTTCGTCGGTTTATAAGACATAGTTACCAAAAAAACCTGGGTTTAGGGTTAAGGGTCATTTTCATGAAAATCCATTTTCCGAAGTGAGGCATCGAAATCAAGTTGAAATGAGCATAAGTAATTCAAAAAAAATCAAAAAATAACAAAACCAGTGCACATTGCCGTCATATGTGACATGGTTATGAGAAAAAAATATAAACTTGGTGTAGGTACATTTTCATGAAAAAAGCTTCACACAAATGAGCTATCACGTATGAAGCTGTTCAGAGTTCGAAGGAGAGGGAGAGAGGGTTTAGGTTTTGATAAAATTCAAAAAAATCAAAAAAATTACCAAAGATTCATTTTGGAGTGATTAAGAAGGTTCTGAACTTACTTTTTCATTTTCATATTCCAAACGTTTTTTTGATGGTTTTTAGTTAAAAGCATTTATGTTTAAAAAAATATAGTAATATGAAGATTAATTCAATAAATAGTGAAACTACTACTAGACACCATATGGATTGAATATGTGTTAATACAAAAATATTTGGCTCATTTGGACAAGGTCGAAAAAAAACTGCTTACAAATGGGGGTGTTTACCCTAGCTTTGGAGCTCGTTTGTAGCACTTTTCTCATGGGGATTGATCACCTTTGCTCATTCGGATTCAGATGTTGGTTCAGATACATACCACATAGCAATGGACTTCATATGTTTGAACAACTCCAACTTTGCATCAAATTAAATTTTATTTCAAATTCAAATGTTGCTTCAAATTCAAATTTTGCTTCAAATTCAACTTTTGTTTGCAATTTGAATTCTGCCACAAATATGATACCAAAGTACAAACATCATTATTACAACTTATAAGTTTTCACAGTACCTCTAATTGAAAACACAAACACAAACATCATTATTACAACTCATCAAGTTCTAAGCGGTCAAAGTGCAAATTCAAATCTTGGACCTGCTCCTTGTGTTCGCAGATGGCTTCACCGTCCTGCTCCGGGTTTCCCTAGCTGGGATACTCTTTGGCTTCAAATTCAACTTGTTCCTTTTGATCTTCACTTGGGGTTGTGGCCGTGCAGGTGCTGACAGAGTACTTCCACTCGCCGAGCCCTTGACGACAACCTGACGGTCATCTGTGGGTTCAATGATCATTAAAGGAACAACTGGAACAATTACCCCTTCTTCCTCCTCTCTTATAGCTTCAAAACCATCATAAGCCATGGCTTCAAATTCTAAGGCATCGGATGATGGTTGAACTTCAGTTTCTTGGGTTTCTTCCTCTCTAGGCCTTTTCTGCCCTCTGCCTCCATTTATCCTAGAGCTGACAAATAAAATTATAAGCCATCGGTATAAAAGAGTACAAATGCATAAAAAAAGGTAGGGAGACATACGAAGGTGCCGGTACTGCCTCATTTGCTGCATTCTCCAGCTCTGCTTCATTCTCCAGCTCTGCTGCATCTTCAATTGCCATTGCTGCTGCATTCTCCTCTGCATTTGCTGCTGTCCATCGTTGCTCTTCTCCAAATGCTGCATCGACTGGATTGGTACAGAGCCTAGCAATGTGCCCCAGAATTCCACATTTTTTGCACGCACGCTTTCTTGGTACACGACCCTCTTCACCTGCCCTGTACCTGTTTTTCTTTGGTCTTCCTGGTGGTCTAGTCAGTACAGGAGAGCAGAGTTTGAACCCTGGATCAACTATGTTCCATTGGTCTTTTCCCAAGAGTGCAGGCACATTGTCAGCATAAGCAGCCATAAATTTGGCAACAGAGAAATAGTCAGAGCAATATTGATCAACTTCACCATCTGCACCCCCAATGACAGTCATCAGATGTAGGGCATGTATGCATGGCTTCCCACGGATCTGCCATTGTCTACAACTGCATACCCTAGTTGCTAGGTTCACTGGATACCTCCATAACCTATTTTTACTGTCAGTATAGGCTACCTCACCCTCAAGTGTATCAGATCGAATGCATCTCATCTTCAGTCCTCTTGCCTTCAAATGCAATGCCTTAATCAGTGATGGGAGCATAAGATGACCAACATATTGTGTTTCTGCAATTCTTTTGCGAAGAGCCATCTTTATCATGATCATCTGCCTCATCTTGTCAAATGCTTGCCACAACAAAAGACCTTTCACTGACTTGAACTTTGCATTGAAGCATTCTGCAAGGTTGTTGGTCACATAGTCTACTTTGCAGACTTCGTTGAATTTGCTTCTTGACCACACCTTTCCATGATGTTCATCCATGTAATCCTTCACCAAAGGATTTTGAGCATACAACACTCTCAAATGGTGCTCATGCTTCCTTTCGCTGCATGTGTATGATGCTGGCCATAAGTTCTCATCATAAACTTTACCTTTGAACTTCTTTTTAAAATTCTGCGCTAGGTGTCGCATACATTCCCTATGCTCCACTCCAGGGAACACAATTTCTACTGCACTCTCTAAACCCTTGCAAGCATCTGTGTGTATAGCTAAACCTGGGGGTGTGCCTATAATGTTGCGCAACTGCTGCAGAAACCAGACCCAACTTTCCTCGGACTCTACCTCCAACACACCAAATGCAACTGGGAATAGCCAGTTGTGTCCATCAACTGCAGAAGCTGATACTAGTTGTCCTCTCCATCTTCCAGTCAAATGGGTAGCATCTACAGACAAATAAGGCCTGCAGCCATCAAGAAACCCCTGCCAGCAAGCCTTGAAACAAACAAAAGCCCTCCTGAAGCACTCCTTCTCAAATGACTTCCCTTTTATTTTGAAGGGAACCGTATGCTTGTCAATCTCTACAACACTCCCTGGACTAGCCATCTCCACTTCAGCTTTAAAGGTGTAAAGCAGCTGAAAACTCTCATTCCATTGACCATTAATCCTGTCAAGAGCCATTTCCCTAGCATTGAAAACTCTCATGTAAGGAATTTTGATCTTGTACTTCTCGAAAAGCTTCCCATGGAGTGCTGTTGGACCAAGATTAGGATCTTCCCTCAGCCAATCCAATACTGCATCTGCCACCCACCTAGTTTTTGCTAGCTTGGCTTTGGCCTTCCCCGCTCCCCCTCCAGGTGGACAAGTGTGCTTCCGTTTGTTTTTCTTTATCTGAAACAAAATAAAAAGGGTCAAAACAATTAAGAAACATTACTCACTGATCTGAAACTAAAATACTCAATGAACTTGGATTACCTGAATAATGCTGCTATTTTTTACCATACGGGATGCATGCAACCTCCACCTACACCTAGGATATGGACAAAACACTGTGAACCTTCCTGGCTCACTCCTTTTGATCTTGTAGGTATTTTCAGTTAGAATGCAATATGTAGTCACTGCATTCCGACAGTCCACCATGGATTCGAAAATGGTGCCTTCAGTAAGCTGAGGATTTTCCCTGTTCCACTCAATTGTTGGCATGTCCTCACCATCGTATTCATCTTCAATTAAGCTGTCAATGTTCTCCTCCTTCTCTTCATCGTCAGTGTCATCAAACCTAGCTCGGCTGATGGGCTCCTCTGGATATTCATCATCCACTGCTTGCTGACTGCGTCTATCTACCAGTTCAGGGTACAATATCTCGTCTTCATCATCATTTCGAGGCACCTCCTCGTCAGGTTGTGCATCTTCTTCTACACCGACTGCAGAAGGTTCAGGAGAAGCTGCAGCAGAATGAGCAGCAGAATCGGCAGAAGGCATGTTGTGGCTTTCAGAACCACTCGCTTTACTTGGTCTCGACCTACAAGGAGTGCCGGGGTGCTGGATATTAGCAGAGACAGATGATGTCCGAACACCCTTCCCTTTGTCGACCCGTTCTGCCCGTGGCTGAAGAACATCGATACTGACTTTACCGAAACGGCTGCCAGCATTCAGAGTAAATAGCAACCTCAGATGCTCGTCGCATGTTAGTGGGAGAAATGTTTGCTCGGTACTGTTGAAATAGCTCAGTTCAACAGCATCGGCATCGCTCCAGGGATATGACGCACGGAGTGCATCGCGGAAATCTTTCAAGGAATTGCTGGTTTCTACCACTTTGGGATAGAAAAACGTTGTAAGCAACTGGGATTTAGTACCACGCAGAATACTAGTTTCCATTCTAACCGCCAGCCGGAAAGCCAGCGAAGGATCAATCCTACGTTGTTCAAATAAAGGTGCGGTTAGGCCGGCAACATTTCAGCAAAATTGGAACGATTTAAGCTACCAGAAGTCAAATACTGCCTAATTTACGAGTCAGAACATCAATCTAAGGAGAAACATTGCTTACCCAGGTGTAATCCATGAATTATCTGCCGCTGATTCGATCCAATCCTCTCCACTGTTGAGGGCATTCGTCGCGGCCGCACTCAACATCGCTTCCTAATCCCAGATGGGGAGGTGGGGAGGTGGGGGGAGATGTGGCGGAGACGCGGCGTCGCCGACGAGCGGAATAGGGGGTATAGGGGTGGAGGGCACTACGGCGGTGGACGCGGCACGACGGCGGCGGAGAGCGGCGCGGTGCGGCACTGTCTCGATTCAGTTTCAGGTTCAGACATAGCTGCTGCCCTTACGTGTCTCCTTGCGGTCCCACCCGTCAGCACGCACCGCTCAACGGACAAACACAAAGACATGGCCCCACTTGTCAGCAGTTAACGGTCAATGCATTGACCCGACGGCAAACGTCCGCTATGAACATTTGTGAGCGTGGCAGCTAACCAGATGGAGAAAAGAGAGCACAAGTTTACAGAGTGGAGAAAAGTGAGCACAACTAAGGATCCAGGGGCACAGAATTAAATATCCCATAAAAAATAGCAAGAGGCCGATCTGCAAAACAAATAACAAACATAACCATGTGGAAAAAGAAAACAAACAGGCAAAGAAATAGAAAAACACGAAGCAAGCAACCAATGAATAAAACATACCACAATCAGCACATGAACAACACGTTTAATAACACGTGACCAACGACCGGGAGCCGGCACATCCTCCAGCGCAAGCAATAACAGTAAACCGTTCACCTGCGAAAAATAGAACAAATAGGAAAGAGATTTGAGAAACCGAGGAAACAAAGAAAAACAAACCGCATAAGCAATAAACAATACAACAACACAGATCAAACACACGGTGAACGACATGAACAAAAGACGACCAAAAATAGAGAGTCCAACACGGCAAGAAACCCAACCTGATCTCAATGGGAACAACCGTGACCGGAAGAACATCGAACGGATTCCATTGAAACACGGCAGAGATCGACGAAAACTCGGCGGTGCAAGAAGACGGAGGAAAAGAAAAGGGGGGAAATGAGACCTGCAGTAACCATCTGATCCAGAAAACAACCTATATACCCCGTTCCATGGCACTGTATTTACGTCGGTAACCACTTGCAACCAATGGTGAGCCGCCAGCGTGATGCGAAATCAGGCCTTCTGACTACAGCACAGTGCAACGTACCCACCGACGAATGGAGAGACGCCATGTAGGACGGTGAAATCGGGCCCGATTTTCAGCTGACATCACGAACAGTGCCGATCCTGCGAAATACCGAACGTGCCCCTTTACACTGTAGAATATACGCACTTTACTGTAGAAAATACGCATCGGCCACGCACCCAAGGGAAACATCGGCGACGCAACGTCCCGAGCAACCGACATGTGGGCCACGGAAAGGGAGGGACCCGCGGTCAGCGAGGGAGAGGGGAGAGGAACACGTAGCATGATCACTCTCCGGGACGGGCACTCCCTAAAACTAGAACGGTAAATGAACAAAATCAACCAATAGGAGGAACGTGCTCGGAATCGTTGGCACTGTTGCCCGTCCACCACACCGATTATACACGAACCGTGAGGCTGACGGGCGGGGCCTCGGGCTATAGCGGTGATCCACGTAGGATGTCAGCGAGAGTGGATGCAATAAGCTTGGTACGGTTAGCGACTTTGCAAATCCCTATTCATTCCGACTCCAGGAGCCGCCAGGGATCGGACGGAGCAGAGGCACGGAGCGGGGAGGATCGGACAGCTAGAAAGGCCAAATCGCTGAGGAGCCTCCAAGGGGTCTGACCGTTTATATCTTTAGATATATGTACTGATGGTTTCTAGAATGTCTATTGAAATATTTGATTGTGACGTGCCACTGTTTATATATATGAAATGTTCAATGAAATATGTGATTCTGATTTGCTATACTATGATTTGGATGAAATAATGCAATTATGTTAATGATTGTGATGACCCACAAGTATAGGGGATCTATCGTAGTACTTTCGATAAATAGGAGTGTCAATCCCAACGAGGAGCAGAAGGTGCTGACAAGCGGTTTCAAGCAAGGTTTCACTGTAAATGCTATCAGACAAGTTTTTAGGGGTTTTTGATATAAAGTACGAGAAAGTAAATGCGAGTAAATAAAGTACAGGTAAATAAAAGAGAGCAGCAATAGTTGCAGCAAGTGGCCCAATCCTTTTAGCACAAAGGACAAGCCGGTTGTTTCACTTATGATTACCAAATGTTCCTGAGGACACACGGGAGAGATGTCAAGTGCTTTCGCTTCATACCGTTAACTCATATTTAATATTTTGATAAGTGTTGTGTGGGTGAACCTATGCTAGTGCACTACCCGTACTTGGATAAATACATACTCGTGATTACACCCCTTACAGGCTTCCGCACTGCAAGGAAGTGATTAAGATAACTCTAACCACAGCTTTAAGCTCTGGGATCCTACGCTCCCTCATGCATTAATCTATCAGCGGGGGTTTAGGTTTCTGTCGCTCCGGCAACCCTACAATAGGTAAACTAAATACACAATGCATTCCCCTAGGCCCATTAAGGTGAAGTATCATGTAGTCGATGTTCACATGACACCACTAGAAGAATAACACCACAACTTAAATATCAAATATTAAATACTCATCAACATAATTCCACTACTAACCACAAGACTTCTCCCATGTCCTCAAGAACTAAACGAACTACTCACAAGACATCATATGGATCATGATCAGAGGTGATATGATGAGTAATAAGAATCTGGTCATAAAGTTAATTCACCGAAACAACTCAATAGCATCAATCAACGAAGGGTAATCAACACCGGGAGAGTATCTCCAATAAACTAAACAAGTACAACCCTAGATGTTACAACGGAACAAAGTGGAGCGGTGGGGATGATGGTGCTGGCGGTGGAGATGATGATCCCGATGAAGCTTGGAGCGATGACGGTGGCGATGGCGATGATTTCCCCATCCCGGAGGGAAATTTCCCTGGCAGATTTCTCCCTGCCGGAGTGCTTTTCTTTCTCTCTGTTTTCCGCCCCGTAGAGGCGGCAGAAAAATTATGCGAAGTCCGTCCCCATGATGTTTAGGTCAAGAGGGAGTATATCACCGAAGGGGAACACCGGAGGTGGGCCAGAGGGGCCAGGCGGGCCCACGGCGCGGCCAGGGGGTGGGCCACGCCCCTAGGCCGCCAGGTGGCCTCGTGGCACCTCTCCTCGAGGTCTTCCGGCCTCCTGCCTGATTTGATGAGGAAATAATTCCTATATTTTTCTGGTGATTTTTGGGGCTTCCGAGGTATCCCCTCCTGGCGGTGCTCTTTTCAGCAGAATCCTGACTCCAACAGATAAATTCCGTGTAATTGTAGAACATGCAAAATAAGATAAAATATCATAAGTATTGTAATAAAATGTGAAATATATCAGTAAGTAAGAGTAGATTATGATACAAAATAGTGATACAAAACGGACGTATCAACACCCCCAAGCTTAGACCTCGCTTGTCCCCAAGCGAAAACTGAGCTTTAATAAACGTGACCATAGGTTTATGGAGTGGAGTGTTGATAAAAAATACAAACATGAAGCATCAGTATTTCCTTAACAATACACACATTCTTTTAGAACAACAACCTTTCTTATAAAATCTAATTTGAGTCAAGTAATGATCAATCACAAGTAAGAGTATATCAAGAAGATCTTTAAATAAGTAATGGCAAACCTTGCTCTTGGTCAGAGAACAAATAGCATAATAAACTTATCTTTCAAGCGGAGTCTTTATATATAAAAGAGATGTGTACTGCAGATGTCACATGTTCAACTATCACAGGTTCTTTGCATTTACTGAAAACTTTCAATCTTATATCCTTGCAGGTAAAGGTTCAGTGATAACAAAAGAAAAGGTAGGTATAATCAATCAAATTAGCAACAAATAAGTGAATGAATCTCAACAACACTAATGCTTGCCTTGGGGTATGAGAGAGATAGGTATACTGACTCACATAAAGTAAAAGATAGGCCCTTCGCAGAGGGAAGCAGGAATCAAGTCAAGTGCTAGAGCTTTTTAGGTTTTGGAAATTGCATAGAGGGTAAAAATATATTTTGAGTGGTGCATGTTAATGGTCAACAAATGGCAGCAGACAATACAGTATTACCCTTGCCAACCAGGCTTTTTAAGAGCGGCTCCCATTGAGGAACGTTATTTCTGCAGCAAGCAGATCATCCCTCTTTTCCCTTTGTTTGCACATGCAGATGTTTGACTGAGTGCTCAGGAACAGAATGTGAGGAGAGTTTGCAGTTAAAGTTGTAAATTAAGGGCGCTGGGCACCCCGCTGCCAGCTCTTTTTACAAAATTATAGATAAGCAGATGTAAGCTGCTAGTCTGAAGATAAAGTCTGATTGACAAGTGAAATAAAGACCATCTACTACTTCCTCATGAGATGGTAAACAAAGACACAAAAAGGAGTAGTAACAATTTTGAATAGTTTAAAGGTAGCACAAGACTGATTTACTTGGAGTGGCTGAGAAATACCACATATAGGAAGTTTATGGTGGACACTTTGGAGGGTTTTGGCTCAAAGTTTTGGATGCACGAGAAGTATTTCCTCTCAGTACAAGGCTTTAGGCTTAGCAAGGCTTTGCAACAAACATTAGTGTTGAAAGATACATGCAAATATAAAAGCAATATGAGAGATCATACATCTTTTCTTGTCAACACATACTCTTTAAACCAAAGAATAAAACTTTTGCTAGTTAACAAGTATCAAAGTTAACAATGATAATATATTTGCATGTAATTCTCTCATCTTTACTTAAGTGTCTTAAGAACTGTTGCTAATGACCAATGCTAAGTTTGCCATGACTAAGAAGATCTACTGGTTATACACAATATGAGGTCAAAACTCCAACAAGTTCACCAAATAGTAGAGGTTGAAATGCTAAAAATAAAGGTGCAAGAAAGTAAAGATGAAGCTTCTCATTAATATTCCATCAAAGACAAACTCACACCAAAGGATACAAAGATAACTCACTAAAGGGAAAATGATACCACACATTGCATACTAACTTATATGATAACCTCTCTACCAATGATATAACCACAAAATTATAAAGATAAAAGATAGAAGATAATGATACTGGGGCACTCCTCCAAGCTAGGAACAAGCCAAGGGAGTCCATTACCCCTTGACGTTCAAGCTTGATCCTTGGGTGGTGAAGGAGGAACCATAGCAATAGGGGTCAGGAAACGCTGGAGCATAAATCGTAGCTTTCATTCTCTTCCTGAAGTATATCCACTTCCAACCTCAAAACTCGGTATTGCTCACAAAACTCATCAGCCACCCGATGTGCTTCGGCCACCAAAGGAAATTGATGGATGTTCGGCCTCGGAGGTATTGCACCCTCCATATTATGAGAAAAAACACGTCCGGGGTTAATCGATCCCATGAAAGTGGGGTTGCTTGGCCTTGGTACTTCTTGCTGGTTCGATGTCATCCTCCTCACTTTTTCACGAACGCTCCGTCCATGTCTGCTCTTCTTGCAGCATTCCCTTCTTCTGTTTCCCGTCGACCACGGTACCGCGATCTATATCTTGCTGCAGCTCACGTCGGCGCCTGGCAGCATAATCTTCCCCGCAAGATCCTTGGGACGACATGTTGGCTCTAGATTTCCGAGGGTCCTGGCAGAAACAACTCGAAACAAAAACACGTCGAAAACACGAGATACGGACCTCAAGAGATCCGGGTGAATATATAGCAAAAATTTCCATCAAAAAGGAAGGTGACGGACCAAAGCAGAGTCGGAGATGGGTTCCGGGAGGCAGGCGGGCCCACGGCGCGGCCAGGGGGTGGGCCACGCCCCTAGGCCGCCTCTTCGACCTGAAGTCGGTCTCTGTCTCTTTTTCGTTCCATAATTTTTCATTTTACCTTAAAATAATGAATAATTTTTTATATAATTAAACGCGAACTTTTGCTTACCAAAGTTGATACCTATTCCAAAACTGATTCTGGAGTCTTCCGGTATTCGAATTTTATGAAATCTTCCAGAGTCGCTACTTGTATGATATCAACATTTTTCCCAATGGGATCACCAGAAATATAATGCTTGAGTCTTTGACCATTAACCACTTGTGGTTTATCACCATCAAATGAGTTTATCTTAATGGCTCCCGAGCGATATACTTCTTCAACAATATACGGTCCTTCCCATTTGGAGAGTAATTTGCCTGCAAAAAATCTGAGACGAGACCTATACAATAATACTTTATCACTAATATTAAATTCTCTATTTATTATTCTTCCATCATGCCATCTCTTAACTTTTTCTTTAAACAATTTGGCATTTTCATAAGCTTCACTTCTCCATTCATCTAAAGAACTCATGGCAAGCAGTCTTTTCTCACCCGCAAGTGTAAAATCTCTATTTAATTCCTTAACTGCCCAATAAGCCTTGTGTTCTAATTCTAAAGGTAAGTGACAAGCTTTTCCATAAACCATTTTATAAGGAGATATGCCCATAGGATTCTTATAAGCAGTTCTATAAGCCCATAAAGCATCATTAAGTTTTTTAGCCCAATTCTTTCTAGACTTATTAACAGTCTTTTGCAAGATTAACTTAATTTCCCTGTTAGTCAATTCTACTTGACCACTTGTTTGAGGATGATAGGGTGAAGAGATTCTATGATTCACGTCATATTTAGCAAGTGTATTTCTAAAAGCGCCATGATTAAAATGAGACCCTCCATCAGTCATAAGATATCTAGGCACACCTAACCTAGGAAAAATGACATCTTTAAGCATTCTTAAAGAAGTTTTATGATCAGCACTAGGAGTTGGAATAGCTTCTACCCATTTAGTAACATAGTCAACAGCAACAAGAATATGAGTATTACCATGCGAAGAAGGAAAAGGACCCATGAAGTCAAACCCCCAACAATCAAATGGCTCAATAACAAGAGAGTAATTCATAGGCATTTCATTACGTCTACTGATATTTCCTACTCTTTGACATTCATCACAAGACATAATAAATTTCTTAGCATCTTTAAAAAGGGTAGGCCAATAAAAACCTGACTGAAGCACCTTATGTGCGGTCCTGTCCCCAGCATGATGTCCACCATAAGCACTGCCGTGGCATTTGCGCAATATCTCCTTTTGCTCATACTCTGGGACACAACGTCACATAACACCATCCACTCCTTCTTTGTATAAATGTGGGTCATCCCAAAAATAATGCCTTAAGTCATAGAAGAATTTCTTCCTCTGCTGATAGGTGAAAGTTGGACGCAAATACTTGGAGACAATTAAATTAGCATAATCAGCATACCACGGGCTATCACGCGTATTTACCTCTATTGAAGCTAATTGTTCATCTGGAAAACTGTCATTAACAGGAATAGGATCATAAGAGACATTTTCTATTCTAGATAAATTATTAGCAACGGGATTATCAGCACCTTTTCTATCAACAATATGCAAGTCAAACTCTTGTAGCAATAGAACCCATCTAATAAGTCTAGTCTTTGCATCTTTCTTGTTCATAAGGTATTTAATAGCAGCATGATCAGTATGTATAGTCACCCTTGAATCAAAAATGTAAGGTCTAAACTTATCACAAGAAAATACCACAGCTAAAAATTGTTTTTCAGTAGTAGCATAATTCTTTTGAGCATTATCAAGAGTTTTACAAGCATAATGAATAACATTCAGTTTATTATCGACACGCTGTCCAAGAACAACTCCTACAACATAATCACTAGCATCACACATAATTTCAAAAGGTAGATTCCAATCAGGTGGTTGAACAACAGGAGCAGTGGTTAAAGCCTTTTTCAGAATTTCGAAAGCTTCTTTACAATCATCATCAAAAATAAATGGAACATCTTTTTGAAGAAGATTAGTAAGTGGTTTCGAAATTTTAGAAAAATCTTTAATAAATCTATTGTAGAAACCCGCATGACCAAGAATACTACGAATACCTTTCACATCCCTTGGGCAAGGTAATTTCTCAATTGCCTCAACCTTTGCTCTATCGACTTCAATACCTCTCTCGGAAACTTTATGTCCAAAAACGATTCCTTCATTTACCATAAATGGCATTTCTCTCAATTAAGAATAAGGTTTGTTTCTTCACATCTCTGCAAAACTTTATCAACGTTGTGCAAACAGTTGTCAAAAGAAGTTCCATAGACGGAAAAATCGTCCATGAAGACTTCCACAATTTGCTCACAAAAGCCATGGAATATAGCAGACATGCATCTCTGAAAAGTGGCAGGAGCATTACATAAACCAAAAGGCATGCGTCTATAAGCATAAGTTCCATTAGGACAAGTAAAAGTGGTTTGCGAGAAACCAGAATATCCATCTAAAAAGCAGAAATGTGAGTTTTTAGCTAACCTTTCCAACATTTGATCAATAAAAGGTAAAGGGTAATGATCTTTCTTAGTTGTTTTATTAAGTGTTCGAAAATCAATACACATTCTATACCCAACTATTGTTCTTTGCGGAATAAGCTCATCGTTATCATTTGCAACAATAGTAATACCTCCCTTTTTAGGGACACAATGAACAGGACTCACCCATCTACTATCCGTGATAGGATAGATTATACCTGCTTCAAGAAGTTTTAGAATATCACTTCTTACCACTTCTTTCATCTTAGGGATTAGCCTTCGTTGATGCTCGACAACTGGCTTTGCATCGGGCTCCAGATTAATTATATGCTGACAAATAGAGGAGAAATCCCTTTAAGATCATCCAAAGTATAACCCATGGCACCTCGATGTTTCCTAAGTATTCCAATAATATCTCCTCTTCTTGACCTGAAAGTTTAGAACTAATAATAACAAGATATATTTTCTTTTCATCAAGATAAGCATATTTAAGTGTGTCAGGTAGAGTTTTTAATTCAAAAACAGGATCTCCTTTGGGAGGCGAAGGAGGTCCCAACTCTTCCACATGTAAATTATGTTTAAGAATAGCAGGTTGTCGAAGAAAAACATCATCTATTTCATTTCTTTCCTACATAAAAACTTCACTCTCATGATCTTCCATGAATTGCCGCAAAGCATTGTTAGGAGCAATAGCAACAGAAGCAAGTTGATCAACTCGAAAATCCTCATTAGGTAAATCTTTTTCGTGATGGTTTTTAGAAAATTTGGAAAAATTGAACTCATAAGGTTCTCCAGCAAATTTAGTATAGATCTTTTCCTTTTTGCAATCTATTACAGCACCACAAGTATTTAAGAAAGGTCTACCAAAAATAATAGGACAAATCTTACTTGCAGCAGAACCAAGCTCTAAGAAATCAGCAGGCTATTTAGTCTTACCACATAGAACTTCCACGTCTCTGACTATACCAACCGGAGAGATAGTTTCTCTATTAGCAAGTCAAATAACCACATCAATTCTTCCAGTTCACAGGGACCAATTTCATGCTTGATTTCTTGATAAAGTTCATAGGGGATATCACTTGAACTAGCACCAATGTCACATAAACCATAGTAGCAACGATCACCAATCTTAACCGATATGACAGGAGTTCCAATTTTCTTGGCATTCTTCTTAGATGGCTTAACAATGTTAGAAGCATCTTCACAAAAAATTATATGGCTTTCTTCTACATTTTCAGTTATAAGATCCTTAACTATTGCTACAGCAGGTTCTATATTTAACTGTTCTTCAGGTTTAAAGATTTTCTTTTCACTTTTGTTAACCACACTAGCAACAATAGAACGTTGTTTTACCTTAGGGAAAGGCATTTTCTCAATATAAGGCTCAGGTAAAACATGATCAACAGTATGAACTTGAACTTCTTTAGCAGGTGTAGTTATTTCAACAGGCTCTTTAAATGGTTCATGATACTTCACCCATTCCTGCTTAGGAATGTTGATGTACGAAGCAAAAATCTTAAAGCAATTAACAACAATTTGAGAATCAAGACCATATTTAGCACTAAACTTACGAAAACTTTCAGTTTCAACAAAGAGTCTTATACCTGATTCTCTACCTTCGTCATTTTCCCAATCTTCAGTATTGCGTTGGATCCTTTTGTTCATGGTCTACTTTGGCTAGCAGTTTTCAGGATGAGCCAAATTAATTTATTTACTGATTTAGCTAATCATTTGATTTCATTGCTCAAAGTGTTGCTACAGGTATTTTGCGTGAACTGCTCCTAGGACAACTCCTGACCAGATTCTGAAATACGTTGAGCTACCACGCCGCTGCTTAGGAGAATTCCTAACCGGCCTAAGATATACAGGCTGAAGTTCCAGGCTATCACACAAGGAGACGTGCAGCAAGGAAAATCAAATATGCATGACGATGCACGAGTAGTATGAGATCTTCATTAGATGGTATGATTAGCACCGTGGCCGGATATTTTATTACTTTCCTTGTGGGCCAAAAGTATTTGTACGTGACATGGGATATGGAGCTGCTACAGATCATAACCGAATCAACGAGGGCATATCCTATTCGGTTCAGGTTTAGACTCCTTTTCCTATACGCCAAGTCCAGCGTGCCTCTATATAAATGTATAGGCCACGGCCGATTGATACCCCCAATCGACATTCATCCAATAATGCATCTACGTTTTACATATCTTTATTTTTCTTATCGTTCTTCTACCACCGAACCCTAGCAGCCCTAGGGTTTGGCGATCTTTGCCGTTTTGCGCTGAAAAGCGGTCGTCTCTCCTCCACGAAAGCGAGGAGATCTTTGTTGCTTTGCTCGGAAAGCAATCGTTTCGTCGTCACGAAAGTACGACGGATATCGTGGTGTCGCGCAGCAATTTTGCGTGGCAACACAATTGGCGACTCCGCTGGGGACGAAGAATAGGAACATACACACGATAGACACCGCCGCCAAGAACGGCAGTGACTTCAACCCCGACAACATCATCGCCGTCACACTTGATGATCTGTCCGACGATGATCGGCGTGAGTTGGAACGGGTGCTTGAGGAAGAGAGAGCTGAGAAGATGAAACTGATGCTGGCTGGATTCCAGAAGACAAGGAACGGCATCGTCAAAAAGGTAGCTACGCCGAGTCCTTCGGATCTACTCGGCGCTAAGGTAAAAAATCCAACTAATGAAATTGCTAATCTTATTGATGCGTCCGTTGCTAGTAAATTTAGTACTGTATTTGATAAATTTGAGGAATTAAAGGATCAGCTTACTAAGGATCTTGGAATTAATTTACCTCGTCACGTTCAGTCTTCGTTGGGGCAAACTGAAAAGCTAATGCCGGTGGAAAATAATAAATTACTTGACATGCCTAGCAATATTCATATGCATGGTGCATCGGCTAACGTTAGTCAGCCTTACGTTGCAAATAATAATCAAGGTGGCTGTACATATGCTAGCAGTTCGGCCAATGCTTTTGTTTCAGGTGCTGTTCCTCCTATTGCTTCAACTTCGGTTGCACAAAATTACAGCAACAATAACCGAAGTGTGGTTTTAAATCCTAATTTGCAGCAACCTTTTTATCAAACAGTGGCATATAGTATGCCACCGCTGCAACCTGTCGGAACCGGGGTTCCATATGGGCCGGTACCCGATTCATATTTTAGTAGGTCTCCATTGCAAGCATCACATAATCAAATTTCTATGCCGGAGTTTCCGCCGCAAGCTTGCATTCCACCCGCTACTCAAACCAATAGTTCTCCACAGCCAAATGATAGTTTTAAGGATTAACTTGCGGGTGTACTTAGAGAATTTGGTTTAGAACCTAAGGGTAGAGCACGTGCATATCAAAAACCATACCCTGATTATTTTGACTCTACACCATATCCTCGTGGTTTTAGAATTCCAGATTTTGTTAAATTTACAGGAGAGGATGGTAGAACAACTTTTGAGCACATAGGCCAATTTTTAGCACAATGCAGTGACGTTAGTACATCGGATGTTTATAGAGTCAAATTATTTCCTTTATCTTTATCCGGTACTGCATTTACTTGGTTTACATCGCTTGCTCCTAATTCTATTTCAACATGGGCACAATTGGAGCAAAAATTTCATGAATATTTTTATAGCCGTGAAACTGAACTTCGACTTTCAGATTTAACTATGGTTAGACAGAAACATAATGAGCATGTTCAGGATTATATTAGGAGGTTTAGATATGTCAAAAACTGTTGTTTTTGGGTGTTCCAAATTCCAGCGGTAGTACCGCTGGGTTAAGCGGTACTACCGCTAGGAGCTGCCGCCACCGCTACCGCCAGAATGGCCGTCTGACGCGTTGTCCGGTACCACTGGTACCGCTGGCGGTACCGCCGCCGGTACCGCTGAGGTGGGAAGAGACGAACCAGCCCACCCCAGCGGTAGTACCGCTGGGTTAAGCGGTACTACCGCCGAGGTGGGATTGTTTCCGGATTGATTCCGGGTTGGACTGCAGCCGACCTAGGGTTTGATGTTTCTATTTATTCCTCTTGTAAGCCGCCGTTTTGGGGTAAGCCACACATTGTAAACCCACGGCGTTTGTAACCTCACCCGATATAGTGAAGTATTGCTGGCTGGCGCCCGTGGTTTTTTCCTCTCCTTTGTTTGGAGAGGTTTTCCACGTTAAATCTCGTGTCCCCTTTGGTTTGATCGTTCCGCTCTTCGTCGTTTCTTTGCTATCGTTTACAACAAGTGGTATCAGAGCCCTGTTTCAGATCTGTTTTCAGATTAGGGTTTTGGATGGCATCGATGAAGTTCGATCTACCGGCGCTGGACTACAAGACGAGATTTCGCTGTGGCAGGTCAAGATGCGTGCGATCCTCGCACAGTCCAATGATCTTGACGAGGCGCTGGAGAAATTCGGCGACAAGGATGCGGCGGCATGGACCGCCGATGAGAAGCGGAAAGACCGTAAGGCTTTATCGCTTATTCAACTTCATCTATCTAATGATATTCTGCAAGAAGTACTCCAGGAGAAAACCGCAGCGGCACTGTGGGCTAAGCTGGAGTCGATCTGCATGTCCAAAGATCTCACCAGCAAGATGCATGTGAAGATGAAGTTGTTCACGCACAAGTTGCAAGAAGGTGGTTCGGTAATGAATCACTTATCGATCTTTAAGGAGATCGTTTCTGACCTAGTGTCGATGGAGGTAAAGTACGATGATGAAGATCTAGCACTTTTACTTCTATGCTCGCTGCCAAATTCCTTTGCAAATTTTCGTGATACCATACTGTTAAGCCGTGATGAACTAACCACCGCGGAAGTATATGAGGCCCTGCTTGCCAGGGAAAAGATGAAAGGTATGGTACAGAAAGAGGAGTCGTCGTCCTCCAAGGGCGATGCTTTGCAGGTCCGAGGGAGGCCTGAGCAGCGAGATAACCACTACCACAACAACAACAGAGACAAGAGCAAGGGTGACAGAAGTCGCTCAAAGTCTAAAGGCCGTGACAAGTTCTGCAGGTATTGTAAGAAATCTAATCATGTCATTGATGATTGTTGGAAGTTGCAGAACAAGGAGAAAAGAAAAGGTACTTACCAACCGAAAAATAATGAAGGTAAAGATACCGGTGAGGCTCTGTTGTTGATGGTAGTTCTGATGGCGAATGCCTAGCTGTTTTAGCTGCATGTGTTTCTCGTCAGGATGAATGGATTCTAGATACTGCATGTTCTTTTCATATTTGCTGTAACAAAGATTGGTTCAGTTCTTATGAGTTAGTGCAGACTGGAGATTTCGTGCGTGTGGGGAACGACCAGCAATGCAACATTGTTGGCGTTGGTTCCGTTCAGGTCAAGACACATGACGGTATGACACGCACGTGACGGGAGTGAAACACATACCAACCATGGCAAGAAATTTGATCTCGCTCAGTACCCTTGACTGTGACGGGTACAAGTACAAAGGAGGAAATAAACTCCTAAAGGTATCAAAAGGTTCTCTCATAGTTATGGTTGGTGATATGAATTCTGCTAAGTTATATGTTCTTAGAGGTAGCACGTTATCTGGTACTGTTGCTGCTGTTTCTCATGATGACGCTAGTAAAACTAACCTTTGGCATAAGCGTCTTGGACATATGAGTGAACTTGGTATGGCAGAATTGATCAAGAGAGACTTGCTGCAAGGATGCAGTTTGGGTAAGATGCAGTTCTGTGAACACTGCATTTTCGGTAAGCACACAAGAGTTAAGTTTAATGCTTCTGTTCACACCACCAAAGGTACACTTGATTATGTACATGCTGATGTTTGGGGGCCATCTCGTAAGCCCTCTTATGGTGGTGCTCGTTATATGCTTACCATTATTGATGATTACTCTAGAAGAGTTTGGCCTTATTTCATGAAAAATAAGGATGATGCGTTTGCTGCTTTTAAAGAGTGGAAAGCTATGATTGAAAGGCAAACAGAAAGGAAGGTGAAATTACTTCGTACTGACAATGGTGGCGAATTTTGTTCGAATGCCTTTAATGATTATTGCAGGAAAGAAGGCATTGTCAGGCACCTCACCATCCCGTACACGCCTCAGCAGAATGGTGTAGCGGAGCGGATGAACAGGACCATCATCTCCAAGGCTCGCTGCATGATCTCCAACGCTCGCATGAGTAAGCGTTTTTGGGCTGAGGCGGCTGCCACCGCCTGCTACTTGATAAACAGGTCACCATCTATTCCCCTCGACAAGAAAACTCCCATTGAGGTATGGTCAGATTCTCCTGCTGATTATTCACAACTTAAAGTTTTCGGCTGCACTGCTTATGCTCATGTTGATAATGGAAAGTTAGAGCCGAGAGCTATTAAGTGTGTGTTCATTGGTTATGGTTCGGGTGTAAAAGGATACAAGTTGTGGAATCCCGAAACTAGCAAGGCATTTATGAGCAGGAGTGTTGTTTTCAATGAATCTGTTATGTACTTTGATAAGTTGTCCTCAGATGTTTTGCCAGATTTTTCTGAGGAGCAGGTTCGTGTCGAGGTGGAGCACTCTGTTGAAAAGGAAAATGTCACTGTTGACAATGATGGTGCTGCTACTTCAGATGATTCTGATCCTGATTCTGCTGGTTCTGATGATTCTGTTTCTTCTGATTCTGATAATGATAATGTTCAGAACTCACCCCCTGTTTTGCAGCCACAACAGTCTATTGCTGCTCGTAGGAACAGGAGGAATTGTGGTCCTCGACCACGTTTAATTGAAGAGTGTAACATTGTTGATTATGCTCTGAGTTGTGCAGAACAGGTGGAGCACGGACATGAGCCGTCCACCTATACTGAAGCTATTGGTTCCGGTGACCGCGAGAAGTGGCTTGCTGCTATGCAAGAAGAAATGCAGTCACTCGATAAGAATGGCACATGGGAAGTTGTGCGCTTGCCTAAGAAAAAGAAGGCAGTCCGCTGTAAGTGGATCTTCAAGAGAAAGGAGGGTTTATCTCCTAGCGAGCCTCCGAGGTTTAAGGCAAGGTTAGTTGCAAAAGGCTTCAGTCAAATTCCAGGTGTGGATTATAATGATGTTTTCTCTCCAGTTGTTAAGCATAGTTCAATTCGTACATTCTTTGGTATTGTTGCTATGCGTGATCTTGAGCTTGAGCAGTTAGATGTAAAGACTGCGTTTCTGCATGGAGAGTTGGAGGAGGAGATATACATGGACCAGCCAGAAGGGTTCATAGTGCCGGGTAAGGAGGATCTTGTGTGTAAGTTGAAAAGGTCCTTACGGTTTGAAACAATCTCCTCGTCAGTGGTATAAAAGGTTTGATTCTTTTATGTTGTCACATGGCTTTAAGAGGTCTGAATTTGATAGCTGTGTGTACATTAAGTTTGTTAATGGATCACCTATATACCTGTTATTATATGTTGATGATATGTTGATTGCTGCCAAGAGCAAGAAAGATATCGCTGCTCTCAAGTCACAGTTGAGTAGCGAGTTTGAGATGAAGGATCTTGGTGCTGCTAAGAAAATTCTAGGTATGGAGATTACCCGTGACAGAAATTCTGGTTTGTTGTTTCTTAGTCAGCAAAATTACATTAAGAAAGTTCTTCATCGTTTTAACATGCATGATGCAAAGTCTGTTAGTACTCCTATTGCTCCTCACTTTAAATTGTCAGCTGAACAATGTCCTAGTACGGATGAGGATTTTGAGTACATGTCTAGAGTTCCATATTCTAGTGCTGTTGGTTCTTTAATGTATGCCATGGTTTGCTCACGTCCAGATTTATCATATGCTATGAGTTTGGTTAGTAGATATATGGCTAATCCTGGTAAAGAACATTGGAAGGCTGTTCAGTGGATTTTCAGGTACCTTCGTGGCACATCCAATGCTTGCCTCAAGTTCGGCAAGACTGATGAGGGACTCGTAGGCTATGTGGATTCAGATTTTGCTGCCGATTTGGATAAGAGGAGATCCCTCACAGGTTATGTGTTCACGCTTGGTGGTTGTGCCGTGAGTTGGAGGGCAACGTTGCAATCCGTTGTTGCCCAGTCTACCACTGAAGCAGAGTACATGGCTATTGCTGAAGCATGTAAAGAATCGGTTTGGCTGAAAGGTTTGTTTGCTGAGCTTTGTGGAGATGATACTTGCATTAACCTGTTTTGTGATAGTCAGAGTGCTATTTACCTTACCAAGGATCAGATGTTCCATGAGAGAACAAAGCACATTGACGTCAAATACCATTATGTGCGTGATGTTGTTGCAAAAGGTAAACTGAAGGTATGCAAGATAAGTACTCATGATAATCCTGCTGATATGATGACAAAGCCAGTTCCTGTTACTAAGTTCGAGCTTTGCTCGGGCTTAGTTGGTATCACTGTCTAGCCCAAGAGGCTATTTGGCGCCGAAGGTGTTTGTTCTTTGTTGTTTCAGGGTGAAGTTCTCTTTCATGCTACAAGATGGAATTTGTCTCAAGGTGGAGTGTTGTTTTTGGTGTTCCAAATTCCAGCGGTAGTACCGCTGGGTTAAGCGGTACTACCGCTAGAGCTGCCGCCACCGCTACCGCCTCCGCTACCGCCAGAATGGCCGTCTGACGCGTTGTCCGGTACCGACTGGTACCGCTGGCGGTACCGCCGCCGGTACCGCTGAGGTGGGAAGAGACGAACCAGCCCACCCCAGCGGTAGTACCGCTGGGTTAAGCGGTACTACCGCCGAGGTGGGATTGTTTCCGGGATTGATTCCGGGTTGGACTGCAGCCGACCTAGGGTTTGATGTTTCTATTTATTCCTCTTGTAAGCCGCCGTTTTGGGGTAAGCCACACATTGTAAACCCACGGCGTTTGTAACCTCACCCGATATAGTGAAGTATTGCTGGCTGGCGCCCGTGGTTTTTTCCTCTCCTTTGTTTGGAGAGGTTTTCCACGTTAAATCTCGTGTCCCCTTTGGTTTGATCGTTCCGCTCTTCGTCGTTTCTTTGCTATCCGTTTACAACAAAAACCGATGTTTTAGCCTAGCCATAGCCGAAAAGGATTTAGCTGATCTTGCTTTTTCCGGACTGCTAACTCATATTAAAGATAAATTAGAAGGGCAGGAGTTTTTGGATGTTAATCAAGTTTTGCAAAAGGCTTTGGCGCAAGAAAATCGGGCTAAGGAAACTAAAACAATTTAGCCGATTTAAAGATAACAGGAGTAAAGCTAATCATGCGGTTAATGCTTTAGATTATGATAGTGATTCGGCTAGTGAGGATGACCTAGATGTATGTGTAGCCGAATGGGTTCAAGCGCCAAAGTCAAAACCTTTTGCATGTCCTGCTTTGAAACCTACACCTGCTAAAAGAGAAGAAATTAAGTATACTTTTGACGTTAGCAAGTGTGATAGGATTTTTGATATGCTACTTCAAGGAAAATTAATTAGATTGAGAGAAGGTCATGTTATCCCATCTGCAGGAGAATTGGGCAGAAGAGCTTATTGTAAATATCATAATTCGTTTTCTCATTCTACTAATGATTGTAATGTGTTTCGACGACAGGTGCAATCGGCCATTAATGAAGGACGATTGACATTCACAGAGGATGCTAAGATGAAAATCGATAGTGATCCTTTTCCTATTAATGTGATCGATTTTGAGAACAAAAAAATGCTAATTCGGCCGCATCAGACCGAATCTGCCAAAGGAAAGAATGTTGTCATTGATAATAATGCTGCACCGAGGATGATCAAGCCAAAAAATCCAGAAGTAGGAGTGTGGAAGGTGAATGGAGGAAGGAGACAAACTCCAAGAGTAAAGCCAACAGTTAGTATGTTGCTGGAAAAATATACATCACGCAGAGCCGGTAATGTGTTTAATTGGCTTGGAGGTGTTAAGCGTCCTAGGTCTCCATCCAGACCTGGGAGTCATGAGCGTTGGCAAGGAAATTACTATGATCAGCAGCCGTATTTTCCAATGGAGCCGGCTTATTGAGGATGTGCTATGTACCCACAATTTCCTCCATGTGGTTTTAATCCTTGGTCACCATACCCTACAGGACCAGCAGGTTATTTTCATCCAGAATGGGTTCCTTCAGGTTCTATGTACAGAAGACCGGTGCATGAAAAAAGAGCACGGTTCAACCAGCAAGCTCGGTCACATAACGCAATTGCAGTTTGAGGGAACCGACCACCAGTACATGGTGCATATGACAGAAATTATAAGGATGGTCGCCGGCCTACATGGGTGCCAGTGAGGCGTGCTGGACGTGAAACTGTAGAAAAATCAGATGATGTTGTTGTTTCTCATGGTACGAAGCTTGGAGGAAGCCAATCAGAGCAATGTGTGAATAGTACAGAAGCAAAAATAGCCGATGCATCAGGGAGTGGATCGGTGCAGGAGAAAGATGCTAATTCAGAAGCGAAATGTCTGGACGCTAATACAGAAGAAAGATGTTTTAACAATACGTCTGCTGCATCCTCCAGCATGGATCAGAAAACTGAATCCGCTAGTGTGTATACCGATCCAGCCGTGGGAGATAGTAGCTCACGTACGTCTACTGGTTTTTCTCCAATTGTTTTTGGCTCGTTTGGTCAGTATGGGAATCCAAGTACCAGTGGCAGCCAGAAGGTTGCAGCCGGAGGTGAACCTGATCAGCAACACAGTATTTCGGCTAATAACAGAATGTTTGTTCCAGGGTCTACAATTCGTCAAATTAGGCCGAAAAACTCGGGGGGGGGGGGGGTGGGGGGGGCAGCAAAATTCAGTCAGTCGCTCCAGGGACTAAGCCGGGACCTAGGTGGTGCCCGACGGGGCTCTCACACACTCAGAAATGCCGAGTACAGCGGCTGCGAGCTTTGGAAATAAAGGAGGAGATAGCCGAGAAGAAGTGCGATGAATTGTTCAATCGGGAAAGACCAATGGTGCCTGCAATGATTTGGAAGGAGAAGCGCATCGTGGCGGAGGAGAAGGAAGCGGAAGATGACGCGATTGACGACCTCACCGATGACGTGGCTGACGACCTTGCAGATGACACAGCTAACGACCTCGCGGAGGATACGGCTAATGACACCTCAGATGACAAGGCTGAAGATCCCATAGATGACATTGTTGGTGGTGAGGATTCAGAAAATAGTGATGATATACTTAGTGATATGGAGATTAATATGGTGTTTGCATTACCCGCTGAATTTCGTGCGCCTGAGGTTGAAGTTGCTGAGCTGGTTCTTGGTTTGAAAAATGCTACATTTGAGAAGCCGGAGAAGCCCGAGCAGCATTTGAAGCCATTATTCATCAGGGGTCACATTGATGGTAAACCTATTGGTCGCATGCTTGTTGACGGCGGTGCTGGGGTTAATATTATGCCATTTTCGGTGTTTTCTAAATTGGGCCGAAAAGAGAGTGAATTAATGAAGACCAATATGGGACTTAGTGGGTTTTCTGGTGATATGTCTGAAGCTAAAGGTATTATTTCTATGGAGCTTACAGTAGGTAGCAAGACATTACCGACTGCATTTTTCGTTGTTGAAGTCAAAGGCCGGTATAATATTCTTTTGGGGCGCGATTGGATTCATGCAAATTGCTGTATCCCTTCCACTTTACATCAGTGTTTGATTCAGTGGGTTCATGATGATGTGGAGGTGATTGAGGCGGATAATTCAGCCTGCATTGCTTTGACAGACACGCCGGTTGATTGGCAACACGGTGAGATGCGGTGTTTGACCGGTAGGGATTTATCGGACTATGATTATATAAGTATTGGTAAAGATGGTTTTGTACCTATAAATGCACAGCCGGCTAGCATAGCTCGGCTTAATGATTTATCTTTATAAATGACGAATAAAGAAGACAGTATTAAGTGGCTGCAACAGCGCACTGAGGAGTATCGTTCCGGTAAGAGCGATATGCATGAGGCGATTGAAGATTTTGATGATATGGAGAAGCTTGGACAGGGATTCTCATCGGCTGATCCCCTTGAAGAAATAGATATTGGTGATGGAAGCATTTCAAGGCCTACATTTATTAATGGTAATTTGATAGCCGATCAGAAAAGCAAGGTATGTGTTTTACTTAAAGAATTTGTAGATTGCTTCGCTTGGAATTATACTGAGATGCCAGGTTTGAGTAGAGATTTAGTGGAACATAGATTACCTATCAAATCTGGTTTTAGGCCGCATAAACAACCTCGTAGAAATTTTAATCCTAATATATATGACCGCATCAAAGAAGAAATTGATCGGTTATTAAAAGCTGGGTTTATTCGGCCATGTAGGTATGCAGAATGGGTTTCTAATATTGTGCCGGTTGAAAGAAAAATACCGATAAGCTTAGAATATGTACTGATTTCAACGATTTGAATAAGGCTACTCCGAAAGATGAGTATCCTATGCCTATTGCCGACATACTTATTAATAATTCTTCAGGACATAAAATAATTAGCTTTCTAGATGGCAATGCTGGTTATAATCAAATATTTATGGCCGAAAAGGATACGTCTAAAACTGCTTTTCGTTGCCTAGGTTTTG
Organism: Poa pratensis; assembly: GCA_947311845.1. Lineage (NCBI taxonomy): Eukaryota > Viridiplantae > Streptophyta > Magnoliopsida > Poales > Poaceae > Poa > Poa pratensis. The sequence goes on from CAMZMU010000094.1 coordinate 39,528,826, forward strand.
TCGGTTTATTTGAGTGGGTTGTCATGACTTTTGGTTTGAAGAATGCCGACGCTACATACCAGCGTGCTATGAATTTAATTTTTCATGATCTCCTAGGCATTGTACTGGAAATATATATTGATGATGTGGTTGTTAAATCGGATGGGTTTGATCATCATTTAGCCGATTTACGTTTAGCTTTAGAAAGGATGCGCCGGTATGGGTTAAAAATGAATCCACTCAAATGTGCTTTCGGTGTGTCAGCCGGAAAGTTTTTAGGTTTCATAATTCATGAACATGGTGTAGAGTTTGATCCTGCAAAAGTAGAGTCAATAAGAAAATTGCAGGAACCTACGTGTAAAAAAGATGTGCAAAAGTTGTTAGGAAAAATTAATTACTTGAGACGATTCATATCTAATCTTGCAGGCAAAATTGAATCGTTTGTTCCATTACTTCGGCTAAAGAGTGAAGCCGAATTTACTTGGGGGGCAGAACAACAGGAGGCTTTTAATAACATAAAGAGATATTTGTCGAATCCTCCTGTGTTGCGAGCACCCAAGTCTGGTGCGCCGTTCAGGTTATACATTGCTGCACAAGATAGAGTGATCGGCGCGGTGTTGGTGCAAGAAGACGGCGACAAGGAGTACATAATTGCATATTTAAGTCGTCGTTTGATTGACGCCGAGACTCGGTACGTGTTTATTGAAAAATTATGCTTATCTTTATATTATGCATGTACCAAATTTCGGCCTTATTTACTGTCCAGTACATGTGTAGTAGCTTGTCAAGCCGACGTGATTAAATACATGTTGCAAAAACCGATTCTTAGTGGTAGGATTGGAAAATGGGCTTATGCACTAATAGAATATGATTTAGCATATGAATCGCTGCGTGCTATGAGAGGTCAAGTTATCGCCGATTTTATTGTCGATCATAGAATTAAGGATGAAGAAGATATTAATTATGTTAGTGTATGCCCATGGAAACTTTATTTTGATGGATCGGTTTGTAGTGAGGGACAAGGCGTCGGCAATGTTTTAGTTTCACCTAATAATGTTATGTATGAAACATCGGTCCGTTTAGAATATTTTTGCACTAATAATCAAGCTGAATACGAGGCTTTATTGTTTGGTCTACAAAGTTTAGTAGATATGGGTGTAAGGGATATAGATGCTTTTGGAGATTCGCTTCTGGTAGTGAAACAAATTAAAGGCGAATTTCAGTGTTTTGATGGATTGCTGAATAGTTATTTGGACCGATGTTTAGATATAATAAAAACTCTAGATACTTTCACTATTAATCATATACCTAGGGAGGAAAATTCTAGAGCTAATTGTTTAGCACAGCAGGCATCGGGTTACCACATCAGTAGAGGAAAGTTTTTTATATTAGAAAGGCCGATGCTGCAGGTTGCTGAAAAGAATAAGACCGAAATGCTATTTGTTAATTCAGTGCATGGTGAGATTGTGCTGGTTCGGTCCAGCAAAAAATAGTACAGGGGGAAGAAAATTCGGTGCAGAAATCACAGCCGACCGAATTAGCAGATAATTTAGAAACTGCAGATTGGAGAGTCCCTCTAGTTAATTATTTAAAGGATCCAAGTCAAACCAGAGATAGAAAAATTTGGCGACAAGCTTTAAAATATACTCTGTTGAATGACGAGTTATATCGCCGAACTATAGATGGGTTACTTTTAAAATGCTTGGATTTTGATCAGTCTAGCCATGGGTGAAGTGCATGAAGGTATATGTGGGACACATCTGTCGGCTCAAAAAATGCGATGGTTATTAAAGAGAGTGGGTTTTTATTGGCCGACTTTGTTAGAAGATTGCTTTCGGTATTATAGAGGCTGTGAGGCGTGTCAGAAATTTGGTAATATACAGTTAGCGCCTGCAGCTATGTTAAATACCATAATTAAGCCATGGCCATTTAGAGGGTGGGGCTTAGATTTTATTGGTCAAATACATCCAGCTTCTTCTAAAAGACATCGCTTCGTCCTAGTGGCCACAGATTATTTTACTAAGTGGACTGAAGCGGTTCCTTTGAGAAATATGACTCATAAAGAATTGATTAGTTTTGTTTTAGAACATATTATTCATAGATTCGGTATTCCTCAAACCTTAACTACAGATCAAGGTTCTTCTTTTATGTCTCATCAATTTCGTGAATTTGCCGAATCTTTTGGAATTAAGTTGTTAAATTTGTCGCCTTATTATGCTCAAGCTAATGGACAGGCCGAATCTAGCAATAAAACTTTAATTAAGCTTATAAAAAAGAAAATTGAGGAGCATCTGAAAAGATGGCATGAGGTACTTTCGGAAGCTTTATGGGCTCATCGGATATCTAAGCATGGAGCAACTCAAGTTACACCGTTTGAGCTAGTTTATGGTCAGGAGGCAGTATTGCCCGTGGAGATTAATTTGCAAGCTCTTAGAGTAGCCAGACAAAATGATTTGTCGGCTGTAGATTATAATAATTTGATGATGGACAGAATAGACGATGTTTCTAAAGATAGGCTAAGGGCTTTACGAGAAATTGAAAAAGAAAAATTAAGAGTAGCAAAGGCTTATAACAAAAAGGTGAAGGAAAAATCGTTTCAAATAGGAGATTTAGTGTGGAAAACGATTTTACCTATTGGAACTAAAGATAGAAAATTCGGCAAATGGTCGCCGAGTTGGGAGGGTCCATATAAAGTGGTAGAGATTGTTCCTAGAAATTCATATTTTGTACAATCCTTGCAGGGAGTGAAATGTCAAAAGCTCTCAATGGCAAGTATTTGAAGAAGTATTATCCTAGCATGTGGCAGGAGAGTTGACCAATGATATGGCCGATATTGCTTCAAGTATCGCACTAAGAAAATTTGGCCGATATATTTTTGAAGTATCGCCCTAAGCAAAATTTGGCCGATATGTTGTTTGAGATATCGCCCTGAGAGAATTTGGCCGATGTATTCTTTGGACATCGCCCTAAGTAATGATATCGTCGGTGAAGCGACGACATCGTTGTAAGGTATGATTATATTGTTTTTGATAAATATATTATTGTACCAAAAACAGGGGGGCATGTGTTGAAGGTGTAATTTGGCTGCTGAGTATTTTTATAAGCCAAATTAATTTAGTTGATATGGTGCTTGGATTATTAGCTGATCTATATTTAGACTTGTTGTTTAGTTTGAAAATGCAGTAGTCCAAAGCAGATGTCGCAACGGCAAATCGAGCAGGAGAAAAATATGGAGTGTTTTCTGGAGCTAGCGGTTGCCGAGGACAAGTCCTTGATGGATTCAGAGATATACGCTGAGTTGAACTGCATGTACCTAGGACAAGTCCTAGCAGGCCTCGATCAAATGCCAGGCTGAAGGCGTATTGGAGTTGGAGGTTATTCAATCACGTACGGCAAGTGCATCAAGGTTTCCTTGTTTGTTAAGATCGTATGTACTAGTATTGGCCGGATCGCCGGATCGATTACAGATTAGGAATTTTAGAATTCGGCTTGCATGCCAAGGACACTGTTTCGTGTCCTCCCTGTACGCCAAAGACCAGACTGCTTATATAACATAGGCATACGGCCGATTGACAACGCAACCAATCGATATTCAACCAAAACCAATCTACTCTTTTACGTAGTGTTGTTCCGTTCGTTTGTTCCTGCCGAGCCCGGGTTCCTCTAGGGTTTGGTGATCTTTGCCGTTTTGCGCTGAAAAGCGGCCGTTCTTCCTCTCCGAAATTGAGGAATTCTTTGTTGCTTTGCTCGGAAAGCAATCGTCCGTCGTCACGAAAGTACGACAGTATCGTGGTGCTGCGCGGCAATTTTGCGAGGCAGCACAATTGGCATGTTGTTGGAAAAATATACTTCACGCAAGACCAGCAATGTGTTTAATCGGTTTGGAAGTGTTAGGCGTCCTAGGTTTCCTTATGAACATGGTGGTCATGAACAATGGAGAAGAAATTCGTATGATCAGCAGCCGTACTATCCAATGAAGTCGGCTTACTGGGGCTGCACACCTCCTATGTATACACAATTTTGTCCGAGGGATTTTTGTCCTTGGGCACCGTACCATACAGGGCCAGCAGATTATTTTCAGCGACAGTGGATTCCCTCAGGACCTATGTACAGAGGACCGATGCATAAGAAAAGAGCTCGGTCTAATCGGAAAGTTCGACCATGTAATACAACTGTTATTCAAGGGAACCGATCATTGGTACGCAATGCAGATTACAAGAATTTGAAGGGTGGACGCAAGCTCAATTGGGTGCCGGTGAGGCATGCTGAAGCTAATCTTGTAAAAAGTTCAGATGATTCGGATGATTCTCATGCTCTGGAATTGGGGAAAGGCCAATCAGCTAAAGGTGTAGAAAATAGTACAGAGTCAACATGCGTTGAAACCATAAGGAGTGGATCAGTGCAGAAGAAAGATGCTGGTACAAATGATAAAGGTATGGGTAATACCATTGCTGCATCTTCTACTATTACTAGTATGAAATTTGGTTCAGCTAGCACACGTACCAGTTCCGTCATGAGAAACAGTGGCCCAGCAGCATCAATGAGTATGTCCCCAAATGGATTTGGCACGTTTAGCCAACAGGGGAACCCAAGCAGTAGAGGAAGCGAGAAAGTTACAGCTCGAGGAAACCGATCGGCGGCTCACAATGTGGATGGCATAGTTCATATTGGTGGTCAGAGATTTAAGTGGGTGCCGATCAATCATGAAATTTTTGCAGAAGTACGTGATAGAGCTGAGCGTGACTGCATCGACAATAGTACACCAAAAGATAATGGTTTACAAGCTGGTTTAGAGCCTATTGTGCACACACGTTTAGAGAACATGGTTGTACCTACTAGTACTAGTGAGTCAGCCGATGCATCTACTGATCAACATGCGGGTAGCAACAGAATATTTGAGATTGGTAGTACATCTGATCAGCAGAGAGTTACTTCGGCCAAGGACAGAATATTTATCCTAAGAACAACAGCACGACGCTACAGGCCGAGAGACTCGGGGGGCAGCAAAATTAAATCAGTTGCTTCAGGAACCAGACCAGGACCTCGCTGGTGCCCAACGGGACTAACAAACACTCAGAAACGACGAGCACAACGGCTGCGGGCATTGGAGATCAAGGAAAAAATAGCTGAGGAAAAACGCAATGAATTAGTCAATCAATAAAGACCAATGATTCCTAGAAAAATTTGGAGGAAGAAGCGCATTGCGTTGGAGGAGAATAAATCCACAGATGACACGATGCATGATGAAAACTCCCAAAATGGTGCAGATATACCTAATGGTATGGATGTTAATATGGTCTTGGTGTTACCCGCTGGATTTTGCACGCCGGAGGCTGAAGTTGGAGAAAAGCAAGGGGAGAAGTTGTCCAAAACTCTCAATGGAAAATGTTTGAAAGAGTACTATCCTAGCATGTACGAGGCTGCTTGATGGTGCTATGGCCGATATATTATTCAAAATATCGTCCTAAGAATATTTGGCCGATGTGTTGTTTGGACATCGCCCTAAGAAACTAAGGTATTGCTACAGTGTTTTTGGTAAATGCGAGCAATTGCACCAGAAACAGGGGGGCATGTGTTCATGGTCTAATTTGGCTAGCAGTTTTCAGGATGAGCCAAATTAATTTATTTACTGATTTAGCTAATCATTTGATTTCATTGCTCAAAGTGTTGCTACAGGTATTTTGCGTGAACTGCTCCTAGGACAACTCCTGACCAGATTCTGAAATACGTCGAGCTACCACGCCGCTGCTTAGGAGAATTCCTAACCGGCCTAAGATATACAGGCTGAAGTTCCAGGCTATCACACAAGGAGACGTGCAGTAAGGAAAATCAAATATGCATGACGATGCATGAGTAGTATCAGATCTTCATTAGATGGTATGATTAGCACCGTGGCCGGATATTTTATTACTTTCCTTGTGGGCCAAAAGTATTTGTACGTGACATGGGATATGGAGCTGCTATGGATAATAACCGAATCAACGAGGGCATATCCTATTCGGTTCAGGTTTAGACTCCTTTTCCAATACGCCAAGTCCAGCGTGCCTCTATATAAATGTATAGGCCACGGCCGATTGATACCCCCAATCGACATTCATCCAATAATGCATCTACTTTTTACGTATCTTTATTTTTCTTTTCGTTCTTCTACCACCGAGCCCTAGCAGCCCTAGGGTTTGGCGATCTCTGTCGTTTTGCGCTGAAAAGCGGTCGTCTCTCCTCCATGAAAGCGAGGAGATCTTTGTTGCTTTGCTCGGAAAGCAATCGTTTCGTCGTCACGAAAGTACGAAGGATATCGTGGTGTCGCGCGGCAATTTTGCGTGGCAACACCTTTCAAGGAGATCCAATTTAACTTCTTCCTTATTGCTTGTGAAAGACCCATTAGAAGAAGCATCAAGTAAATCCTTGTCATGGAGTGTAAGCCTTGCATAGAAATTATTGATAATGATATCTCTGGGGAACTCATGAATGGGGCATTTGAGTATTAGTGATTCCAGCCTCCCCCAAGTTTGGGCGATACTTTCTCCATCATGAGGCCAGAAGTTATTGATATAATTTCTATCTCTATGAATTTCATGTAGAGGATAAAACTTAGAGTGAAAGAGAGGTGCAATTCCTTCCCAGTCGAATGAATCCGCATTTTTCAATAACCTGTACCAATCCAATGCTCCGTCTTTCAGCGATATAGTGAATAATTTCCTCTTACGTTGTTCCGTGGTGATACCTGCAATCATAAATAACCCGCATAATTCATGTATAAAAAGCAAGTGATCAGCAGGATGGACAGTTCCATCTCCTGAATAGCGGTTATTTATAACACGTTCAACAATTCTCATAGGTATCTTAAACGGAATTATTTTAGCTGGTGGGGGATCCTTTGCTGTAACAAGAGAAGTGATGAAACTAGTCCCAAACAGCGTTTCGAAATCAGAGGGCTCCATAATTATATAGAGCAACAAATAGTAATAAAAATAGCACTTACAATAAAATTCTCCTTACCAATTCCACTTACCAATAGCGCTTCACTCCCCGGCAACGGCGCCAGAAAATAGTCTTGATGACCCACAAGTATAGGGGATCTATCGTAGTACTTTCGATAAATAGGAGTGTCAATCCCAACGAGGAACAGAAGGTGCTGACAAGCGGTTTCAAGCAAGGTTTCACTGTAAATGCTAGCAGACAAGTTTTTAGGGTTTTTTTATATAAAGTACGAGAAAGTAAATGCGAGTAAATAAAGTACAGGTAAATAAAAGAGAACAGCAATAGTTGCAGCAAGTGGCCCAATCCTTTTTAGCACAAAGGACAAGCCGGTTGTTTCACTTATGATTACCAAACGTTCCCGAGGACACACGGGAGAGATGTCAAGTGCTTTCGCTTCATACCGTTAACTCATATTTAATGTCTTGATAAGTGTTGTGTGGGTGAACCTATGCTAGTGCACTACCCGTACTTGCATAAATACACACTCGTGATTACACCCCTTACAGGCTTCCGCACTGCAAGGAAGTGATTAAGATAACTCTAACCACAGCTTTAAGCTCTGGGATCCTACGCTCCCTCATGCATTAATCTACCAACGGGGGTTTAGGTTTCTGTCGCTCCGGCAACCCCACAATAGGTAAACTAAATACACAATGCATTCCCCTAGGCCCATTAAGGTGAAGTATCATGTAGTCGACGGTCACATGACACCACTAGAAGAATAACACCACAACTTAAGTATCAAATATTAAATACTCATCAACATAATTCCACTACTAACCACAAGACTTCTCCCATGTCCTCAAGAACTAAACGAACTACTCACAAGACATCATATGGATCATGATCAGAGGTGATATGATGAGTAATAAAAATCTGGTCTTAAAGTTAATTCACCGAAACAACTCAATAGCATCAATCCATGAAGGGTAATCAACACCGGGGGAGTATCTCCAATAAACTAAACAAGTACAACCCTAGATGTTACAGCGGAACAAAGTGGAGCGGTGGGGATGATGGTGCTGGCGGTGGAGATGATAAAGATGATGATCCCGATGAAGCTTGGAGCGATGACGGTGGCAATGGCGATGATTTCCCCCTCCCGGAGGAATGTTTCCCCGACAGATTTCTCCCTGCCGGAGAGCTTTTCTTTCTCTCTGTTTTCCGCCCCGTAGAGGCGGCGGAAAAATTATGCGAAGTCCGTCCCCATGATGTTTAGGTCAAGGGGGAGTATATCACCGAAGGGGAGCACCGGAGGTGGGCCAGAGGGGCCAGGCGGGCCCACGGCGCGGCCGGGGGTGGGCCACGCCCCTAGGCCACCGGGTGGCCTCGTGGCACCCCTCCTCGAGGTCTTCTGGCCTCCTGCCTGATTTGATGAGGAAATAATTCCTATATTTTTCTGGTGATTTTTGGGGCTTCCGGGGTATCCCCTCCTGACGGTGCTCTTTTCAGCAAAATCCTGACTGCGACAGATAAATTCTGTGTAATTGTAAAATATGCAAAATAAGATAAAATATCATAAGTATTGTAATAAAATGTGAAATATCTATACTACTATTAAAAGAGCAAACTTGTGTTGATACATTAAATCTGAGGCGTTCAATGTTTGATCAACGTCCCAGATCGCTCCAATGTTTGACAAATCAACACACCTTTTCATTTTTGTCAAAATTACAGAAATTGCCATCGCCTAAAATAAACAGTTTGTTAATTTTAGGTGCGACGCCAGCGCGAGCTCCTCGACCCTGTCATCGCGTGGCGCCCACGGCCGGACTCGAAGACGGCAAGCTCACAGCGGAGCTTCTCAGCCACGGCCAGGTCCCTCCTCGCGGGCGGGGGCGTGGTCGGACTCAAAGGCAGCGAGCTCACGGTCAGCGCGGGGGCGGTCGGAACGGCGGCGCTATGGAGATACAATGGTGGTGACCTCGGCTTACGCGGCGAGAGATGGAAGTGGATGGCCGACAGATGAGAAATAGGAGATCTTCAGCGCGCGGTCTGGAGGCGGTGGTGACGGCCGATCAGTGAGCAGCGGATGGAGGCGAGCCGGCGGCGGGCGGGATGGCAGCCGACGCGGAAGCACGCACCGGGTCGGCGCGGTGCACGAGCTCGACCGTCGTGGGCGCTTGACATAGAGAAAGTCGGGAGGAAGAGCAAGGACGGACGATTCCTATGTCGTTGCCACCGCTAACGATCTGTGCGTGTCGGCCAGGCAACGGCCGTGCGGACGGCACCGACACCGTGGAGGGCCAGCGGTGGTCAGATCAGGAACTCCATGACGTTGTGCATCCACGCCGCCACCACTGCCCATCCTCCACGCCACCGCCCTCCCTGAACTCCTCGACGCCGTACATCCACGCCATGCCCTGCCTCCACGATGCCGCCCTGCAAAAAGCGAGGAGCCCTGTCAGTGAGCGGCCAGGGTGACGCCGCCGTCTATCACGAGGCCGTGTTCGAGTACGTCGTCGCCCAGCCCGCCATGAGGACGCCTCTGCCCTGCACCTGCCGTCCGGCACCAAGTCCACTGCACCCACTCGTCCCCTGCAGCTCGATGGTGTACTGCTCCTCCAAGGCAGAGGCCCCACGACAGCAGGTTTCCGCATCCCTGCACACGGATTCGATCGTAGATGCTACGTCGTTCCATCACCCCGTTTATTTCGCCTACGCAATTTCTTACCGAGGTTGTGGCAGCAGAATTGCTGACTCGGCCGTCTCCATATGGATGGTTGGCAGTCTGGGCTTCTTGGTTTATGCTATTGGGGGATTCGTCAGCTACTCCAGACTAGGATAAGAGAGACATGATCGTGCTATCAGGCAGCCACGCGCTGAGGTGAGCACATTGTATGCCTATTACTGATTGCTTAGATTACAATTGCTTTGAATTACTTTCCTAGATATATCGTATGCCTACTGCCAAGTCTGCTTTCAGAAATAATTGAGATGATTGAAAAAAAAACTTATTTGGACAGAAATTGGTGTGTGTAAAATCTAGGGTTGGGGGAAATGGCTCGTTACCAATTGGTACGGCCGATCTCATGTATTTATGTGCGGTAAACAAGAGTACATGTACAGATACAATACAGAAGCTATACGGACTAGATACAAACTCTAACACCCTCCCTCAATCTTAACTGTGACCTGAAGTAATCAGTAAGTTAAGATTGCGTCGACAACCTTCGAAAAGAGGTAGTGACAGTGGCTTTGTGAAGATGTCAGCAATTTGATCTTTGGAGGAAATAAATTTGATTTGAAGTAGCTTCTGTGCAACGCGTTCCCTCACAAAATGATAGTCAACTTCGATGTGTTTCGTTCGGGCATGAAATACCAGATTGGACGAGAGGTATGTGGCGCCGATGTTGTCACACCAAAGGATAGGAGGCTGATCCTGGGAGATTCCCAACTCTCGAAGCAAAGACGGTACCGAAATGAGCTTCGCTGTGGCATTGGCCACAGCCTTATATTCGGCTTCAGTGCTACTGCGGGACACTGTTGCCTGTTTGCGGGCACTCCAGGCGATCAAGTTGGGACCAAAGAACACTGCATATCCCCCCGTGGATCGCCGATAATCAGGATTACCAGCCCAATCCGCATCAGAAAACGCAGAAAGCTGAGCAGACGGGGCAGGCCGAAGGTGCAGGCCATATGCGGCAGTCAGGTGAACGTAGCGCAGTATGTGCTTAACAGCAGACCAATGAGTATCCCGTGGGGTATGAAGATACTGACACACATGGTTTACTGCAAAGGAGAGATCGGGCCTAGTAATAGTGAGGTACTGAAGACCTCCAACAATGCTGCGGTACTCAGTGGCATCATCCGCAGACAAGAGAGATCCATCAACAACAGAGATCGGATCAGTGGCAGACATCGTTGTCGTGGCGCGCTTGCATTTGAGCATACCAGCATGACGTAACAGATCCATGGAATACTTCTTCTGAGAGAGTGCAAGACCACCATCAGAATGAGTAACCTCCAAGCCAAGAAAATAGTGAAGTTGGCCAAGTCCTTAACAGCAAAATCAGACCCCCAGAGCTATAATAAGACGATCAATAGCACTGTCCGAGGAGCTGACCAGAATGATATCATCAACGTAGACCAAGAGATACATAGTAACCTCAGGACGCTGCAGTAGGAACAAGGACATGTCAGCTGTGGAGGGCACAAACCCATGCCGACGAAGAGCGGAGCCAAGACAAGCATGCCACGCACGAGGTGCCTGTTTCAGACCATAAAGAGCCTTAACCAGGTGACAGAGATGCTAGGGCTGTGCAGAATCAACAAATCCAGGAGGTTGCCGCATGTACACCTCCTCCTCTAATACACCATGCAAGAAGGCATTCTGAACATCCAACTGACGGAGAGACAATCCTCGAGTGACTGCCAATGAGAGAAGAAGCCGAATAGTGGTTGGTTTGACAACAGGATTGAACGAGTCCGCATAGTCAATAGAACCATCTGCATGCTTCTTCACCTTGAAAATCCAGTTTGAATCAATGATGTTAATGCCAGGACGAGGAGGAACCAGACGCCAAGTGCCATTCTTACGAAGTGCCTGAATTTCTAGCTCCATTGCATCGTGCCAGTGAGGAATGCTCATAGCGGCCTGATAGTGACGAGGTTCCGTTGTAGGATTAGACGTAGCTTGAGACATACAAGCAGCAAGCCAAGCAACAGTACCATCCTTCCAGTTGAGAGGCTTGAAAATGCCGCTGCGACTCCGAGTATGTGGTCGATGAGCGACATGGGCAGGCAGGGCAACAGTGGATGGAGGCGTGTCGGGCAACGTCCCAGATGATGCAGGGGACGGAGACTCAGGCGACGATGGCCCAGTAGGCGAACTGGGCCCAAACGATGCAGCGTCTGACGCCCGCGTGGGCGATGGTGGCCCATGTGGAGCGGCCGAGGGCGAAGCAGACCGTGCGGGAGACGACGGCCCGTACCGGGCCGATGGCACACTGGCCGACGCCCGCGATGGCGATGTCGGCCCAGCTGGAGCGGGAGGGCGAGGCAGGCCGCTCGGAGCCAGGCTGAGCTGGGCTAGGCGAGTCCGATGCAAGCACCGGCGGGCAGCCAGGCGCGATCGACGAGGACGCACGCCCAGGTGCATGGGGTATGCAATCCTGATTGACGTGAGGCAAGATCGGGGAGGCAACTGTATCCAGCAGTTCCAAATGAGCAGCACGACCAGTCCTTGCACCATGGTTAGACAACAAAGCAGGAGAGTAGGAAACATCCACAAATTGGTCAGGATAAACATGAGAGGTAGTGGGTGGTGTGGGCATTGAATTGGATGATGTAAGAGTGGAAAAAGGGAACAAGTTTTCGTCAAACACGACATCGCGGGAAATGTAGACTCGATTAGTGGGAACATGTAGACACTTGTAACCTTTCTGAAGAGAACTATAACCAAGGAAAACACACTGTTTGGACCGAAACTCAAGCTTACGGCTGTTGTATGCGCGAAGATGAGGCCAACACGCACAACCAAAAACCTTACGAAACGTATAATCTGGAATCTCCTGAAAAAGAAGCTCAAGTGGGGTTTTCATGTTTAAAACTCGAGTAGGAAGCCTATTAATCAGAAAACAGGCTGTAGTGAAGGAATCACTCCAGAATCTAAAAGGCACGGACGCATGAGCAAGAAGGGTTAGGCCAGTTTCAACTAAGTGACGATGCTTGCGTTCAGCAACACTGTTCTGCTGATGTGTATTTGGACAAGACACGCGATGTGAAATCCCAAGCTTATTAAAAAAAGTGTTGAGGTTGCGATACTCGCCCCCCCAATCAGATTGAACATGGATTATTTTGTGCTTGAGAAGACGTTTGACATGCAGTTGAAAGTTAACAAAGACATCAAACGACGCTTAAGAAGATACATCCAAGTAAAGCGACTATAAGCATCAATGAAACTGACATAGTAATTATGCCCACTCACGGAGGTTTGTGCAGGACCCCATACATCCGAAAACAAAAGTTCTTAAGGATTGCTAACAACTCGATTGGAAGAAACAAAAGGAAGCTGATGACTCTTTCCTTGCTGACACGCATCACAAACTGCTAAATTTTTATTGCTAGATATGGTGGGGAGATCATGCCGCTGAAGGACATGACTCACTATCGGAGAAGCTGGATGACCAAGACATGCATGCCAATGCGAGGACGATGTACGAACACCAGCATAGGCTTGGGAGACCGCATCCAAAGCATACAGCCCCGACAGTATCGACCTCTAAGTAGAACGTCCCTGGTTGCTCGATCCTTGACAAAAAAAATGAAACGGATGAAATTCAACCAAGACATTATTGTCAAGTGTAAGTTTAGGAACAGATAATAAGTTGCGAGTAACCGAAGGAACATGAAGAACATTACGAAGGTGCAGTTTGCGAGGTGTGTGTGTAAGAAGTGAAGCCTGACCAATATGAGATATGTGCATACCTGTCCCGTCAGCAGTGTGGACCTTGTCGTGACCGTGGTAGGGCTCGTGCGCGGTAAGCCAGCCAAGCTCACCGTCAGATGGTCCGTAGCACCCGTGTCCATGACCCAAGTGGGATCAATCGAGTACGACGGAGTGTAGCTAGGCGCGGGACCCTGGGTTGCCATAGCCGCCTAGCGGTCGTTGTTGCGTCCGTCGTTGCCGATCCCCAGGAAGTCACGCTTGAAGCGACGGTGGCAGCGAGACGCAAGGTGACCCACGATGCCGCAAAGCTGGCAGGTGGGACGCTGACCCCCATACCGGTCACCCTGATTGTTGGTGTTGGTGGGTGGCGGCGGGCGGGGAGCATGTGGAGCAGATGGACGATACCCACCACCTGGTGCGGCAGGTGAACCAACGGTCGGTGGGCGGGGAGCGGGCGGGCGGTAGCCACCGCCGCCGCGGGATGCAGCATGCGCCGAGTGGTCGAGATGGGCAGGCACGGAGCGGCGCGACTCCACGCGCTGCTCAGTACTCAGTAGACGGCCATACAACTCACGCGGCGTCATCGGTGGACGAGCACCAATAACGGCTTCCGCAAGGGAGTCATATTCTTGATCAAGGCCGGCAAGGACATACGACGAGAACTCCTCATCATGGAGTGGCTGTCCAATGGACGAGAGCGTGTCTGCGAGTTGCTTGACCTTGTTGAAGAAGACAGTGGCGGTTTGGTCCAGCTTGCGTTCCTCACCGAGCTGCCGGCGGATGGCCATGGACCGGGCAGTGGACTGACCCGTGAAGCTGGCGTCAATCGTCGTCCAGGCGTCCAGGGCCGAGGCGGGGAAGAGCACGAGTCCAGAGACCCCCTCACCAGGAGAGATCTGGATAGCGGACAAGATCACCTGGTCTTGTGCAACCCAGGCGCGGTGGGTGGGGTTGGGCGCGGACACCCGCACGCCATCAGCAGTGACCGCCGAGACCGTGGCCGGCGGGCATGGGAAGGACCCGTCGATGTAGCCCTCGAGGTGCCGACTGCGGAGGAGCGGGAGCAACGAAGCACGCTAGTGAAGAAAATTCTCCGTGGGTCAGCCGCACCGTAACCAGGTGAGATAGCTGGAACGGACCAGGCTGTGCGTCAGCCACCGTCAGATCGCCACGATCTTGCGTGGCCGGAGGAGCAACGACCGGCAATGGCGCAGAGAACGCGGCCGGACGGTGGACACCGTGAGCGCGGAGGCGGAGGACGTCGAGGGCAGCAGCGACGGCGCGAAGGGCAGGCCACCATGACCGAGACGGAATGGCGTCGAGTAGGACAAGCCGACGGAGTAGGATCCGATCAGGAACAGCGAGGACATCGTGGTCAAGTCGCTGGAGACGCCTCCCGCGAGGAAGCTGGCGAGGGTCGCCGGGATCGAGCCAGTGGCGGCGACAGCGGCGGAAGTCGAGGCCGTGATCGCCCCGAAGGACGTGGAGGTGACGGTGGAAGCTGGAGCAGCAGTGGCGGCGGCCATGGTGGCGGCGGCGGTTGCGCTCGAAACGGCGGCGGAAGACGTGGTCATGTCGACCTAATCTGATACCATGTAAAGCTAGGGTTGGGGGAACTGGCTCGTTACCAATTGGTACGGCCGATCTCATGTATTTATATGCGGTAAACAAGAGTACATGTACATATACAATACAGAAGCTATACGGACTAGATACAAACTCTAACAGTGTGCCTACTACCAAGTCTGGTCTGAACATTACTGTGTAGCCTAGACTCCATGAACTTAGTACTTGGTTTTAGATGACATCCAATCCCAAGTTTTTTTGGCCAGTATTTATGGTTTTATACACTCAAAGTATGTATGGTTATTTTATTAATCAAGAAAAGAAATTTATTTTGAGTTTTGGGAATTTCACAATTAAATTATTACACTACTACAAAGCATAACTAATTGGATGCATGCTCGTCAAATATCCTTTTTATGCAAATTCTGTGTACTTGTGATGATCGCATTGTAGATATTTTGGTTCCATCTCCATATTTCAATATCAGATTTCCAAAAGGATGCTATTATCAGGATTTTCAATCAGAATTAGAATTAAAAGTTTATATACATGCTTTTCACCGGGTCACCTTTGTTGACTGGTATAATATATAATTCTTCAGATGTTCTGTTTAGGCAACACATATTGTATAAACATTTTTATTATTGTTTTGGACTGAGCCATGTATTTCATATGTTCCGTGACCTGAAGCATACGAGTCCACCCCCTAACTATCTCTTTGTTTTTGGTGCGCTCTCATGTTGATCTTCGCTAAGTTGTTGCCGCGGCATGTTGTAAACCTTGCGAACATATGGGCTTTATTCATTTCAAGCCAACCATGGTGGGGTTTTGTTTAACTGAATAAAAAGATAGGGAACAATATCACTTCGGAGAAAGGGCAAAGACAGGCACATGTTCGTCTGTTTCTAGATTGCCACATCTGTCACAATTTGGTGAAATTATCTATGATAGTTGGCATGCTAGTACATGTATTTTCATATTCTTCAATATTTTTAGCTCGCTCACTACAGGCAAGATAGATGTTTCATCATATTTGTTTGCTTATGGAGTTGAGAAATAATGATACAACTGAGTTGTCATGTATTTGGTGTATGTATTGGTCGAAGCACGCATTGCACATGCAATACTTCCTACTTGTAAATTACCCCTTTAAGTGTTAAAACGTGCGTTGCACGTACATGTCAACTAGTATCAGTAAGTAAGAGTAGATTATGATACAAAATAGTGATGCAAAAAATGGACGTATCAGACTGCACACAATTATGTTTTGTTAAACGTGGGCGATTGGACGACATACGCAGACGATTCAGTTAGTAGAACCGTGTGCGATGCTGAATCAAGCCGCACACCTAAACAAATAAAGTCGTCTGCGATGCTGCTTAACACACGATTAAGTGAGAACAAAATGTCTGTGATGCTGTCCCGTTCGCACACGAGCTTTTTCCTGCGCTCGTTTGCGAAGTTCAGGTGAACACACACGCTTAGTTGGTCCGTGTGCGATGTGCCACCCCTATCGCCCACCCATGGATAGCGACGGGCGATATACTCGTGTGCGATGGCCAAAGCCGACCGTGTGCGTTTACGCGCAACCCAATGATCTGAGTTCAATCCCCGTCGGGACGAATTTCCGGGAATTCTCGCGAGGATCGATTCTTCTATAAAAATATGCCACCAGGGCCAAGGCCTGGTTGGTCTCTGTTGCGTTAGAAACGCGTCACACGAACATGTCCTCGTGTACCCGCGGTGCTGGGGGAGATACTCTGCAACTCGCCCCGCGGGAGGCCAGCTTACAGCGCGATACGCAAGACAGCAAGCCGGCTCTTTTGAGACCCGGATGCCCCAGTCCCTCGGGACAAGCCCCGTCGAAGGAAAGTCGGCGACGATCAGGTGAGACCCGGCCGGACTTGGCCGCTCCGGGTTCTCGGTTGTCGATATCCGGTGAAATCTAAACGAAGTCGCCGAACAACGGAAGCATGGACAAGGGTTGTCTCGAGGGTAAAAAGTAGGGTTTGGATTGATATGTCGATTGTTTGCTTAATTTCAATCGGCCATCACCTCTCACATATATATGAGGCGGCTGGACTTCCCGTACAATTCATAGTCTAAGTCGAATTATATTCCTAAACTAGGCAAGTATAGGTCGGTTTCGTACTGAACCCGGACCCAAATGTCCTTGTAACATCCCAAATTTTTGGAATGTTTAAAAATCACTAAAATTTGAAACTTTTTTTTATTAAAGAAAATTTTAAAATTATAATAGAAGACATTTTTGCATCTTCAAAAACTTTAATTGTTTAAATATCCAAGTAATCTTTATTTTCAAATTTGAGTTTAATTTAAATTCTTTTATCCATGGTATTTCAAAGAAACCTTCATCTCATAAATTGTTGTTTTCCAATTATTTGATTTTAATTATTTAACTTTTGACTTTTTATTAAACCCTAAAAACCATGTTTGCAAAGTGCTAAAGTCATTTAAAGTATGCCTATTCCTAAAATGGTTTTGGTTAAACTATATGATTTAGAATCAGGAGTTTGCTAAACCGTAAAGTGTTTTAAATTAGTTAAACCTTGTTCTATTTAAAAATTGGTTTTTGATTCTATTATAGTTATTTGAAAAATAAGTTTAAAATAGCTATTTCTCAATATTTACATTTGTGGTATTTTTATTTTGATATTTATAAAGCCCAGGATATAAATGGATATTTGTATTTAAATGATTTATCAAAACTCTATTTAAATAAAATGTTTTGTACCAAATTAGTTTATTGGGTTTATCATATTGAATGATATTACTCATACTATTTTTATGGATTTTATTTAAGTTCAAAAAGAATTTATAAAACCCTATTTTAGAAAATGACATAAAAGTGTCAATTAACAAATTATACAATATTTTAAATTTTATTTTTGAAATGTGTTGAAAAAGTGTGTTTGAATGTTTTAAAATAAATATATTATTTTTACAAATTTATAGAAAATGGTTTGAATTTATTTGGACACTTAAAACAAAAGATATGAAAGAAATAAGAAAATTCAGAAAAAGAAAAAGAAAAATTGATGACATCATCGGTGACGTCATCATGGCCGTCTTCAACCTTTGAATGGACGGAAATCATGCCCGAAACTGCTCCCGTTTCTGTTTCTTGCCGATTTGATTCCCGGCGATTTAAAGCCCCAAATTAAGTGCCGTTTGTTCCTACTAAAAGCCCCTCGATCTCCTCCTTCATATTCCCCCAAAAGCCCTCTCCAGAACGCCCCCAGGCTGGAGAATTTCATCGCCGGAGCGCCGCAACGCCAAAACGCCCGATTTGATTGCCCTCTTAAATTCGCACGATTTACTCCACCGTTTCCTTCCACGTTTGCTCCTACATAATCCCCACGTCCCCTCTCTCTTGTGCCCCAAACATCACAACCCGAGAGCCCCCAGGCTGCTCGCTTTCGAGCTCTAAACTCCGCCACGGCCGCCGGCAAGTTTCTCCAATTCCGGTGAACCTAGGCAACCCGAGCCCTCATACCTCTCTCTTACTTCCTATTTCCTTCTCGTCCATCGTTTTGACATGGTTTTGTATTTTATTTTGCCCCCGTTCGAGCAGTTCTTGATCGACCGACGACCACCACCGCGGGAGCCAACTCCGGCGAGAAATTGGAGGAGCACCGGAGCACCGAGACGTCTCCTACTTCGGCACCGAGCTCTCTTCGATACGGCGCATCTCTTCGGCGACTCCTTCGTCTCCGGGGACCACCGGAGCGCCGTCGACGTCGAGGTCCGAGCCGCTGCGCCGCCATCTTCTCCATTTTCCGGCGACCCGCGACCGCCGTCCGCCTCCGTCCGCCCACGACCGCCGTCCACCCACGATCGTCCGCGACTACCCGCGCCCGCGTACGTCTGCGCCCGCCCGCGTCTTTTTGATTTTTCAAACTTGTATTCAAACTAAAAAGAACGCAGTACACATCGGAACACAAGGAAAGAAAGAACACAGAGGAAAAAAGAAGAACAGCACCGCTGCCACACTCCGTCTTCAACCTCCGGGTCGCCCAGCACGCCGCCCCTCCACCGTCGAAGACGCCGAAGAAGCCAGCCACCGGAGCACCCACCACAGGAGCAGAAGAACTCCTAGCCCGAAGGCGTTGACGAGCCGCATCAACCTCCAACTCCATGGAGCTGGATCCGACGCCGAAGAAGCAACATCGGCCGGGGGGCCACCCCAAGCTCTGTCTGCCCCAGATCAGAGGCCTGCGCCACCGATCTTCCGCCTGCTCACCACCATCCCGAACAGCGGCCGCCGTCTTGACTCCCCTCTGAGATCTCGCCGCCAGATCCGCCGCCAGCACGGATCTGTCGGAAGCAAGTCGCGCGCGGCGACGAGGATCTCCGGAGAGCTCCACCGCCGGAGAAGGCCGCGCCGACAACAAAACACCCGCCGCCAGCTCCAACTCCTCCTGGACGCCACCGGCAGGAACACCCCCTATCCTACTATGTACAAGCCGGAGCCGGGGATCCCCCACCCTCCCGCCGCCGAAGCGGCCGGCGGAGGAAGGGCATCCCACGGCTCGGCGGCGAGCGCGAGTGGATCGGCGGAGGTCGCCCAAAAAAAACGCCTTTCTCCTGCAACAGCGACGAGGAGATAAGGTTCCCGTAGTTGAAAGAAGTGTCTGATCGATAGTTTTCGCCCGCCCGCGTCTGCCCGCTGGTACGGACCAATCAGATCGCTCCGTTTTTGTTTTAAATCGTTTCAATTTTCTAGAAAATTGTTAAAACTTGTTAATTCCATATCAAATCAGCCGTAAGTCTGTTTTCAATATTTTTGTAGTCTATGGACGTGTAGAATACAGTAGTATAATAAAAACTTATAATTTAGTCGTGCACTAACTTGTTATTTACAGAAATATGTAAAATATTATTTTAGCAATAGTTTTAAATATATAAGTTCAAAATTTGTAAATAAAATAATTTGGGAAAGCCCCTGACCTTTAAATTATTTTGTTCTGTTAGATCTAGATCGTTAGATATGTTTTGTATGGCTACAATTAGATCCTTTAAACGAATCCGTACCGGCGAATCAGAGAAGGCCACGTCAGCGTCCAGTCAGCGTCTCGTCAGCAGCACAGTCAGCAGATCCAGCCAATCAGAAGACACCGCGTGGACAAGGATTTCTGAAGATTTTTCTTTTATTTTGTTTTAATTGGCAGTTTTGCAGAAAACCCCCGTACCTTAGTTTTATAATAAAATTTTCTCTGTTTATCCAAATTCAAATATTTTTATAAATTTGGAATCCTTAGAACCAGTAGAATCTTTTGGCTGTATTAGTTTTATGTTTTGTCAAACTTAGATGTATTCAAATTTCAAATCGGAAGTTTGAGTAATTTTGACATAACTTTAGTTTAAAAATAGCTTTTTGAGTGAATCCAATTGCATTAGATTTTTTTAGTTGTCCTCTGTCCAGAGAGACTCCTCTCATATTTTTGTTAAATACTTTGTTCAATAGTAGCTACAAATTAGTGTTTATTCCCTTTTTGGGAATTGTTTTTGTTTAGTTGTTTTATAAAAATTGTTTTAAATGCATTTTGACTTCATGCATGATTTATTAAAACCAGAAAAGTTAGTATAATAATTTTTTGTGTTTTAAATTGCATATCATATTTTTATTGTATTGTTATTTTTTTTGTATGTTTGATGGTGTTTTATTTTGATTGTTGTATTGTTGTTTGTTTTATATTGTTTAGATTGAACGGAGAGCTCCGAGTTACGTTGAAAAGCGTTTGTGAGCAACGACAACTTTCCAAGGCAAGTGGCATGTTGGGGATATACCTATTAGGGGTATCACCAGCATGGATCAATCCGGCTAGTCCAGGGTGGCCCGCAGTGGTGGTGAAGGCTTTGCCTGCCGGGCGGCCCAGATAGCTGACGACCAAGGAAGGCGGATGCCGGCAAGGAGGAGGCCCAAGACTGAAGCCCACGAAGCCACCAAGACCAAGATGGAAGGCGGCAGACTTGCCGGCTAGGTTTAGGACTCTGTATACTTGCCGGATACGTAATCACCTTGTAACCCTAGGTCCAGCCGCCTATATAAGCTGGACCTCGGGACGCCTTTAGGGCATACTTTCATACACAACCAACTCATTGTAACCTGTATCACGGCTATTGCCTTATAGTGAGTTATAGCAGCACGTAGGGCTCCGCCACCGCCGTGGAGCCTGAAGCTGGGTAAACTGCCGTGTACAATCCCGACCTCGACGACGTCCACCTTCTTGCCCTACGTTCACCCTCGGCTAGCAGGACCCCGTCTCCTATCCAAGATGCCGATACGACGACAGTTGGCGCCCACCGTGGGGCCTAAGGCGTCAGGCGTCACGTTCCAGGCGGGAACCCTAGGCGGCATCGGCGAAACAATCGCCGTCGGCCGCGCTGTTCGCTATGGCGACAACCACTACATCAGCTGCGACGAGTCCTACATCCCCGCAGACGACTACATTGTCGGATGCGGAGTTGTGCCGTTTGGCGGCGTCGATGTATTCATCGGCTACACTTCTGAGGCGTATGGGTTGCCGCGAATTTATTCGCCATCCCACCCGCCCTACAATCAAGACGGATCTGAGTTTGCCTCCCTGAGGAGTCCGCAGATTCAGATCTACACTTTGTCGGCATGACGGGACTGGGATCGACTCCCAGCCCAACAGTCAAGATCCCGAATCTATTCTTCCTGCCTCCAGGATGATGCGATGTCGGATGCCGGATCCAGATCTACCGTTCACGTCAACGTAGATTCTGACTCCGAAGAAGATTCTGCCAGCATGTTTGAGCAACGGGTCAAGCAGTGTTTCGTTACACCTGATCCCCGCCTTCTGAGGCGGCTACGGGCTCCTCCGTCAACATGCAGCAGGTTTTTGTGGCGGATGTCACCGGTGCAGCCTCAGCAGGCGGCGGCAACTGACGCCGCCAACCTGGGGACCCCGGCAACCGATCCACTGTTTCCAGAGCCTCCTGGGGCTCCGAAGAAGAGGTTCTAGAGAAAGGCGAGCCCAGCAAGATAGGGAACATGGCGGCCCTGGCAGAAGTTCTGCACACGCCGGTGACCGACAAAACCAACCCGGCTGATTTGGAGAAACTTCGAAACACCTTGGTGGAGCAAACTGAGTACCTCAAAAGCAAGCAAGCAGAGGTCCAGAGCCTCCTCGACGAAGCCAAGGAGGAAAACGCCAAGATAACCGCCAAGTTAGACCCCAAGCGCAATCTTTTCACCACCACTCCATTGCCCAAGCCGGCAGGACCTGTGGCAGAGAAGAAAAGCAAGAAAGGCAGGGATCCTGACAACTTCAAATCCCCTGCCCAAAAGCTTGGTTTCGAGTGGGCTACAGCGCCGCAGCGTAAGGACAAGAACGGGGACATCATCCTCGCCACCCCTGTCCTCAACACTGCAGCCGCCTTAGACATCCTCAACAATGATGACTATGACAAGGACGAGAAGATTTACTACGCATCGATCCTTGCTCACAAAGCTCTAGAGCAGCAGGCCCGTGCTGATTCTCGCGCCGACATGGCGGACGCAAGGGAGGAAAGTTGGAATCAAATCCAACGCTTGCAAAGCTGCGGCCGGTGGCAACCCGAAGATCCGTCCGGCTCCAGTAGCCACGGAAAAGGGAAGGACAAGGAGAAGGACCCACGCAAATCACCACCTCCCAAAAGGCAGCGTGACGAGGCGTCCAGAACCGGCAACAGGCGCAAGGCCTCACCCCCTCCGCCTAGGCGGGATGAAGGCGGAAGCAGGGGCAGCAAGCAGCCGCCAAGGAGTGGCGGCAATCGTGACAACGCCCCCCGCCAAGAAGAAGCAGGGACCGCACACAGTCCCCACCACCAGTGCCCAGGCACGAAGGCGGAAGCCGGGGACACAACAACGAGCCTAGGCACAGCCGGGCAGCGCAGGACGAGCCTAACGCCGACAGATCGGCAAGCAGCTCAGTCCGCAAGACGCACGACATCGTCTCAATGACATCAAGGCTGGAAAGCAGATGCCTATCTAGGACCTGAGTGCTTTGGCCCAGCCATCCGCAACGTCAAGTACCCGAGACATGACATCAGTGTCAAAAACTCATCAAAGGTACAATGGAGCGGACAAGCCAAACTCATGGTTGTCGGACTACGCGCTGGCAGTTGAAATTGCCGGAGGCAATGGCCTCGTCGCCGCACGCTTCCTTCCCCTCATGCTGGAGGGGACAGCCCGAAGCTGGATCGAAAACTTGCCGGAGAAAAGCATTCATAGTTGGCATGACATGGAAAAGGTGTTCACACAGCACTTCCAAGGCACGTACAAGCGACCCAATACATACACAGATTTGGTTCGTTGCGTGCAAAAGCCAGATGAAACAGCTACAAGCTTCTTGGCAAGGTGGATTCAAACAAAGGCAAGCTGCGAGAACGTAGACGACAATCAAGCAATCCATGCCTTCACCACAGGCCTCCTGAAGGGCTCAAGTCTCAGACATAAGCTCGTACGCATGCAAGTCAAGGATCTCGGAGTCATGCTCGAAGTAGCAGCCATGTACGCACAGGCGGATGATGATGCACGCGATGGAGATGGCGCACATGACATGGCGCCAAGCAGGCGAGCAAGTCACAAACGCAAGGCTCCCCAGGATGACAAAGCCGGACCGTCAAACGAGGTCGCCGCCGCCTTCGAAGGCAAAGGCGGCAACCGCAAGTGGAAAGGAAAGGGTAAAGATGGCGGCTCCAGCAAGCAACGCCTGACATACGATCAGGCAAAAGCCTTGCCCTGCCCAATCCACGCGTCCTTAGGCAAAGTTAACCACACATTAGGGGAATGCCGGTTCATGGAGGACTTCAAGAAGGACCCCGAGGTTGGCTGGAAGTCAAAAAAGAGCAAAAAGGCTGAGAAGACAAAGAAGGAAGATGATGATGGGGCAGTTTCCATGTCCGAGGATGAGGAACCAAGCTGTGCGCAAAGAAAAGAAATACCCCAAGGTACATGGCCAATTGGTGTGCTTCTTAGGCACTCCTTCGGCAAAGGAAGAAAAGGCGGAGATGCGCGAGCTAAACGCCACAGTACCAGATGTTCCCCAGTATCTAGACTGGTCAGAGGAGCCAATAACTTGGGATAGAGATGATCACCAGATCACGTACCTCACCCCGGCAAATACGCCCTTGTCGTCGACCCAATTGTCGATAACTTCAGACTCACCAAGGTGTTGATGGATGGCGGCAGCAGCCTCAACATCATCTGCGGACACATTGAAGCGCATGAACTTGTCGGAAAGCCAGCTTGACTACAGCAAAGTCAAGTTTCATGGCATCGTTCCGTGAATGTTGGGGATATACCAAGTAGGGGTATCTCTAACATGGGTCAATCCGGCTAACAAGGCGGATGACAAAGAAGGCGGATGGCAAACAAGCCAGCCGGCTGGATGACAAACAAGGCAGCCGGCAAGAAGGAGGCCCAAGACTGAATCCCACGAAGCCACCAAGTCCAAGAAGGCGGTAACTTGCCGGCTAAGCATAGGACTCCGTAGACTTGTCGGACACGTAAACACCTTGTAACCCTAGGTCCGGCCGCCTATATAAAGTCGGACCAGGGACGCCTTTAGGGCAGATACTTTCATACACAACCAACTCATTGTAACCTGTATCACGGCTATTGCCTTATAGTGAGTTATAGCAGCACGTAGGGCTCCGCCACCGGCATGGAGCCTGAAGCTGGGTAAACTGCCGTGTACAATCCCGACCTCGACGACGTCCACCTTCTTGCCCTACGTTCACCCTCGGCTAGCAAGACCCCGTCTCCTATCTCAGATGCCGATACGACGACAGTTGGCGCCCACCGTGGGGCATATGGCGTCAGGCGTCACGTTCCGGGCGGGATCATCTTCATCGACAAGATCGCATCTGGCCGGCTGATCTGCTCCGGCACGCAAAGTCACCGACCAGATCGCATTTAAATTTCACCGTCAACAGCGGCGGCCAGATGTTTCACCCTAGTCGGCAACTCCGTCAACAATGGCCGCCTCGTATGCATGGTGATACAATCTGTCAAGCTGCCTACTATCGCTCGCCCAACAAGGCGGCATCAGCACAGCTCAGAAAGGATCACCAAAGCCTGGATCGGCACAAGTTTCGGTGTCGGAAAGCAATGCCGCGCTGCAAGCCGGCTAAGAGCAAGTGCAATAAGAGAGTCGACTGCCGGCTATAGAGACATGCCATGTCATCTTGTAGCCAGGTTTGTATAATAAGTTGCCTCTTAATCTGGCTGTACCATGATTATTAAATTAATAAACTTGCATGCGGCGCTGCACATGATTGGGAGCTGTGGACCAAAGACTAATTGCATGGCTGCATGTGAGCAGCTTTTCTCGTGGCTTGTGCTAGCGCCCGGCGCTTGATTAAGCGCTCGCTCTATCCTCTCTCCTCTCACCTCTCTCCTCCACATAGGATTGTCCTAATATAAAATAGCTTAGAGCCTATTGAGTCACCTCTATTGTACATGCTCTAACACGCAACTCCCATCACGATGGGCTGGGGCTTGACAGTGACGCTGTCCCGCACGCCGCTATCGATGGCAGGAGCCGTCAACTGCTGAAACATACTAGGAACGAATCTGTTCCGGTCCCAGGAATAAAATCGCGATCCGGCTAGCTACTCTGGGTTGCCAATTTTATTAAACCTGCTCTGTACGTACGGCAGCGGAACAAGTCCCAAGGAGGGCAGCACACAAATTCCTAATCCTATTATTCGTTGATGCAATCAACGAGGAGGCTAGGTGTTGGCTGCTACTACTTATACGTACAAAAATAACTGCCATTACTTGATCCGTCAAGCGAGCATCCGTTTATAGTCAATTGCAAGGTCAAGGGCGCACATTCCCCTCCCTTCCTCTACAGTGGAGAAGGGCGATTTTCTGGAATCGCCTGCTCGCCGCGCTCTCGCCGCCGCGGATCCGTGGGATCTCTCTCCCCCCGTCCGCTCCGGCGGCGGGTGGGTGGGGGATCCGGGATCCCTTCGTGTACATAGAGTAGGGGTGAGTGGGTCCCCGCCGGCGGCGCTGTGGAGGCGGTGGTGCGGTCGGTGGGGTTTTGGCGTCGGCGACCTTCCTCTTCGGCGGTGGAGCTCCGGTGGTGCTTCGTCGCGCGGTCGTCGACCTCTCCGTGCTCGCGGATCCTTGGATCTGCCGTGTGCGGTCTTCTTCTCCAGCTGCTGCGGTGCGGCGGCGCTGGAGTCGTGTCGCTCGTCCAGGGCTGGATGAGGTCTCCAGCTTCTTCCTGCGGCGGATCCGAAGGCGGCCGAGGCAAAGCGGCGGTGCGGTGCCGGGGGGGCGTCTGCCGTGGGTGTTCATCGACAAGAGGTCCGTCGCGGCGCGGCGGACAGGCTAGGCGGCGTCTCTCAAGGGATTAAATGCTCCAGGCAGTGGTAAGGTGGTTGCTGGCCTTCGTCTTCGTCGCCGGCGTAGCTGCGGCTCTCGGTGCTAGCTCTGGATCCTCTACCTATTGTTCTTCACTTTATGTATTTCTACTATGTACTTTGTATGTGGTGTTTTGGTGAATATACGTGAAAAATGCAAAAAAAAAAAAAAAGCATCCGTTTATACCAACATCTCGGGCAAGAATATATCGGCAAATCAACACCATAGCCTGCGCAAAGTACATTGCCGCGGATGACTCTGGTGTTGTCGTCGCCTATTCATCGCCACGTTCCAGCTTAACATAGCAAGACGCCTTGCCGGCGTATCAATCGACATGTCGTTCTGGCCTAATTGCCATCCTCAGCGATTATTCAAATCGTCAAATCTTACCGTGTCAATGATGCCAGCGGGACGCCGCCATCATGGCATCTGACTCAGAGAAAATTTATTGTCACCTAACGCCACGTTTGGTGCAGCCCCCGGCTTAGACGAATTCATCGCCATCTAGGCCATGTTCGGTTCCGTTCCGACATCCGGCTTAGGCGGATTCGTCACCATCTTCATTCTCGCGTTCCGGCTTAATTGCTAACGCAGGACACGCCTCTCCGGCGTATTTACCGTCACGCTCCGACGCGACACGACATCTTTTGGGCATACTTGTTGGCCGATCGCCCAAACCTGGCCAGTTAGGGAAGACATCGATCGATGCAAAAAACAACCGATGTCCGCAAGGAACAATGCACATGCATGGATTATTCGTCTAGAGCGTTAATCGCATGCATGTTTAACTTAAGTGGGAGTTAGCATCTCACCATCATCGCCGCCGCGTCCCGGCTCAATTGCCGTCGCGGCCTAATCGTCATCTATTTCGACAAGCACAGCGCAACCGACAAGCTGTGGCATGCAGCATAAGAGGAGAAATAGGAAGTCGCCGCCTTGCTAGAATCGACCTCAGGATACTGGGGCTGCCGCCTACATCCGGGGGCTACCACCTATATCTCGAGGGCTGCCGCCTACATCCTAAGGGTTGTATTCTTCAGTCCGGGGCTGCCGTCTTCCGACTCCTCGACATCGACGTCAAGCCATTAAACAGCTAAGTTCTTTATAAACATTTAATTAATTGTATGGTCATGAAATAAAAGTTTATGGTTCGCTCACTTTGAGATCATGCCGTCTTTTGTCTTTTCATATGATCATATATTTTTAGTATCAAAGTTACCCAAAATCTGCTCTGTGCTAAGTGGTTAAAACTTTTTCGATACTTGCCACCTCCGGGCCAAATTAAGCAATCATTTTGCACCGTCTAATATCCTTATTCTGATTGTTTATATGTGGGTTGCCTAGTAGTATGTCGTTGGCACTAACATGCCGGCTTTTGTCTCTGAGTCCAAACTATCTGGTACTAGCCCTGGTTGGCTCAGCCAAAGTAACTGTGCTGCGGTACTGCTAGCGTATGAAAAGTAAACATATAGGCCAGATAAATATTAGACGGGCCACATAAAATTTACAACCCATAAGTGTTTGTTCAAAAATACTGCTGGCTCAGGCCTTCAAATTATTCGGTTTACATTAAAAGTACATATTAATGCAACCATGTTTACTATGCAGGATACTAGATGCTTGGGGGCTGCAATGCAGCACTTGCATCCAAGTCTCGAGACGCCTTTCCGTCAAGGCGACACTAACCTCGGCAACTACAGTCATCTGATCTATAACGCCACAAGTTCTTCTGAGCATCGAGCCGACTTTCAAGAAAATCGACTCAACGCTCGGGGGCTGCACCTAGGCGAATCAAGAAAACCTCTGGCGAACAAAGCCTGAGGGCTCGACATCGACACTAACCCTCGCCAGATACTCGGGGGCTTGACATCGACAATGCCTTCGCCCAATACTTGAGAGCTGCACGACATGCAGCTCCATCATCAGCGTCACGGCCGCCTTGTCGACAGCGACACGGCCGCCTTGTTGTCTGCAACAAGGCCGTCTCCTTGGCATAGCCGCCTTGCCGTCAGC
Source organism: Poa pratensis (assembly GCA_947311845.1). Classification (NCBI taxonomy): domain Eukaryota; kingdom Viridiplantae; phylum Streptophyta; class Magnoliopsida; order Poales; family Poaceae; genus Poa; species Poa pratensis. The sequence continues at coordinate 39,557,163 of CAMZMU010000094.1, forward strand.
GATACGGCTGCCTTGTTGTCAACGACATGACCACCTACAAGACTTTACATTCATGTACAAGGAACTACATGAACAAGCGCCTTGTCCCAAGTTGCCGGCGTCAGCCTGGTAAGATCAGTTCTACCGGCTGATCAAAGTAAAAACTTGCAAGGCATCGGCCTGATGCATCAGATCCGTTCTGCGTCAGAATGCTAATCAACATGCAAAAAGCTAACTTGCTTCAACAAGCTATGCTACCACGTGATCATGTCTCTTATGATTGGAAAAGCAAAGCTAGCCACGTACATACATGGTTGTTGGCAAGAAGCAAAAATACATGCTGGACACGGTATACGAGATTCAGTTTTCTTTCCAGAAAGTAAAACTTCTCGTACGTGTTTACTTCAGCGTATATGTTAATATGTTGGGTCAAACCCACGGATATACACAGATCGTCATCATCGTCGCGTGATGTCTGATGCGATCTGTTCTCATTGCCGTATCCGTAACGATGGGCGGGACGCCGTCATCATCGTCGTGTTAGGTATAGGCGAATTCATCGCCAGATTGCTAGCTGTTATTTCTGGTCGCCCGAAGCTGGCCAGTTTGGGAAGACATCGATTGGCACAAAACAGTCTAGCTCCGTGTTCCGGCTTAATTGCTAATGTGGCACAGCCGCCTTGTCTTCAGTGGCACGGCTGCCTTTATTGTCAACAACACGGTTGCCTCCGTGGTACATCCGCCATGTTGTCATGACTGTCTCTGTAGCGCAAACAACATCTAATGCCATCATGGCACCATTCCACCTCTCTGCATGTTCAAACTGTCGTGAACTAGAGCAACGTGAACGTGGCTTATTCCGTCAATATTTGACAAGACCTTGCCTAGAAGATTCCTTATAGCAGTCTGGCCGTCTTTCCCATGTGGCAGCACTGGTCCGGCTACTTTAGACGGACTGCCGCCTACTTCAATTTCGGAATGTTTCAAGCTCTTCAGCCACCTACTGAGTCAAGAACAAGGCGGACATCGCAGAAAACAGAAGACGGCAGCTGGAGAACTTAAACCTTTCCGGGGGCTAATGTTGGGGATATACCAAGTAGGGGTATCTCTAACATGGGTCAATCTAGCTAACAAGGCGGATGCCAAACAAGGCGGATGACAAAGAAGGCGGATGACAACTAGGCAGAAGGCGGATGGCAAACAAGGCAGCCGGCTGGATGACAAACAAGGCAGCCGGCAAGAAGGAGGCCCAAGACTGAAGCCCACGAAGCCACCAAGTCCAAGAAGGCGGTAACTTGCCGGCTAAGCATAGGACTCCGTAGACTTGCCGGACACGTAAACACCTTGTAACCCTAGGTCCGGCCGCCTATATAAATCCGGACCAGGGACGCCTTTAGGGCAGATACTTTCATACACAACCAACTCATTGTAAGCTGTATCACGGCTATTGCCTTATAGTGAGTTATAGCAGCACGTAGGGCTCCGCCACCGCCGTGGAGCCTGAAGCTGGGTAAACTGCCGTGTATAATCCCGACCTCGACGACGTCCACCTTCTTGCCCTACGTTCACCCTCGGCTAGCAGGACCACGTCTCCTATCTCAGATGCCGATACGACGACAGGGAAAGCAGGCCAAGTGAATGGGAAGCATCAAATTGGAGGTTACTTTCGGAACTGAGACAAACTACCGCTCGGAGCATCTCAGGTTCGAAGTAGTCCCCTTCAAGAGTGCCTACCACGCCATCTTTGGACGGCCAGCTTTCGCCAAGTTCATGGCTCGGCCGTGTTACATCTACAGCAAGTTGAAGATGCCAGGACCCAATGGTACAATCACCGTCAATGGCAACTTCAAGAAAACAAAGGAGTGCGAGCGTGGCAACGCCGCCTTCGCTGAGGCAGTCCTCCATGCAGAGGAGTTAGCCATGTTGAAAAAGGAGCTTGATACGTCGCAGCTGCCGGAGGATGTAAAGACCGCTGAGCCCAAAAACTCTTTTAAGGCATCCGAAGACACAAAGAAGGCGGATCTGGTCCCAGGTGACAGCTCCAAGCAAGTCACCATAGGGGCAGGCCTGGACGACAAATAGGAAAGCACGCTCGTCAAGTTCCTCCATGAGAATCAGGACATCTTTGCATGGTCATCAGCCGACATGCCAGGTGTTCCGAGGGAACTTGCCGAACACTCTCTTAACGTCTACGAAGGAGCCAAGCCAGTAAAGAAAGGAATAAGGCGCTACGGTGAGAAGAAGCAGACAGCAATAGGGAAGGAGATCATCAAGTTGCAAGAAGCCAAGTTCATTAGGGAGGTAGTACACACTGATTGGTTGGCAAATCCTGTAATGGTTCCAAAACCCAATAAGGAAATGAGAATGTGCATTGATTATACCGGTTTGAACAAGTGCTGTCCTAAGGACCACTTTGCTTTACCTCGTATAGATCAGGTCATAGACTCCACAGCCGGCTCCGAGCTACTGTGCTTTTTGGATGCGTACTCCGGGTACCACCAAATCAAAATGCGAGAATCCGACCAAATCAAAACGTCGTTCACTACCCCCTATGGGACCTTTTGCTACATCACGATGCGCTTCGGTCTAAAAAATGCCGGCGCAACGTATCAGCGGTGTATGCAAAAATGCCTTCACGAGCAAATTGGCCGCATTGTTCACGTCTATGTTGACGACATTGCCGTCATGTCAAGAAAGAAGGCAGATTTGCTTGAAGATTTGAGAGAAACCTTTGATAGCCTCCGGGTATATAGGATGAAGCTCAACCCAAAAAAAATGCGTTTTCGGGGTTCCTGCCGGCAAATTGCTCGGTTTTATCGTTTCAGAACGAGGAATAGAGGTGAATCCAGAAAAAATCAAAGCGATCCTCAACATATCCAGGCCCAAAGACCTGAAGGACGTGCAGCGACTTGCCGGTTCGGCGGCTGCCGTCAGTCGTTTCATTAGCCGTCTTGGTGAGAAGGCACTGCCTCTCTACCGGCTTCTGAAGAAATCCGACAACTTTGAATGGACAGACGAAGCAGACGCCGCCTTGCAGCAGCTCAAGGACGCGTTAACATCTGCTCCAATCTTAGCAGCTCCTCGAACGCAGGAACCAATGTTGCTTTACATCGCGGCAACTAACTTGGTTGTTAGCGTGGTCCTGGTGGTGGAACGCAAGACGAAAAAATCAGACTTGCCGGAACAACGTCCGGTTTACTTCATCAGTGAAGTATTTCCGCCTCGAAACAGCGTTATCCGCATTACCAGAAGCTGGTCTACGGTGTTTTCTACGCCGCCAGAAAGTTAAGACATTATTTTCAGGAGCATTCAATCACGGTTGTGAGCAAGGCACCCCTGGGAGATATCATCAATAATACAGATTCAACAGGCCGCGTTGCCAAGTGGGGCATCGAACTTGCCGCCTTTGACATCATGTATAAACCCAGAACGGCCATTAAATCTCAAGCCTTAGCAGACTTTGTAGCAGATTGGACGGAGGCCATGGACGAAGTACCTCTCCCTGAAGATGCATATTGGATCATGCACTTTGATGGATCAAAAATGCTTCAGGGCTCGGGGGCTGGCATTGTTTTAAGAAACCCTCAAGGAGACAAGCTTAGTTATGTGTTACAAATTCACTTCAAGGCAACTAATAATGTTGCTGAATATGAAGCTCTCCTTCATGGTCTACACATTGCCAAGAACTTGGCGTCCAGCGTGTCCTCTGCTACGGAGATTCAGACTTGGTGGCGCAACAGATACGTGATACTTGGGACACAAAGAGCGAGACAATGGCGGCATATCGAGCTCGGATGGGAGGATGATCCGCCATGGCCAGCCTCCATCTTGTCATCCATCTCTTGCTTCATGGCAATAAATTGAGCGGCATCACTAGCCGAAGCTTCAGCCGTCTTGGAAAAGGTAGGTCCGGCAACTGACTTTTTGCCCGCCATCTTCTCCGTAGCCGCCTCTGAGGTACCAGCAGCTGTGTACGTTCCCTGGCATGCAACCACGGGAACGCCAACTGTGGGCGTTGTCGGCGCAGTGGCTGGAGAGAAACGTGGCGGTTTGCCCCTACCGGCAGAAATCTTCAGGTTGGCGCGGAGCTTGGGCATGGCAGGCTTGCCCCTGTAGGCAGAAAAATGCAAGTTTGTCAGTACAAACATATCTCTGAACCCTGCAGGCCCTAAATGGACCCTCAGCTGAAAAGGAAAAAAGACAGAACGTTAATTCAGTACCCAGTGGACAAAGATGTCAAGGAAATGACAAAGTAGCTCTGGCTTACCACTGGGGCTGGGTTGTCATGGGTGAACATGGCGACGCCTTCAGCCGCCTTCACCGATAGAGGCTTGACAAGCTCTCTGAGCCGGTACTCCAGCACATCTTGGTCAAGGGTGCCGTTGCCGGCGTCGTCCGCCTTGTACTCGCACATCTTCAGTGGGCGATGGCGGAGCGGCATTATCTTCCTCGACAGCCAGCAGATGACGGTGTCAACTCCGTCAAGTTGCGGAGCCTTCATCGTCTTCGTCAAGAACTCGATCCGCCTGACGGCAATTTGAAGCTCAGCCGACAAGCTACTAAGCGGCACCTTTGCCGTCCAATAGGCCTTGTGGGTTGGCGGACCGTTGACAAAAACAGGCATCCCCTGTGTTGTGCCGGGTGTCGGGATGTCCTTGCAGTAGAAAAAGGTGCTGGTCCAGTGCTTCACCGACTCGATGTATGGGATCTTTGGGTACCAGTCGGGTTGGCGGCAGTTGAAAGTTACGCTACCGCAAGTTGCCAGATGGCCACCTGGTATGGTTTGCCGGCGGCATAGGAAGCAGTACTTGAATAGCTCTATGGACGCAGCTATGCCTAAGTACCCTTCGCACAAAGCCTGAAAGCCGGCTAGCACTAGAATACTGTTGGGCGCTATGTTGTGCGGCTGCAGCCCGTAGAAACTAAGCACCGCCAGAAAGAAGGCGGAAAGCGGCAATGACATACCGCGGAGGCAATGCGACGCCAACATGACGCGCTCGCCGTCTTGCGGGTCAGGGACTGCCTCGTCGCCTGGAACCCTCCAGGAGCATTCCGTCTTGGGCGGTATGTAGCCGCCATCCTCCAGCTCCTTCAGATAAGCTGACGTCATAACTGACGGCAGCCAATACCTGGAGCCAAGGTCCGCCGTCTCCTCTTCATCCTCGGCGTCATCGTCGTCGGCAGCAGCTTCTGCTTCCGCCGTGGCCTCAACGCTGGTCGCCGCTAGGGATGGGAGCGGGAAGGTGGGAGTGGACGCTGCAGGTGCCACCGGAGTTGGAGAAGAAGAGGAAACCTCATCCGCGGCCACGGTGGGGACAGGAGATGTCTCCGGCGCGCTTGCGGGAACCGCGGCTGCCGCTGGCGCAGATCCAGATCCAACCATGGCCGCCGAGGTCGCAGCCAGTGCCGCCGCCGCCGAATCTTGCTGAGAAGTGCTCGCCATTTGCCGTGGAGGCTCTGCTTGTGCTCGCCGGAGTTGAGTGCGGGGAGGAGGAGAGCTTGATAAGCTGAGGAGGCCGCGGTGGATGCGAATGGGGAAGAAGCTCGACCTCGATGCACCCTTTGAGTATTTATCTCCACACGTCAAGATCTGTGCGTGAGATTGGGGGGACGCACGATTTCCGCCACGTGCCCACGATTTGCACGTCGTGGCAACGGTGTCTGCGGCCTTCTCCTCAATTCTTGTGCGTAGTGGAGAAATAATCATGACACATGCCCAAGTTCAAACAGTCGTGGACTGCATGATGTCATCCGTCAACATTTGACGGGACTAGTCAAATGACGAGACTGGGGCCGGGAAGATTCCTGACAGCGGTCAGGCCGTCTTTCCCATGATGGCGGCAAATCATCCGACTACGTTAGGCGGATCGCCGCTTACTTTCAACTTTGGAATGCTTCAAACTCTTCAGCCGCTTACAAGACAAGACGGACGTTGCCGACAAAAGAAGACGGCGCCTGAAGAACTCGAACCCTTCCAGGGGCTAATGTTGGGGATATACCTATTAGGGGTATCACCAGCATGGATCAATCCGGCTAGTCCAGGGTGGCCCGTAGTGGTGGTGAAGGCTTTGCCTGCCGGGCGGCCCAGATAGCTGACGACCAAGGAAGGCGGATGCCGGCAAGGAGGAGGCCCAAGACTGAAGCCCATGAAGCCACCAAGACCAAGATGGAAGGCGGCAGACTTGCCGGCTAGGTTTAGGACTCTGTATACTTGCCGGATACGTAAACACCTTGTAACCCTAGGTCCAGCCACCTATATAAGCTGGACCTCGGGACGCCTTTAGGGCATACTTTCATACACAACCAACTCATTGTAACCTGTATCATGGCTATTGCCTTATAGTGAGTTATAGCAGCACGTAGGGCTCCGCCACCACCGTGGAGCCTGAAGCTGGGTAAACTGCCGTGTACAATCCCGACCTCGACGACGTCCACCTTCTTGCCCTACGTTCACCCTCGGCTAGCAGGACCCCGTCTCCTATCTCAGATGCCGATACGACGACATGGCACATTCATAAATTTCCTATTATTTTGTCTATATGCATGTTAGTATATTTTCCTTAAGCATGTGTAGGTGTTATTAGTATTGCTATGCAAGACATGTTTAGCATTGCCCCTTTTTCCTATGTGTCTAGGTACCTATATAATAACTTAGTAGAAACTAGCTGGGTGGCCCGCGCAATTGCGCGGCTAGCAATGCGATTATTCGAATATTAATATGTAATGTAGTTAGCTGAACAAAAAAATCTTTGGGCAATAGCAATTGAAGAAATCTTATCTCTTGAGTTTCTCAGCCCATAAATCGTAAGAATTATCGAACCAAGAAACATTTGCATTTTAAGGTCACTGCTATTTTCATTCACGGCAGATGGAAATCTAACATAGATAGATAAACACGTGCCTAAATTAAAGATTTGTACATCGTATGGAAAAAAAGACCACATGCTTATCAAATATCAATAATTCAAGATCCAAACACACAGACGTACCTATACAACTCCCTATCAATTTAAATATTTACACACGTTTATAGTAGATAATTTAATTTTACTTATACAGAAAATCTGCAGAGTACTCAACGGGTGGAGCTCAACATTTTGTTGTGTGAGAAGTTGACGCTGGGGCTGCAGCGACCTTGCCTCAGTTACCTTGGGGAGGCGACGATGTTGACCCAAGGGCATCAGCGGACCTCAACACATCCACACAACAGACGGCGGCGACCTCGACGCATCCACGCGGCGGACGCCCGCAACTTCCAAACAGCCACACCTTGGATTGAAACAGCCACGAATGTGGGAGAAACACTTAGGTTGTGAATGATTATTTCTAAAGAACATTTAGTTCTTTCTTTGGCCTCAGTTCTTTGTCAAGCTTTCATACAAAATATAAATATATGCATAGATGTGCAACTGCATCATAGGCCTTAAATAACCAAAGTTCGATATGTTCCAACTACATTGGACTTCTACTGTGTCATCATTTTGCCTCCAAAATATAATGGACACTCTAGATACATCAATAATAAATAGATAATTAACTACATATTTTAATAAAAACAATGAAATATATAGGAGAAAATTAAGGTTGATACCACACTTTCACTTCAGTCCATGAGAGAAGATATGGAACAAACATTACTCTTTTGGTATGGTTAGAGCTGAAAGATCAGCTAAGTAATGCAGATAACAAAATACTTGTTCTTGTACTTATTCCTTGCTTCTTTGTTTATTTCCTGAACATATAATATTGCATGATATACGGTAGTTTTTTCAAGTCAGACACCTCATAAGTATTGCTTTAAAAATTAGATGTTAGTGTCATGATTCAGATGTAGTGAATTTTCTTGCCCTCACATTGTTAACCCAATGAACGTACCTGGGCTCTTGGACCAAAATTCAGAGGTAGGCAATCATTCATAGACTGAAGAATAATTTCAGTTCAACGGAACACTTCCACCTGAACCAATCAATATGCTTGAGGAGGGATCTATATAACTGCTGGAACAACCATGGATTTTTTTAGTCGAGTTCCAGTGCTATATCAATACACGTATGCAAAGAAAGAGAATTTGAAAATACGCACTTGCAGATCATGGAATCCGTGATAGCATAACATGCATTTTCTTGACCTTCAGGCTGCACTCCTATCTGTGACTAATTTCAGTAAGTAGATGGTTATTAAGTTAAGTGCAAACATCAAAAAATGAAAGACCAAAGACCTTCCTCCTCTTCACTTTGCAATTAATTGTATTTTATCCAACCATTTTTTTCTCATTACATTTTTCAGGACATGTTTTGTGACTGTAAATCACGGTCCACACCATATAAAAAATAAACCACGGTCCACACTCTATGTCTCTCCTGAAAAGCATTGAAGAAAATTCCCCTTTCACGTACTCGTGAAAAAAATCCCCTTTCTCCATTGTATGCCCGGCCATGATCTTGGAGGCGATTCTTTACCAAGTCGTGGATGAGCGCTGGAGCCACCGGCGAGGCTGCATCTCGCCGTCGCTTATTTGGAAAGGTACAGCCGCGATGGCCGGCAAGGTCAGTGCGGACTGCACTGTGCGCGACCCGGCGCGGACCTGGACGTGGTCGACGACGACGAAGGCGGCAGCTGCGGCCGGCATTCAGCAGGCAAGGTGCATGCCTCACTGCTCTAATCCCCCCTGCACAGCTGCTTCCCTATTTCTTTTTGTTTTCCCAAATTTTGATTACAGGATGATCGATAATGATTTTAGCCTTTGGTATAATTTCAGCTGCAGTGGCATTGTCATTGGGAAACAGAAAAGTAGCAATGCAGCAGATCATCTGATAGCGCTTGGGTCATTTATCTTGGAGCAGGAGCATCCAGTGGTAAATCCATCATCCGAACTCCATCTCACATCTTTATTTTAATTTCAGAAGACATAGCAATGACACCAACAGAATTATAATCAATAAGGTTTCTAGTCCAAAATATTCGGGAATACATAACTATTAAGATCTCATGAGTGGGTAATATACCAAGAAAATTTCGACATAAGAATCCAATGAGCGTACCTGTAGTGCAGCAATGGCCACCACTCGACACCGAGTAATGCTGCTTTCAGCATCATCATAAGTCGCGGCCAGCCCTTAGACATCCACTAAGCTCTGTTGCAATTTCTAGTACTGTGTTGATGGCCTGGTTGACCAGATGATTGTGGAGAGGACGTAGTCACCCAAAGACGCAAGCCATCCTATCTAATTCAAAGTGCCATTGGAAATCTGCTCCTCCACTAAATTTACACCTTCTCTAGCAACTGGACACCAATAAATTAATATTAGAAGTAAATTATCAATATGTAACATGGGAGAGAGGGCAAAAAATAGTCAGTTGGTGGTTGTTGTCTAGACTCTAAATAATCCTTAAAAATAGCAGGAACAGACACTGTTAGCTATCATGTTGAGATCTTTAACAATCGGAACAGGCAGTTGTAGAACTGAAGATGGGATTTGACCTCAGTACATTCTTGGCCAAGAAGTGGCTCTTATCTCCTTCGGAATGCCACAAAGAGCAGATCGTTTTGTTTTCCCGGTGAATAATTAGCTGGAACAACATAGGCAACAAACATATTTGGATATTACTCTGGATGAGGATACCTGAAAACAGTGTGATGTCATTCTTCCAAGAGTTGTCCTAGGTTGTTGAAATAATATTGTTTGAACTTGTGAACAACATAAGGAGCCCGATTTCTGATAATAAAATATTTAGTTGTTTTCAAATAATCAAAATATGCTAATGGCAGGGAGTATGTAGATTACCATAGAGAGCACCTCATTTAAGGGAGCTTTGCTGATCAAAGCATAACAGTATAACACCAACAGTGCTTACCCTCAAGTTTGAAAAAATCTCGAAGTCACAACTGATTTATGTATGTGCATAAGACGTACATGGAGTGAGCTCTGAAACTGTACATTTGTACTCTAATAACCTTTTCTCAAGCGGATTCTTGACAGAAACCCAATGGCTCTAAACAATAGAACAAAAAGGCGCCATAGCTTGTACGTAATGATTAAAATCGAAGCACCTTATAAGGGATGCTGTCAATTGACTATTCGTGATGCAACATAGGATTACTACATATTCGGGACAAAGAGGGCAATTGTGACTCACCGTGAAGAGACTCTTGGGAGAGTTACATCTGTATACTTAAACGTCAGTATTTACTTGATTTTCAACTCAATTTAACGCTTTCTTGTAATTTAGCTCCCTCTGCACACTTAGACAGCCTCAAAAAGCTCTTGCTTGTCATTCGCAGTGATGTCCTTGGCATATGATACTATGTTGCTTGCTGGGTTGATTATCAACATATTTTGCACGATGCAATCCTCCCAAATTCTAAGTTTTTTCCTTCAAGAGCATCAATGCATCATAGTTCCTTCATGAGCATCATAATCTGTACTATTTCCATCTCCTACCAAACTGTAGCTGTCTGAAATTGGAACAAAGCAGGGTAAACTGCTGAAAATAATGCAGAATTCTGAACAGATGGTACCTTGACCAGGGAGATGGCATCGCAGAACGCAGTGGCCTGGCAGAACGCGGCTCAGGCGGCCTCGTCAAGGAGAACGTGGATCCGTCTAGCCTCTCTAAGGCGTCTTAAGAGAGGATCGTGTACGTGAAGATCATACGCTGAGCTCTCCCTGGACGACCAAGATGGCGACACGCCGCCGGCGCCTCCGTCAATCGAGGAAGCCCCAGCCGTCAACATGATCATCGTTTGGCACGCGAAGCACCAATTGCAGGTTAGCAGCTAATGAATCAGGATCCTGTAATCATAATTTGAGAAAAGAAATTGAAAAGTGGAAGCAGACGCAGCTGCGCCGTCGTCATCGTCAAGCACGACCCGGTCCGCAACGGGTCGCGCGCGGTGCAGTCAGCACTGATCTTGCCGGCCGCGACGGCAAGATGCAGCCTCGCCGGGGTCAACGTCATATTGCTTCTCCAGCGCGAACAGTGTACCATCGATCGACCAAAAGTTCTTACATTGATCGATCGACGTCGCAGCAGGTTTAACTAATGCCGCTCGCCCTTTGCTGCTACACGCGTCTCCAGGAGGATACACCGGATCAATCATCTTTGATCTGCCGGCGTCCTGCTGCCCTGGTGTATTGGCGTGCCGTCGACTTGCCGATGCAAGCAATTGCAGCAATTACCCGTTGATTTGGCGATGCAAGCAAGATTTGTTGTTGAGCCTTCGATCTGCTGTGGATCGCCTCCCGATCATGTCCTCGATTCGCAAACGTCTCGTGTTGATTTCGCCGACGTCTCGTGGTTATTTTGATTCGCTGGACATAATGGACCAATTACGGAATCTGCATTGGGCTGTGGATCGATGTTCCTTTTCAATTCAGATTGCTTTGACGCCGAACATCGTGTACTCTTTAAAGTTTGCTTTTTTGATTGCTGTCCTTTTGTTTTACGTTTGCGTGCGATTTGGCAAGTCACGTAAGTAGATCCGTTGTTGTATATGTGTTACGTGGCTGATAAATCTCCACCGTTTAGACATCTAAGTTTTACGACGATAAATCTTCACCGTTAATTGTTTGTTGTTTTAATAATATAATAGATAGTGATGCTATGCAAAAGTTATTTTACGGAAAAGCTAATTTCTACTAAGTTAAAATGAAACACCTGGGTGGATTTGGGATTGCTTGGTTTATGTTGAGTGGTTTCCCAGGGGTTTTACCTAAGGAATTGCACTTGTGGACGGCCACCCAGGAACAAAGGGATTTGAAGTTACTCCAAGTGAAGATTGTTTCCAGTGCAGCCATCTATTATATAATTAAAACACAAGACAACCAACGGTGAAGATTAGCTAGACATAATCAATTCACAAACAACGGCCAAGATTTAATTTTCGTAACATCCGGCCGGGGTCAATTTCCATACTCGCATATACGATGTCCATCTCCCCCACGTCAAATAGAGACCCTATTTAAATCGCAAAAGGAAAGAAACAGACCCAATAAATAGTCCAGATTAATCAATGTATCTACCGACAGAGCTAGAAGAGCCTATTTACTAGGGGTTTGTGCCCTCGCACGCCAATGCGTGGTGACTGCCTATTTTGGTGGCTTCTTCCGCCGCCGCCGGCGATGCGTAATCGGCATCTGTACGATACCAGCTTCTCTGTTCCCTAATCAGTGTCGATCGCGTCCATGGCAGGGTTGTGGATTAACTTGCGTCATGATGATAATCAGATCGATCAATGTTGCCAGCCATAATGACGATCAGATCAGATCGATACACGACATGGCGGCATCGTCTGTGTTATAGCGGTGAGACCGTGCTCACATAAGGCATAGCTCACGAACCGGGATGGGCTGATTGAAGGCATCGTACATCAATCAATTCTTCTTTCTAGAACACTTTGCTGCCGGATATAGTCGGGCAGGAGCATAATCGGTTGATCCATCAGCATCCAGGGAGCAGCCCGTCCAGCACTGCAGGTTGCATTACCTCATAGCAGCCCGTCCAGGTTGCATTACGTGATCTCGGCAGGCAAGTGCACCTCTGATCTCTTGATCTGAAACCAATTGATTCACATACTTCCAGCGTAGCCATGGATTAAAATCGCCCTTTACTCTGCTTTCCAGTATTCTAATCTTAGGCAAGTAATTTATGTTCCTGTTTCAGATCCGTGTGCTCCCTTTGACCTTGAAAAGGTTGCATTGAAGGAGCTTTTGTAATACATTATTTTTCAGATATTTCTAATCGATTGTTCCTGAACCCGGTCCTTTGATTCTGAATTAGCATGGCTTCTAGATTTGGTGAGTACATTGATTTTTTTTTTTTTTTGGTCAGAGTGAATTCCTTTCTTAATGTTGGAAGTCTAATCCATGACTTACTTACTTATTACTTCATCTATGAATCGCCTTTCAGATCCCTGTAGGAGTTGATTGCATGGCTTTCTGTTCTTAAGTTCTACTCATATTTTCTTTGATACGTGACCGATGAAATCCCACCAAAGCTATTTCTCTATTGTATCAGAGATGCAAGGCGTATTTAGATATAAGTATTTTATGCACCTGCCGTCAATCCATGACCTTGAAAAAATTATGTGGAGCCCAATAATTCAGAAGTAGTATTTATTTGAGGGAGATAACTTTGTGCAATGAGAAGTAACGATATGTGACTAATGTGATTTCTCTATTTTATCAGAGATGCAAGGCGGATTTAGATATAAGAATTTATGCACCGGCGGTTAATCCATGACGTTGAACAAATTATATGGAGCCCAATAATTCAGAAGAAGTATTTATTTGAGGGAGAGAACTTTGTGCAATGAGAAGTAACGATATGCGACTAATGTGAGCATGAAGTTGAGGGATGAGAAGAGTACTATACGTGATATGTATTTTCGTGCATGCACATGCATGTAGAGGACGGTTGGGAACAAATATAATGCAGCCCATTGAAGAGCAAGACATGTGAAATGCAGCCAGGCCAGGCATGAGCATCGAGGCCACGCCGGACCTGGATGGTGCACTGTTTTCGCTGCCGATCCTGGATGTCGAGACCACTAGCCAGCCGGCAATAACAGGGCACCGTCGACACATCAATCGGCCGTGCCGCCATGACCAGCAAGATGAGGTACTTGAGAAGAATTTTGTTACTATTTACTTTCAGATTTCAGGAGCTGCAATTGACATGAATTTTCGTTCTGCTGGAGAGGCTGGTGCAAAATATACATTAGTAGAATGGAAAGTTAATTAAGAATTGAGGTGGTGTTCTTTCTTCTTGGTTTCTACAGTATGTTGATATATATGTTCATGTTTTATCTTAATTAGTCAATTACTTTGTATTCTATTTACATAGGATTGGCTGCGCATTACAGGAATCATATACATCTCTTTTTCGTGTTCTCACTTAGGCCTCATGCTCTTCAGTGTTTAAAAAACAAGAGTTAATTTTGTAGGGAGAAGGTTGCATTATTGTGCTTGCTCCCAGCTCTACTTCTCAGCTGCAGCCTGCAGGTCATTGTTTAGCTAAATCCTTCACGTCTATGGTCATCAATCCTTCATGGATAGTGTAATTATATAGTTTTTTTTTTTGTGGCACTAAAGCTCACTTCGCAGCATGATATTCAAAAAGTTATTAACTATTACTCAAAATGCATGGTTTTGTTGTACATTTTTCATTTTAATTGATTTGATGTCCCAATAATATTAAGATGTGAAATTGTGGAATTATAAGATGTTCCCGCTTTTCAAATATGCGGATAGAGTTGGTTATATTTATTGGGAGAGATTAACCAATTCTTCGAGAGAAAAGTGTTGGGATGTAGGTTACTTAAAATGCATGAATGTTCGGGTACCTCTCACAACACATATGCATGGAACAATTATACTATTTAATGCTCTGAGGATTGCTAGAGCTCTGAGTAGAAGATCCACATCCTTCGGAATCTCGAGGAGATGTCCCTGTAAAAGTAAAAATTTATTGATGAAAGCAGACACACAAAGCTTTATTTTCACTTATGTAATCAATGATACAATTATGACAGTTTGGAAAAAAAACTCACCGACTGATTTTCCCTTATAAAAAACTATTTGGTTCAATTAATTGTATATTAGTTCTATTCTAGGGACGGATAACTAAATAGACAATTATATAAGGAACAAACATGCGACAAAGGAATAATATAAGTTTACTTGGTGGATATAGACCCATATATCATATAAGTTCTCTTAATTATAACGTTGGTTGAATCAAATAACAATTAAAAAAAGGAATAAACATCCGAGAAAGAAATAATATAAAGTTACTTGGTGAATCTAGCCGCGCAAATGCGCGGGCCAGCCAGCTAGTTTGTCATATGGGATCTGTCTTGATGGATTAAGTTGCGTGGACTCACCTCGGCTTGACAAGCAGATGTAGAGGGATGTAGGTGGAACGGGTCAAGCCGGTATGGGGTGGGAAAATGCTTCTGAAAAATCTCGTCTCAATCTTCTCCTTTTTCTTATCACTGTTGGAGTGTAGAGGATAGTTTGGGCTGATTGAGTCAAATGGTGAACGTGCACAACCTCTCAAGAGTGTCAAAACTAAGTACTTAGCCGTGTCCCCGGTTACGGACAATTCTGAGCAGCTGATCAAGGACGTCAACGGAGGATCCCAACATTCCAACTTCTCAAGTAAAATTTGCAGGGGTGAACAAGGGGTGCGCTACTCAGGGCCATGTACATGGGGTTTTACCATGGTACATGGTGGTTTTCACCTGAGGGCGCACATGAGGAAAGTTTTTGTTATCTTTTTGTTGCACTGGGGATTTACCAGTGTGACTATTTAATTTAGGAAAAGATGGCTTTGCGCAAAATAGCCTTGAACTCCACCAGCCTAAATATGCATATAGGTTATTAGAGTTATTCCACTAAGTGTCCACAGAGTGTCACTTGCCAGTTCCATTTTATATGATTCTGACCCACCTTGTTGCAATATTTTTCCAGTTGCAGGTTGTTTCGACGATGAGTGAGGTTTCGTTTAAGGGTTTCGAGTCTACAACCAACATGTTTCGCCTGTGGCACATGAAGATGATGGAGACTCACTGCTACTTGTATTTCCGCTGCTTTACTCTTTCAAAGCTAGCTTCGTGCTATGCAAATTGTAATTGATATTTTCCTAAGTACTGGATCCACGTGTAATAATTGATACTTTGTTGTGATATTTCATCTTAGACTGTGTGTGCAAATGAATCGATCCAGTGATTTGCACTATACACAAGGACTTGCCAATTTTTAAGTGCAGGTCCGCTACAGTCCTTCTCCGGCTCCTTCGGAACGTCGCCTTTTGTCCTTCCGCGTTGACTTCGAACTTGCCTTCTTTGTATGCTTGAATTGACTCGGGCTTTCTTCTGCAGTGCCGACTTATTTTGTTCGGTTAAAATCCTGCCGGGTCATCCTGGCCTTGCCGGGTTTGCCTGCGGCTTACGCCAGCTGTGACTCACCCGTCCTCTGGGTTACAGGTTTTTGTTGGGTCATCTCCCTTTGAGTCGCTCCTCCTAGGTTGCCAATTCTTCCTGGAGCAGACTTTCAAGCTTTGAGCTAACCTGCCAAAAATGGGTGCTAACACATGCCCCCCTGTTTTCTAGTAGAGCTTGCGTACTAGATAATATTCAATGCATAAGTTATTTGTCTAAGGACGATGCTTAAGCTCATCGGCCATGCACTAAGGGCGATATATGTATATCGGCCATACGAGCGATTTACGCAGTCTGCCACACGCTCGGGTGGAATTTCTTCAAGTTTTCCCATTGATAACCCGAGGAAGCATGCTGCCCTCCAATGTTTCCACCAGATAAGAATTGCCCGGTACTAATCTCACGACTCGGAGTGGCCCTTCCTAGGTTGGGGACCATTTGCCGAACTTCCGGCTCCTAGAGCCAACTGGCAGTATAACTTTCCATACCAAGTCACCTATTTGAAAATCCTTAAGCCGGACTCTCTAGTTGTAAATTCTTGCCACCCGCAATTTTTCCTTCTCAATGTCTCTCAGGGCAATCACACGCTTGTCGGCCACCTCCTCTAGGTTATCCATCATCAAACTGCTATAGTCCTCAGCCGACAAATAATTTTGCCTAGCAAACCTCAAGGCAGCCAGATTTACTTCTACTGGTAAAATGGCCTCTTGCCCATACAATAGCTCGAATGGGGTTACTTTGGTTGCTCCATGCCTTGAAATCCTATGAGCCCACAATGTTTCGGACAGCACCTCGTGCCACCGCCTTGGGTGTTCTTGAACCTTTTTGTTGATCAACTTGACCAGGATTTTATTACTTGACTCGGCTTGTCCGTTGGATTGAGCATAATATGGAGAGGAACTGAGCATCTTGATCCCCAATGACCCGGCAAATTGTTTAACCTCCTTTGCCATGAAGGAAGTTCCTTGATCTGTAGTAAGAGTCTGTGGTATGCCGAACCTGTGAACAATATGCTCTGTTATGAATTGAATTACCTCCTTGTGGGTCATGTTTTTGAGAGGTACTGCTTCAGACCACTTGGTGAAATAATCAGTGGCAGCCAATACGAACCGATGCCCCTTAGATGAAGCCGGATGGATCATACCAATGAAGTCGAGTGCCCATCCTCGAAAGGCCACGGTTTTATGATAGGATTAAGAGGTGAAGCCGGCACCAACTGAATATCTCCAAACTTCTGGCAAGCCTCACACCCTCTGTAGTATCTGAAGCAGTCATTGATCATCGTCGGCCAATAAAACCCGGCTCTCCTGAGCATCCACTTCATTTTGTGGGCCGACTGATGTGTTCCGCACAAACCATCATGCACCTCTCCCATGGCGACTCTGGCCTCATCTTCGTTCAAGCACTTTAGAAGAAGACCATCAACCGTTCGGCGATATAAAGTATTGTCCACCAACGCGTACTTGAGCGCTAGCCGCCGAACAGCCCTGTCTGTTTTCTGACTCGAGTTCTGCAAATAAGTGCTGATAGGTGTTCTCCAGTCAGTATCCCGGGTTACGCCAGATTCATTCAGCTGGGTTACACTGACCTCCTTCGGCCAGGTTGCAGATTCTCCAGGTCGGGTCTCCTCTTCTGACCGGGTCTCGATAGAACCTTCCTCCAGAGCCGGCTTAGCTAAGCCGGCTTTCCCTCGATCTTTTGAATTGGCAACTTTTGATATCGGTTCTTCTGCTATGAAGAATATGCCCCTGCTAACATGATAACCTGATGCTTGCTGTGCTAACTCATTGGCGAGCCAATTGTCCTGCCTGGACACATGAGATATGTTGAAGTAATCCAGTTTTGAGATAATATCCAGGCATCTGTCAAGGTATATATTGAGCGATCCGCTATTGCACTGAAAGATCTTGGCCACTTGCTGGACAATAAGCAGCGAATCTCCATATGTCTCAACATGAGTTACCCCTGCGTCAATCAAAACTTCTAGCCCGAATAAAAGTGCTTCGTATTCGGCTTCATTGTTAGTGCAAAAATATTCAAGACGACAAGAGGCCTCATAAATAGTACCATGTGGTGAGATGTATACAATACTGACTCCTTGTCCGCTGCTGCAAACTGAGCCGTCAAAATAAAGTTTCCACGGTACAGCCGACACAATATTTAAGCCGGCTTCTTGTTCCAGGTCAATCCGATGCTCAACTATGAAATCAGCTACAATCTGCCCTTTTATGGATTTGAGGGTTCATAGGCCAAATCATATTCAATTAATCCATATGCCCACTTGCCGATTCTACCACTCAGAATCGGCTTTTGTATCATGTGTTTGAGAACATCGGTCTGACTGAAAACCTTGCATTCACTGGACAGCAAATAATGGCGCAACTTGGTGCAGGCAAAATAAAGAGACAAGCATAACCTCTCCACAAAGCTGTACCTTAACTCGGCATCCAGCAAACGCCTACTCAGATAGGTGACGACGTACTCTTGTCCTTCGGCTTCTTGGGTTAAGGCGGCTCCAACAACTTTCTCCTCTGCAGCAATGTAGAGCCGGAATGGCTGACCATGAGCCGGCTTTCTCAGAACCGGAGGTGTGGACAGGCAGATCTTTATCCTATCGAATGCCTCTTGCTGCTTTGCCCCCAGGTAAACTCATCATCATTCTTCAGCCGAAGGATCTGAGTAAATGCATCAACCTTTCCAGACAAGTTAGTAATAAATCTTCTCAAATAATTTACCTTGCCTAGAAACTTTTGCATCTCCTTTTTGCAACCCGGCGCTTGTAATTTCTGAATCGCCTCAATTTTAGCCGGGTCTATCTCTATGCCATGCTCATGTATGATAAAACCAAGGAATCTCCCAGCCGACACACCAAAGGCACATTTCAAAGGGTTCATCTTAAGCCCATACTTTCTCATCCTCTCAAACGCAAGCCGCAAGTCGGCCAAATGATTTGTCTTGCCGTCCGACTTAACCACCACGTCATCGATGTAGACTTCCAGCACGACTCCTAGAAGATCATGAAATATTAAGTTCATCGCCCTTTACTACGTAGCTCCAGCATTCTTCAACCCAAAGGTCATCACTGTCCATTCAAACAAACCAACAAACCGGGGCAGCGAAACGCTGTTTTGGCCGAGTCTTCTTCGGCCATGAATATTTGGTTATACCCCGTGTTGCCATCTAGAAAGCTGATTACCTTGTGACCTGAGGCATCATTGATAAGCATGTCGGCTATCGGCATAGGATATTCATCTTTAGGCGTGGCTCTGTTTAAATCTCTGAAGTCTATGCATGCCCTGATCTTGCCGGATCCCTTCTTCTCTACCGGCACGATGTTTGAGAGCCAATCAGCATATTTGCAAGGCCGGATAAAATTTGCTTTCAGAAGCCGGCCAATCTCCTCCTTGATCCGATCATATATGGCCGGATTAAATTTGCGAGCCGGCTGTTTGTGAGGTCTAAAGCCGGCTTTTATGGGCAACCGATGCTCAACGAGCTCTCGGCTTAACCCGGGCATTTCGTGGTACTCCCAGGCAAAGCAGTCCACGTATTCTCTGACTAGCGCGATTAACTTGAACTTGTAATCGGGTTCCAAATTCCGGCTTACAAACGTCGGCCTTGGTATTGTGCCATCCCCTAAATCCACTTCCTTGAGTGGGTCGGCCGACGTAAAGCCCTGTCCCAACTTGTCCATGTCGTCTGGTTCTTCAATCGCTTCACACATATCGTTCCTCTCGGCCCGATACTTGTCCAGACGCTTCTGCAGCCATTCATCGCTAGGATCCATCTACTTGATTCGCAGCCGATTCCCCTCAATCGGCTTTAGAGAAACTGGCACGAATCCGTCCCTGGTAGCACTCAGGAAATCGAACCCGGATAAATCACGCCCAGATAGGCATGTAACATTAGAATGCTGCCAATCAACAATGGACTCGGCTAAAGCAATGCATGCCGAGTCGTCTGCATGGACAATCTCAACTTCATCATCCACCCATTGCACAAGCTGCAGATGCATAGTAGATGGAACACACTGATTTGCATGAAGCCAGTCTCGTCCCAACAGTACGTTGTAATTTCCCTGCACCTCAGCAACGAAAAAGGCTGTAGCCAGGGTCTTGCTCCCCACTGTGAGTTCCAAACTTATAACCCCCTTGGCTTCTACTCCTTCTCCTCCTTCGAACCCGTTTAGCACCATATTTGTCTTCATCAGGTCGCCATCATCTAGTTGTAGTTTTTTGAAGACAGAGTACGGCATCAGATTTACTACAACACCACCGTCAACCATCATCCTGGTGACCGACTTCCCATCAATATGACCTCTGACGTACAAAGGCTTCAAATGTTTAACCGGCTCTCCAGGTTTCTCAAAGACAGCGTTCTTGGGTCCGAAGTCAATTTGCGTGACCTCGCCTTCTTCCTCAGCAGCGCGGAATTCCGCAGGCAGATAGTACACCATATTAATATCCATACTTGTTCGAGCCGGCGATTCTTCATAATCCAGCAAGTCCTCATCCGTTAAGTCGCCTGACTCCTCCACTGTTGATTCCGACATTGCCGGGTCCCCAGCTGGCTCTTCCATAGCGAGGTCTTGATTTGCCTTCTCTTCCGCCTTCTCACGGTTCCTGGCTCTCTGCAACTTCCGCTTCTGCGTCTTTGTTATGCCACGTGGGCATCACTCTGGCTGGATGTATTTTGGATCCCGGGGTTGAGCTGATGCGGCTTGACTGGAACTGGCTTCATGATCATTTGCTGCCGCCTTAGGCGCGATAACATGCATTGGCCCTTTGTTTGCCGGCTCAATAACCGGTCTTTTAGTTTCAACACATGGGTACCAACAATAATCGAGTCACCTGAAGATAACCCGGACTTAAGTTCACCCGCCTTAACACCTTGCGCCTTGACCTGCCAGTATGATGAGTCGCCAGGGTATGTGAGCCGGCTTTGCATAGATGGCCGGGTCACCCGGCGCTTGGACTCGCCTGCCGGCTCATGCCGGCTGCCTCCTTCTGTAGATGGTGACTTGGTCGCTTTCCATGGTGCCATTGGTGTGATCTTACTCCAGCTTGGCGCACGTACTTGTTCAACAGCATGTCGAAAGTCGGCTTTATCTGCTTGTATTTGGCATTAACCGTATTAACCTTCCACAGACCGACTTCCGAGTTTCGCGGTTTGATAAATCTTGGTGGCAGTCTAGCCGGCTCTTGGCATTGCCCCTCGAGCGTGGTGTTGCTGACGGTGATCTTGATAACCTCCTCACCCCCTGTAACAGCCCCAAGTTTGTGAACCTAAATTGTGAACAAAATTTCACTTTTGCATTTCATTCATGCATCATGGCATTGTTAAGTAAGAGATCAATTCAAAACAATTGATTTAGAAACAAATGAAAACTTAATCAATACATGATTTCACACCCTACCATGCAATTATGGATGTTTGTGGCAAACACAAGTTCAAATGATATCCTATAATTGTCAAAGAAGTTCCAAGAGTTCAAAGAAATATTCTTACACTTGCTCTAAAAATATCAAAGGTGTATCAAATACTATTTGACCAAAAATATCATAAGCAAAACCTATGAACAAAAGTGGTGCAAAACATTTTATTTTGAGCCACCAATTTTTGTGGAGCTTCTACTTGATAGGGGAGGACACATGAATAATTTCATATTTTTCTAAAATGTTTTAGTTCCTCAATAAAATCCTTGTAGTGCTACTGGTTTTTAAAAGAAAAACAGAAAAAGGACTTATGTGTAATTGGGAAAAGAAACGCAGGGGGTTTTTCAGAAAAACGTGCGTCATCTCTCTCCTCCGCCCGACACGGCCGCGCCAACGCCGGTGGGAGAAGGAGGCCCCTCCCCCAC
Source organism: Poa pratensis (assembly GCA_947311845.1). NCBI lineage: Eukaryota > Viridiplantae > Streptophyta > Magnoliopsida > Poales > Poaceae > Poa > Poa pratensis. Next base: position 39,578,945 of record CAMZMU010000094.1, read on the forward strand.
GACGCCGCACCGGACCCCCTTGCTCTCCTCTCCCCTGCGACAAGGATAAGAGAGCACCGCACCCCTCTGCTCTCCTCACTTCCCCAAAATATCTAGCTCTCCCTCTCCATTTCTTCCCCCATGGCCGCACCCTAGTTGAGCGCGCCGTCGCGCATAGCCGTCGTTTGAGAGCTCCCCGAGCCAAGCCAGGACCGCCAGAAGCTCCGCCGCGTCTTCCTCTTCATCCTCGTTGAAGGAATCGAGGCAGGACGCCGTCGTTCGCGAGATCGCCGCCGTCTTCTTCCTCTCCGGCCGACGCACTTCGAGAAAGCTCGCCGCCATCTCCGACCTCCTCCTTCCTCGCCGAGCCTGTGCACGCATCGAGGGTGAGCAAGCGCACCTCCTGGACATCTCCGTCCCTTTCCTTTCCCTCTAGCTCTTCGCTTCACCGTTAGGCCGTAGACCGCCGCCGCCGCCTTAGTTCGTCGCCGGAGCTGTTGTCGGCCACCTTTTGGTCCATAGCGCCGCCAGGGGGTAGCCCGTACTCGTGCGTGTCGACTGCGAGTGTCAGTAGGTCCCCGAGCGCCTCAGAGCGACGCATCCGTGCTCGACGCCGCCGGTGATCACCACCGCGCGCGCGCCGGTCGTGGCGTCGCCGTGGTCAAACTGGCCGTGGGCCTCCGCGCTTGCGTGGCAGCCTACATGGCCCTGGGGCCCACAAGTCAGTGGCACTGGGTAGGCCGCGCTGTGTGAAAAACGTTTCGGATAGCAAATTCTGGAAAATAAAAGAAAAGGCAGATTTAATTATAAACTTGAGAAATTCATATCTTTTGAAATACTTGTCCAAAATTTGCAAACAAGGTACCAAAATGTTCAAAAAAATAAAGTGTGTCTATTGGACTAACTCACACATCCAACTAAATTAGTTTAGTTGCTGTTTTATTTAGATAACTAAAATGGCAGAGAAGAAAGCAGTTTTGGAAAATCAATAACTTATTAAATATTGATCCAAAAATTAAGATTGATATACCAAAATGTTCAGCACTCAAGATACTTCATATCTCACCTTATTTCCAAACATGGATAATTATTTCTAATACTGTTTAAAATAAATTGGGAAAATGGCAGAAAAGAAAAGGATTTTATAAAATTCATAACTTATTAAATATTGATCCAAAAATTGCAAATAAGATATCAAAATGATCAGTGGAATAAACTTCACATTCTAACATCATTTCCATGCTGAACTAAATAATGGAATTAACTTTTTCTTGCACTTTAGTAAAAGGGCAGATTTAAAATGGATTTTATAAATTCAATAACTTAATATTGGTTAATCAGAAAAATGTGTTCTTTATATCAAAATGCTCAGCAAATCAATACCTACCCTAAAACATCATGTCCATGCATGTTTGATGGATAATTAGCTACTGGTCTAATTGGATTTAGCTATAGAAACTATTAAGATAAATATGGGTTTGTGCCAAATATTGCCAAATGATTTGGGACAACTCATTTAACTTGTTGATCATGTTTATGACCCATTAGTTGCATTAAACTATCATGTCATCATGTGTTTGCGCATTGCATTTGTTATGCATGTGTGGTTATTGATTGTGTTCTCTCCGGTGTTTTTATGCATCGATAGATCAAGCAGTCGGGGTTCCACCGCAATACCCGACGACCCTATTACCAGCCCCTGAACAAGGCAAGCGTAATCCCCCCTCTGAGCATGTCTCCTCCTATATTTCCACAATTATTTTCCCCACTATAATATTGCATTCGGTTCCAAATGTCTTTTGCTTGGATTAGAGTATCCTACTAGTTGCATTAGAAATATGTTGCCATTACCTGTATCCTTCCTAATATCCATAGGATTGAAGTGTTGGCCTGAGTAATTATTCCTGCTATGTATATGCTTAGCCATGCTTAGTTAAACGCTTAGTCGTCCGGTGGATGTTTCGTTGTCGGAACAGTTGATGGAATGACCGGATGTTGTGGAAATTGTGGTGACATTAATAAACTGCTTAAAGGCGGGGATGAGAGGCCGCATGGAATGTGGTGGGTTGTCTCGTTCTCGCCGCCTAAGTGCGAGTTCTCCCCTTCGAGCCAAGACTGAGCATACTTCCATCGGTGGGCCTATGGGATCCCTATCGACCAACTAACTTGGGCGGGCTAGCCAGGGTCCTCTAGTTTGAGCTTCCATTTGCGCGTGCGTGAAGATGGTGGCCAGGACTGGGATGAGGATGGTGGTGTTTAGGAAAATGAGTGGCCGCGGGCAGGGTGTTGGAGGCACTGAACCTGTCCTACCGCCACTGATGATCCTGGGTTAGTCTCAAGCAAGGTAAAGGTTGTAACCGCTCCCACTCAGCCGGCTTTCCCCGGAAGAGAGCTAATGATCAGGCAATGAGCCGGACGGTACTGGTGGGTAAAGTTGTATACCCTCGGGTATATGTCTTTGTAAAGTAGTACACCCCTGCAGGGTAAATCTTTTCGAAAAGCCGTGTCCACGGTTATGGACGACTTGGTGCCGGATTCAAGACCATAGAAAACTTGAACGGAATGATTAAAACCTGAGTACTAAAGGTACTACCAAGAATGCAAGGTTGACTTCCTCGAGGGTGATTCGGGGAGGTGCCTTGGTAGACAGGTGAAGTGATTGATGGTGGTTGTTGATGAAGTTGATCAAAAGAAAAGAGTTTACTTCTTACCCCCTTTCAAAATATTCTGATTAGTCGATGCCAGATGTCTTTTATAAAGAAAACCAGCTTTACGCAAAACAGCCATAAAACCTTTGAAAGCCAATCATTGAGCTAGTAGCTCTAGTAATCTTGCAGAGTTCGTCGAACTCAACGTTGTTTATTTGATTTCAGTGGAGGACTTCACCGACACTGAAGGTGGGTTCTATGTGGACGTCGACGAGTAGTCTGGGGTTCCCAGGTGGCAGCTTGGGACATCCCGGAACAGCTGGCGCTGGAATGTTTATCTATAGGCCTCTTAGGCCATAATTTGGATCTTGTTGTTTAGAACAACTTAATTCGCTTCCGCATGATGTACTGTTGGGTCTGTGACCTCTGGTTGTAATATTTGCTATCTTTCTCTATTATAAGAGTTGAACTATAATGCTTTGAGTCGTAGAGTCTGTGATGTGCCAGTTGTTCCACAAGTCTTGATCTCTCTATTATGCATTGATAGTTGTGCCTGTGTTAGGCATCAATCGGGGTGTTGCGTTGCCGATGATCCATTCCGAGCAACGCCTGCCAAAGGTTTTGGCCGGGGAGTGGTAAACCCGTAACCTCCGGTTGTATCGCCTAACCGGTGACACACAGCATCACTGTATAGTGAAGCGGTCGGGGCGCTACAAGTTGGTATCAGAGCAGGACTGCCTGTAGGAAACCCTTCTACTGGTCGACGTTGAGTCTAGTGTTTGTGAAAATATTTTTAACCTAAAAATGAGTTGTGAAAACCATCTTAGGATTCTTTTTACTCCTTATCTGGTTACATTCTAATCTCGGAGCAATCTTACCTCGATTTGAGTTAAAAGTTTTCTCCTCATCTGTTACTTCAAAAATCTTTAGGATCACGAGGTTGGGTTCTACCTTTAGTGTTATGTGTCTGGTTGCTCCCGCTGCGTACAGTCCGAAATCAACTCAGATGTTTAAGAACCCTGTTATCCCTACTGAGCCTAATCACTTATTCCTTCTTTGGGTTTTAACCCAAGGACTTGAACAGAAGGTCCCGGATTGTGCCGGATAGTGTGGGTTGAATCACGTGGTTTCTTAACCATTTGAATCTCACGCTAGTGGTACATGATGCTGATCTTTGACCCAAGTTCTATCTTGTTGGTCCCTTGTTCGTTGTTACCCAAGTATTATCGTCCCTAGTCTGTGTACTTGAGTAGACGCTAATGCTTTTGTCTCAACCATTCGGAGATAGATACTAACGGTGTCCTTGTCAATTCTCCAGAATGGCTCGAGGAGGCCGCGGTAACAACAACAATGATGAGGAACCGCCGCCACCCCCTTCAATGGCGCAGGTCTTGATGGCCATTGAGGAGAACCGCGGGCGCAATGAGCGGCTGCTCGAGCAGTTGGTGCAGCAGAATACCCGGAGGAACAATGAGTGCAACACTCTCACTGAGTTCCTGCGCTCGCAGCCACCCACCTTCTCTGATGCTAAGGAGCCACTGGACGCTGATGACTGGCTTCGCGCTCTGGAGCGCCAGTTCGGCGCGCTGCATGTACCAGTGGCCGAGCAGGTCAACTTTGCCACCTACCTCCTGACTGGTGCGGCTGGCTATTCGCCGCAGACCATGTTTTCACTTGGGCAGAGTTCCGCACAGCCTTTCGTGCGGCTTACATACCTCAGCCAATAATGGACCTGAAGAGGAGGGAGTTCCTGGATCTGCACCAGGGTCGTATGGATCTCCGAGCTTATGGGTGCCAATTCAACCATCTCTCTCGTTACGCCCCTCGGGACGTGACCAATGATGCTGACAAGCAAGAGTTGTTCCGCAAGGGGCTTGCGCCGAGGCTCCGCTATGAGTTGCTGCCCTTCAAGTTCCAGAACTACCAGGAGCTGTTCAACCAGGCTCTTACTCTTGAGCAGGGAAGGAAGGAATTTGAGGCTTCCAAGAGGCCAGCACAAGGGGACCACCCGAGTTCCTCGGTTTCTCAGAGCAAGAAGCGCAGGGTTTTCGTTCCCTACAGCGCTGTGCCGCGTGCTCCATTCATGCCGAGGGCCGCGGGACACAGGCCACCACCGCCGCGCCCCACTACTTCGACACCTGGGGCGAGCGGAAGTGGGTATCGCCCTCAGCTATCTGCCCCTCCTGGAAACACTTGCTACAGCTGTGGCCAGGCTGGCCACTACTCCAGGGAGTGCCCCCAAAAGGCACCTGTTTCGGTAACACCTGCACGAGCCCCCGCCACTCCAGCTGGCAAAGGCTGGTCCTATTGCGTGGTCGCCTGAACCATGTCTCTGCTGAAGAAGCTGAAGAGGACCCCGGCGTCCTTATGGGTGAGTTACGAATCAACGACACCCCAGCTACAGTTTTGTTTGACTCTGGAGCATCGCATTCATTCATTTCTATAGCATTTGCAAAAGACCACAACATACCGTTTGAGAAGATGAGCCGTCCCTTGATGATCTCCACGCCTGGTTCCAAATGGCAAACCGATGGGGTTACCCCGGAGGTCCAGATTACTATAGGTCACTGGTCCTTCCCTTTCGCGCTGGTAGCTTTGAAGTCAAATGGCATTGATGTCATACTGGGCATGAACTGGTTAGTAAAATACCGGGCTAATCTCGACTGTGCTGCCAAGAACATTACCGTGACCACTTCTTCCGGCGACATTGTAGAGTATTGGTCTGCACTATCAAGACCTCCATCCTCAATCATTCCCCTCTCACCGGAGATCAGCCTCTACTTTATGGAAGGCTTGTCCCCTCCTGAAATTCATGAAATACACGTGGTGTGTGACTTCCCGGATGTGTTCCCGGAAGAATTGCCTGGCATGCCACCTGATCGGAGTGTGGAGTTTGTCATAGATCTTGCCAGGTACTGCTCCGATTTCCAAGAAACCCTACCGTATGCCGGTGGAAGAGTTGGCTCTGTTGAAAGAGCAAATTGATGAGCTGTTAGCGAAGGATTTCATTCAGCCTAGCAGTTCACCTTGGGGTTGTCCGGTACTCTTCGTCAAGAAGAGGGATTCTACCGTTCCTCGTTTGGTTTCTGATTATAGGCCGTTGAATGCGGTGACAATCAAGAACAAGTATCCTATTCCCCGGATCAATGATTGTTAGATCAGTTAGCTGGTGCAACAGTATTCTCCAAGATGGATCTGAGGTCAGGATACCATCAGATCAAGATCAGAAAGGAGGATATCCCAAAGACGGCATTCGTTACTCGCTATGGCTCATATGAGTATACCGTCATGTCCTTTGGTCTCACCAATGCTCCAGCTACTTCATGAGGCTCATGAACTCCATTTCATGGATTATCTTGACAAGTTTGTCGTCATTATATCGATGACATCCTCGTTATTCCAAAACCGACGAAGAGCATGCTGAGCATCTTCGGTTGGTTCTGACACGACTTCGAGAACACCGCCTTTATGCCAAGTTCTCCAAGTGTGAGTTCTGGTTGGATAAACTTGTCTTCCTTGGTCATGTGATATCCGCCAACGGTGTGGCAGTCATTCCCGACAAGATTCAATCCATTTTGGATTGGAAAACTCCAATGTCAGTCAAGGACATTCGTAGCTTTCTCGGATTGGCGGGTTACTACCGCCGATTCATCGAAGGTTTCTCCAAGATAGCCAAGGCCATGACTGACCTTCTCAAGAAGGATAGAAAGTTCGCATGGACGGACAAAGCTGAAGAGAGCTTCCAAACACTGAAAGCCAAACTCACTCTGCTCCTGTGCTCGTCCTGCCGGACACCAGCAAGGATTTTGTCGTCTTCTGTGACGCCTCCCTGCAAGGCTTGGGCTGTGTTAATGCAAGAGGGCCATGTGGTGGCGTATGCTTCCCGCCAATTGAAGCCGCATGAGCACAACTACCTACACATGATCTAGAACTTGCCGCGTTGTTTATGCTCTGAAGCAGTGGAGACCATACCTGTTTGGTAACCGTTGCGAGATTTTCTCGGATCATAAGAGTCTGAAGTACCTCTTCACACAGCCAGATTAAATCTCAGGCAGAGGCGTTGGTTAGAGTTAATCAAGGACTATGATGTGAGTCTGAACTATCAACCCGGCAAAGCCAACGTCGTGGCTGACGCGCTAAGTCGGAAGTCCTATTGCAACAATCTGATGATTGAAAAGGCTCAACCTGCTCTTCATGAAGAGTTCGCCCGTTTGAACCTGGAAGTTGTTCCCTCTGGCTATTTGGCAAATTTAGAGATCAAACCCACTCTTGAGGAGGAGATCAAGGCTGCCCAGCAGCAGGATGCGGAAATTCTCGAGATTAAGGAGAAGATCGCTAGCGGCAAGGCTAAGTGTTTCCGTTGATGATACTGGCGTGGTCTACTTTGGTCATCGCCTAGTGGTGCCAAAAAGTGGGAGTGTGAAAGGGTTGATACTCCTAGAAGCCCATGAGTCCCCCATCTCTATCCATCCTGGTAGTACCAAGATGTACCAAGATCTTCGGCGCCAATTCTGGTGGTCCTGTATGAAACGGGAAATTGCGGAGTATGTTGCGGAATGCGACGTCTGTCGCCGTGTGAAGGCTGAACATCAAAGGCCTGCCGGCACTCTTCGCCCTATTGCAGTCCCTGAGTGGAAATGGGATGAAATTGGTATGGATTTCATTACTGGACTGCCGAAGTCTCCTAAGGGAAACGATGCCATCTGGGTAATCATTGATCGATTATCAAAAGTGGCTCACTTCCTCCCTGTTCGTGTTGACATCACAGCTGCTAAGTTGGCAGATCTGTATGCTTCTAGGATCGTCGTACTTCACGGCGTTCCCAAGAAGATAATCTCTGATCGTGGAAGTCTGTTCACCTCCAGATTTTGGACTAGTTTCCAACAAGCCATGGGAACCCGTCTCAACTTTAGCACCGCTTTCCACCCTCAAACTGACGGTCAGACCGAAAGGGTGAACCAAGTTCTGGAAGACATGCTCAGGGCATGTGTAATCTCCTTTGGCAAGGGTTGGGAGAAGTATCTTCCCTTCGCGGAGTTTTCCTACAACAATAGTTATCAAGCTAGTCTGGGTATGGCCCCATTCGAGGTTCTGTATGGAAAAAATGCCGAACTCCGCTAAATTGGTCTGAGACCGGAGAGAGGGCACTCTTTGGTCCAGATGTTATCAATGAAGCTGAGGAGAAGGTTAGAATCATACGAGAGAATCTGAAGATTGCCCAGTCTAGGCAGAAGAGTTACTATGACAAGCATCATCAGGAGGTTCACTATGAAATCGGTGATAAAGCTTACCTCCGTGTCTCTCCCCTTCGAGGCGTTCGACGCTTCGGGATTAAGGGAAAATTGGCCCCTCGCTATATTGGCCCTTTCACCGTTCTGGCCAAGCGAGGAGATCTTTCTTATCAATTGGAGTTACCGGCCAACTTCCCAGATGTGCATGATGTGTTTCATGTATCCCAACTTCGCCGCTGTTTCAAAGATCCTATCCATGGAGTCAATCATGAGGAGCTGGATATCCAGGAGATCTCACCTATCGCGAGCACCCTATCCGTGTCCTGGATGAAGCAGAAAGGAAGACTCGTAATAAGACCACCAAGTTCCTAAAAATTCAGTGGTCTCACATTCCGAAGAAGAAGCAACCTGGGAAAGGGAGTCTAGTCTTCGTGAGGAGTATCCCGACTTCTTTCCGCAATCTTAGAATCTCGGGACGAGATTCCTGTAAGGGGGGTAGAATTGTAACAGCCCAAGTTTGTGAACCTAAATTGTGAACAAAAATTTCACTTTTGCATTTCATTCATGCATCATGGCATTGTTAAGTAAGAGATCAATTCAAAACAATTGATTTCGAAACAAATGAAAACTTAAGCAATACATGATTTCACACCCTAGCATGCAATTATGGATGTTTGTGACAAACACAAGTTCAAATGATATCCTATAATTGTCAAAGAAGTTCCAAGAGTTCAAAGAAATATTCTTACACTTGCTCTAAAAATATCAAAGTGTATCAAATACTATTTGACCAAAAATATCATAAGCAAACCTATGAACAAAAGTGGTGCAAAACATTTTAGTTTGAGCCACCAATTTTTGTGGAGCTTCTACTTGATAGGGGAGGACACATGAATAATTTCATATTTTTCTAAAATGTTTTAGTGCCTCAATAAAATCCTTGTAGTGCTACTGGTTTTTAAAAGAAAACAGAAAAAGGACTTATGTGTAATTGGGAAAAGAAACGCAGGGGGTTTTCAGAAAAACGTGCGTCGTCTCTCTCCTCCGCCCGACATGGCCGCGCCAACGCCGGCGGGAGAAGGAGGCCCCCCCACGACACCGCACCGGACCCCCTTGCTCTCCTCTTCCCTGCGACAAGGATATGGGAGCACCGCACCCCTCTCTCTCCTCACTTCCCCAAAATATCTAGCTCTCCCTCTCCATTTCTTCCCACATGGCCGCACCCTAGTTGAGCGCGCCATCGCACATCGCCGTCGTTTGGGAGCTCCCCGAGCCAAGCCAGGACCGCCAGAAGCTCCGCCGCGTCTTCCTCTTCATCCTCGTTGAAGGAATCGAGGCGGGACGCCGTCGTTCTCGAGATCGCCGCCGTCTTCTTCCTCTCCGGCCGACGCACTCCGAGCAAGCTCGCCACTGTCTCCGACCTCCTCCTTCCTCGCCGAGCCTGTGCACGCATCGAGGGTGAGCAAGCGCACCTCCTGGACATATCTGTCCCTTTCCTTTCCCTCTAGCTCGTCACTTCGCCGTTAGGCCGTAGACCGCCGCCGCCGTAGTTCGTCGCCGGAGCTGTTGTCGGCCACCTTTTGGTCCATAGCGCCGCCAGGGGGTAGCCCGTACTCGTGCGTGTCGACTGCGAGTGTCAGTAGGTCCCCGCGCGCCTCAGAGCGACGCATCCGTGCTCGACGCCGCCGGTGATCACCACCGCGCGCGCGCCGGTCGTGGCGTCGCCGTGGTCAAACTGGCCCTGGGCCTCCGCGCTTGCGTGGCAGCCTACATGGCCCTGGGGCCCACAAGTCAGTGGCACTGGGTAGGCCGCGCTGTGTGAAAAACGTTTCGGATAGCAAATTCTGGAAAATAAAAGAAAAGGCAGATTTAATTACAAACTTGAGAAATTCATATCTTTTGAAATACTTGTCCAAAATTTGCAAACAAGGTACCAAAATGTTCAGAAAATAAAGTGTGTCTATTGGCCTAACTCACACATCCAACTAAATTAGTTTAGTTGCTGTTTTATTTACATAACTAAAATGGCAGAGAAGAAAGCAGTTTTGGAAAATCAATAACTTATTAAATATTGATCCAAAAATTAAGATTGATATACCAAAATGTTCAGCACTCAAGATACTTCATATCTCACCTTATTTCCAAACATGGATAATTATTTCAAATACTGTTTAAAATAAATTGGGAAAATGGCTGAAAAGAAAAGGATTTTTAAAAATTCATAACTTATTAAATATTGATCCAAAAATTGCAAATAAGATATCAAAATGATCAGTGGAATAAACTTCACATTCTAACATCATTTCCATGCTGAACTAAATAATGGAATTAACTTTTTCTTACACTTTAGTAAAAGGGCAGATTTAAAATGGATTTTATAAATTCAATAACTTAATATTGGTTAATCAGAAAAATGTGTTCTTTATATCAAAATGCTCAACAAATCAATACCTGCCCTAAAACATCATGTCCATGCATGTTTGATGGATAATTAGCTACTGGTCTAATTGGATTAGCTATAGAAACTATTAAGATAATATGGGTTTGTGCCAAATATTGCCAATGATTTGGGACAACTCATTTAACTTGTTGATCATGTTTATGACCCATTAGTTGCATTAAACTATCATGTCATCATGTGTTTGCGCATTGCATTTGTTATGCATGTGTGGTTATTGATTGTGTTCTCTCCGGTGTTTTTATGCATCGATAGATCAAGCAGTCGGGGTTCCACCGCAATACCCTGACGACCCGTATTACCAGCCCCCTGAACAAGGCAAGCGTAATCCCCCCTCTGAGCATGTCTCCTCCTATATTTCCGCAATTATTTTCCCCACTATATATTGCATTCGGTTCCAAATGTCTTTTCCTTGGATTAGAGTATCCTACTAGTTGCATTAGAAATCTGTTGCCATTACCTGTATCCTTCCTAATATCCATAGGATTGAAGTGTTGGCCTGAGTAATTATTCCTACTATGTATATGCTTAGCCATGCTTAGTTAAACGCTTAGTCGTCCGGTGGATGTTTCGTTGTCGGAACAGTTGATGGAATGACCGGATGTTGTCGAGAATTGTGGTGACATTAATAAACTGCTTAAAGGCGGGGATGAGAGGCCACATGGAATGTGGTGGGTTGTCTCGTTCTCGCCGCCTAAGTGCGAGTTCTCCCTTCGAGCCAAGACTGAGCATACTTCCATCGGTGGGCCTATGGGATCCCTATCGACAAACTAACTTGGGCGGGGCTAGCCAGGGTCCTCTAGTTTGATCTTCCATTTGCGCGTGCGTGAAGATGGTGGCCAGGACTGGGATGAGGATGGTGGTGTTGAGGAAAATGAGTGGCGCAGGGCAGGGTGTTGGAGGCACTGAACCTGTCCTACCGCCACTGATGATCCTGGGTTAGTCTCAAGCAAGGTAAAGGTTGTAACCGCTCCCATTCAGCCGGCTTTTCCCGGAAGAGAGCTAATGATCAGGCAATGAGCCGGACGGTACTGGTGGGTAAAGTTGTATACCCTCGGGTATATGTCTTTGTAAAGTAGTACACCCCTGCAGGGTAAATCTTTTCGAAAAGCCGTGTCCACGGTTATGGACGACTTGGTGCCGGATTCAGAGACCATAGAAAACTTGAACGGAATGATTAAAACCTGAGTACTAAAGGTACTACCAAGAATGCAAGGTTGATTTCCTCGAGGGTGATTCGGGGAGGTGCCTTTGTAGACAGGTGAAGTGACTGATGGTGGTTGTTGATGAAGTTGATCGAAAGAAAAGAGTTTACTACTTACCCCCTTTCGAAAATATTCTGATTAGTCGATGCCAGATGTCTTTTATAAAGAAAACCAGCTTTACGCAAAACAGCCATAAAACCTTTGAAAGCCAATCATTGAGCTAGTAGCTCTAGTAATCTTGCAGAGTTCGTCGAACTCAACGTTGTTTATTTGATTTCAGTGGAGGACTTCACCGACATTGAAGGTGGGTTCTATGTGGACGTCGACGAGTAGTCTGGGGTTCCCAGGTGGCAGCTTGGGACATCCCGAAATAGCTGGCGCTGGAATGTTATCTATAGGCCTCTCAGGCCATAATTTGGATCTTGTTGTTTAGAACAACTTAATTCGCTTCCGCATGATGTACTGTTGGGTCTGTGACCTCTGGTTGTAATATTTGCTATCTTTCTCTATTATAAGAGTTGAACTATAATGCTTTGAGCCGTAGAGTCTGTGATATGCCATCTGTTCCACAAGTCTTGATCTCTCTATTATGCATTGATAGTTGTGCCTGTGTTAGGGCATCAATCGGGGTGTTGCGTTGCCGATGATCCATTCCGAGCAACGCCTGCCAAAGGTTTTGGCCGGGGAGTGGTAAACCCGTAACCTCCGGTTGTATCGCCTAACCGGTGACACACAGCATCACTGTATAGTTAAGCGGTCAGGGCGCTACACCCCCGGGTTGTCGGCTTATGGTCACTCTCCGTCCAGGCGACCTGCTGTTCCCTTCGTTGTTCCTGGGCTCACCAATAACAACATTAGACTTGTTAGCGGTTTCGGCTGCCTCTGGCCGAAGTAGAACCTTCTTCCCCTCCAGGTCTAGCGCGTTCAAGGGGAACGGCTGTGTATCAATTGCCATGCCAGCAAAACTCAATCGTCCGTCACTGAGGGCCGATTGGATCTGTTTACGGAAAACATTGCAATCATTAGTAGCATGAGAGAAAGAAATGTGATATTTACAATAAGCCCGCCGCCTTAATTCTTCAGGCAATGGCATGACATGGTTAATTCTTATCACTTTATCCTTTAACAAGGCATCAAATATTCTATCACACTTGCCTACGTCAAAGCTGCATTTAACTTCTTCATCCCGATTCTTGCGAATCGGCTTCAAATAATCACACATATAGGGTTTGGCCTTGCTGGGCCAAACAAACTCGGCAGAATAGACATCGGCTTCATCGCCTGAGTCGGCACTGTTTTCAACATTGTTAAGCCGGCTCCTGCTCATCCGATGTGATTCTTTGGACACATTAACCCGGCTTTCCTGAGCCAGAGCTCTTTCTTGGACCTGGCCAACAAACAAGAATTTATGCCCTTCTAACCGTTCTTTTAGGTAAGTTCTGAGGCCATTGAAAACCAGGTCAGCCATATCCCTCTCAGTTATCGCCAGACTATAGCATCGGTTTCTGGTGTTTCTGAATCTTTTGACATAATCAGATACCGATTCATCATGCTTTTGCTTAACCGATGTAAGATGTGATAACTTTAGTTCTATTCCCCCGCAAAGAAGTGCTCGTGAAACTTTTGCTCCAAGTGAAACCATGTGTGTATAGAATTAGGAGCCAAAGCCGAAAACCAGGAAAATGTAATGCCAGTTAAAGACAATGAGAACAAGCGAACTTTAATATGATCATGATTAGCTTCGCCTAATTGAGCCAAGTACTGACTAATATGTTCCCATGTTGACTTATTATCTACCCCATTGAACTTAGAAAATTCAGGAACCCGGTAACCTGGGGGATAAGGTTGCAGGTCAAAATAATCAAGGTACGGTTTAACATAAGTTCTATGTTTTGGCATTGCCCCGAGTTTATCAAAAGCTATTTGGTCCAACTTCCTCCTGTACTCGGCTAGCGAATCGTCCATAACGGCCGATTGAGCTGTCACAAGAGAAGAGCTGGTCGAAGGGCCGGCTTGCACCCAAGGAGCCGAATTTTGATTCGGCAGTGACTCGTAACCGAGAGACGTACGTGACCCGGCTGTATTGCCGGGTTAGGCATGCTCTGGATCGGAGTTGGACATGGTAGCGTAGGTACAAGCTGGTTTTCCCTAGTATGGCCGATCGGCTGTTTGGCCGATGGCTGGCCCTGGAGCGTGTTTTTCTTAGCCTTTTCGCTATCTAGCATAAGATCATAAACATTGGCGGTGCCTTGCGAACCATGATATTGAATTTCGGCTATTTGTTCAGGAGAAAAGAGGGATTTGCTTACAGCGGGTTGGTCGATGTTGATGTCTAGAGGTACGAATTCCGGCTCCTTGATCGGCGAGATGACTCCCTGCCGATCTACTTTGAAGCTGGCCAAGTACAGCTCTTGGTCTTCTTGTTCCCGCTTGAGTCACAGTGCCTCGAACTCCTGCTTTCTCTTTTCTTTCCATGCCTCCAGACCTTGGCATTGTTCTTCTGACAATTTTTCGAGAGTTGGCTTGATGATGTTGTCTGTGCTGATACTGGCAGTGTCGGTCTTGGAATTGGTCATTGTTGTCCAATTTTTAGATCGAATCTTCCCCAGCGGAGTCGCCAAAAAGTGTGTTGCGTTAGAAACGCGTCACACGAACACGTCCTCGTGTACCCGCGGTGACAGGGGAGATACTCTGCAACTCGCCCCGAGGGAGGCCGGCTTACAGCGCGATACGCAAGATAGCAAGCCGGCTCTTTTGAGACCCGGACGCCCCAGCCCCTGGGGACAAGCCCCGTCGGAGGAAAGCCGGCGACGATCAGGTGAGACCCGGCCGGACTTGGCCGCTCCGGGTTCTTGGTTGTCAATATCCGGTGAAATCTAAACGAAGTGGCCGAACAACGAAAGCATGAACAAGGGTTGTCTGGAGGGTAAAAAGTAGGGTTTGGATTGATATGTCGATTGTTTGCTTAATTTGAATCGGCCATCATCTCTCACATATATATGAGGCGGCTAGACTTCCCGTACAAGTATTGGACTTCTATAAGGATTACAATTCATACTCTAACTCGAATTCTATTCCTAAACTAGGCAAGTATAGGTCGGTTTCGTACTGAACCCGGACCCAAGTGTCCTTCTCCGGCTCTTTCGGAAAGTCGCCTTTTGTCCTTCCGCGTTGACTTCGAACTTGCCTTCTTTGTATGCTTGAATTGACTCGGTCTTTCTTCTGTAGTGCCGGCTTATTTTGTTCGGTTAAAATCCTGCCGGGTCATCGTGGCCTTGCCGGGTTTGCCTACGGCTTACGCCAGCTGCGACTCACCCGTCCTCTGGGTTACAGGTTTTTGCCGGGTCATCTCCTTTGAGTCGCTCCTCCTAGGTCGCCAATTCTTCTTGGAGCTGACTTTCAAGCTTTGAGCTAACCTGTCATTTTTTTTAAGCTAGGGAAAAAATCGAGAAACAAATATCAAAAAATAAGAAGAATTAGTCAAGTGTATATGCCTCGCGTATATGATCGAACACGCTGTGGGCGTTCGTGTCGATGACGGTGGAGGCAGGAAGAGCAGGCGATTGCGGTGTCGGAGGAGCGACCCTTGTCGGAGGGGTGTAGCCGTGTAGGAGGAGGAGGGACGTCCGCCGTTGTCTTCTTCCTCTTGGTCGGGCTCTCGCGTTGGGCTTCAGCCGACGACCAACACCTGTGTCGAGAGGCCAAAGGACACGGCCGAGCCGTCCCGCCACCGTCACCATGTGTTTGCTCTGCTGACGACACGCGTGGTTGGACCGCAGGATGCAAGGGCGGCGCGGGAGGCTATGATTCGGCTGCCGCTGCCCGAACCATTTCAATCATACGGAAACTGTCGCGTATAAAAACACAACCACCACGCAAGCAAATATTGGCCTGAAGAGACACTGTATTTTCAGGTGTAACGAAGACCAATCACAAACACAGTGCAATTTTGAAAGAAAGAGAAGGCATTCTTTCAATATTATTATATCGAAGACAACACTAATCGACTGAATTCAACCTGGAAAATCATTATTACGAAAGAAGAAACAATAGCGATTGCTGGCACTGTGACAGCATCAGACAGCAACAACGACTGAGGCAGGGGGTCGGCAGCCCAGACGATGTCCTGGAGCGCCGGGCGGAGCTCCTCGCTGCAGAAGGAGCGGTACTCGAGGGTGTCGCCCCCGTCCTTCTTCACATCGACCACGAGCACGGAAGGAGCCACGCTGAAGATCTCGGCCGCCACGGTGAGCCGGCCCTTGGGCCCTGCGCGCCCCGCTCCCTCGAAGCGCACGCCCCCGGCGCCGCTCTTGGTGACCCGCATTCGTCCGCCGCCACGCAAAGCCACCTCCTCAAGGCGGGAGACCACGCCTCTCGCCGGCTCACGTGTCGCGAACAGCATGCCGCCCTCCCGCCGCCCAGTCGCCGAGCGGCCCTCGAACAGCGGCGAGAGGTCGAACCCCTCCGAGAGGGATATCAGATGGAACGCATTCAGCGTCTCGGGTTCGTCCTTGTCAGCGGACTCCTTCGCGCACATAGGATCGATTGGCGGCTCCATACTTACAGGCCTGGCGATGGACGTCTTCTTGAACCACGGCGTCTCGACAAGCTGCGCGACTGTGATGCGAGTGGCGGGGTTGGGGTCGAGCAGCTTGGGAATGAGCCTGCGCGCGTCCGTGGACAACCACGGCGGGCACCGGTAGTCACCGCGCTGCACCTTCTTGTACATGGTGACGATGTTGTCGTCCGAGAACGGGAGGGATCCGGCGAGGAGCACGTAGAGTATGACGCCGCAGGACCAGATGTCGGCCTTGGCGCCGTCGTAGCCCTTGCCGAGGAGCACCTCCGGCGCGGCGTAGCCCGGCGTGCCGCAGAGGGTGTGGAGGAGCCCGTCGGCGCGGGCGTGGTCGGCGAGCGTGCTGAGGCCGAAATCGGCCACCTTGAGGTTCCCCGCCTCGTCGAGGAGCAGGTTCTCCGGCTTGAGGTCGCGGTGGTAGATGCCGCGGGCGTGGCAGAAGTCGACGGCGGAGATGAGCTGGCGAAAGTAGAGGCGCGCGACGTCCTCCTTGACGCGCCCGGACCGCACGATCCGTGCAAAGAGCTCGCCGCCGCGGACGAGCTCGAGTGCCAGGTAGATCTTGGAGCGCGTGGCCATCACCTCGTGGAGCCCGACGATGTTGGGGTGGGAGACCCGCTTCATGACGGCGATCTCCCGCTTGATCTGCTCCACCATCCCAGCACGCACAACCTTCTCCTTGGCGACCACCTTCACCGCGACGCTCCGCCCGGTCCTCAGATCCCGTGCGACGTGCACACGCCCGAAATTGCCGTGGCCGAGCACACGGCCCATCTCGTACCGCCCCTGCAGCACCCCGCCCTTCTTCCCCTCCGCCGCCTCCGCCATGCCTGATCTCTTGATTCTCTTTCTTCCCTTTCTGAACCAATCGATGAATACAATCTACCTAGCAATCTACTGTCCTATGGCAGAGAGGTGCAGAGATCCGACAACTCTACCCGTCCTCGACGTGCTTCCGGTGGCAGGTGCGGCCGACGCGCAGCTTGCGCTGGCCGGCGACGTCAATGCCTGGTCCTCCGCCTCATTGCTCTGCATTCCCGGCGAGGAGAAGGAAACGGGTGAACGACGGCGTCGCCGCGAACGGGCAGCGATCGATGAGAACCTAAGCGTGGTTTTGTGTGGCTTGTGATTAGTTTAGCTTTGCGGCGTGCGGCTTATATTGGGGGCGCGGCGGCGGCGCAGGAGAGGAGAAGGACTAGGGCCCAACCGCCCTAGCGTAGTGCGCGCACCCACGCGTTTCCTTGTAGATTTGTGCCGTGCGATGTGCCGATCTAACGGCTCGAGTGAAAGTAGTATATTAGTTTTGATGAAAGTCAAAATTAACCGAAACTAAGACTCCATTTAAGCTAAACTTTTTAAAAGTTTGACCAACTTGACGAATACAGATCGCAATATTTACAATATCAAAATAATATGCATCTTGAAATTTAGTTTCGTACCGTATAATTTGATGTCATCAATATTGCTACAATTTTTTATAAAATTAAATTTAAAGGTTTGAATATTTAGGGACGAGGAATATGCGTGTGACTTTGATCAAAATCAATATTTCCTAGTTTTGAACTACATTATCAGTTTATCTATCGAACTACAACCATTTTCAATCCATGCTACAAGCTCCCCTCCCGTCGATAAACCACTAAGGCCTTGTTCGGTTAATCCCTGGAGCCGGGATTGATCTGGATTGTGCCCCGGTCTTGGTTGTCCAGCCCGCCGAGATATTTTTTCCAGCCCACTAAGGCCTTGTTCGTTAATCCCTGGGATGCCGGGATTGATCTGGATTGTGCCGCGGTCCTGGTTGTCCAGCCCGGCGAGATATTTTTTCCAGCCCACTAAAATTGTTGCCTTCGTTTAGTCCCCGCCGGAATTTTTGGCCTAGCCCACCCCGTTCCACTTCTACTATCTTGGTCTGGAAAAATATTATCTCCCCGCGACGTCTGGAAAGAATCCCCACGAGGCCACGACGAGAGCAAGCCTATCGTGCAGAGGGTCGCGAAGACGGCGACACGGAACATGGTTGGATTAACAGAACAGCTGGAAGAAGAAGAGATTAGTGGGAAGGGTTGAGTGAGGGTTAGTGGGGATTGGGTGACGGGATGGGATCAACCTAATCCTTGTGTGGAAAATTTCACATCTGGAACAATCCCCCACAAAATGAACGAGGCCTAAAATTGTTGGCTTCGTCTAGTCCCCGCCGGAATTTTTGGCCCAGCCCACCCCGTTCCACTTCACTATCTTGGTCTGGAAAAATATATCTCCCCCGACGTCTGGAAAGAATCTCCCACGAGGCCATGATACGTCCAAAACGTACCTACTTTCCCGAACACTTTGCTATTGTTCCACTCTAATTTGTGTGATTTGAATGTAACTAACACGGAGTAACGCTGTTTTCAGCAGAATTATCCTGGTGTCTTATTTTTGTGCAGAAAG